>JAGFMF010011690.1:5231869-5387076 GCA_019455555.1 Galemys pyrenaicus | reverse complement strand
TGGTGCACTGGTGAGATGGTGATGGGGAATACATGGGGATTACAATTAATGGCAAGTATATGTAAATTTTAAAATATTTTAATTAAAAAAAATAAAATAGGAAAAAAAATAAAATAAAATGGTGCTTCAAGGACCAAGTTCTAAACTAAGAAAAATCACCCATTCTATAAGGAGAGTCTGGTTAACTCAGATGTGCTCCCTCCACATGCTGATGATGAGAAGTAAAACTTGGCCCTGGTCCTAAGTGGAGAGGCCTATTCCTCCCTTTGAGACGTTCTCAACCACAGGGTGTCAGCTATCATGCTGGGTACAAAGGCTCTGTCCACAAATATGAGACTGCAGAACATTCTCCCTCCCCTTCACCACCTCCATGTCCCCCATCACCAGTCCATCCACTTGCCTTCTAGCAGGTAAATTAGTAAACCCACAGAGCTGGAAGGCACTTGGCGGAAGCAGAAGTATGAGTGTGGCAGATGAAGTGGACAGACCACAAATGTTCTCTTTGAGGAATCATATCTGGCCCAGAAACCTCCTCATCTCCCTTTTGGCTGTTTCTGTCACAGCTTCCCCAGCCATCGTAATCTAAAATCTCTTAAAAGGAAGGACCAGATACAGGGTGGGGCATTTTTTTTTTTGGTGGCCCCCTCCGAAAAGGCGAGGGCAATGAACTGGGCTGTGAGGACTAGGTGCTTCCTTAGGCCCTTCATGTCCTCTGAGTTATTACAACAGACTCAACTGGTCTGCGGCCCTCAGTCCCTGGCCTGGCCATGCTATCTTCCAAGCCCCTGCCACCTTTCTTGAAATATACCTAATTATTTTATCCCTGGGACCAAAACATTTTATCCAAAATCAGAACTTCTCAAACTTTCCCGCTGAAACCAGCAGACAAAAGAAATGCCTTCACTTCCCCAGGGGACCTCGTAGCCTGAAGCTCCTGCCAGCACACCCATGCTCTCTTTGAAGTCTTCTGTTTTCTCTTAAAAATTCATGAGAATTTTGCATTCTATTCCATGATATATATGAATTTCTTTTAATGTGAAGATGTTTAATATTATTCACCTCAAGGAAAATTGATGTTCCTAAAAAGAAATACTGTGTATTTCCTGAGGCTCACGTATCCTCCTTGAAAAAATACCTACAGCTTCAAATCTGAACTCCTGATAGGCAAGGTGCTTTACAATTCCACCCTCAAAACCTTTCTGCTTTTTCCCCACTGCTCCCTGGACCAGGACTCCTGTCATTTCCTGATAGGCAGCTTCTTCCTGGCCCCTGTATGTTTGTGCAGACTCCTCCTTCTGGTAAACCCCCCTCTCTACCTGCTGACAACCCACCATCCCCAAAGGCTTCAAGGGGGATCAAACACCATCTTCCACACTAAACATCCTCTGATGGCCCCTGACAGATAGGTTGTGAGAGGCAGCACAACGACTGGAAAAGAGCCCATTGCTTTGGGATCGGAAGGCCAATGTTCAAATCCTGGTATTAGACAAATTACCTAATATCGCTAAGATCTCATCTGTAGAATGGGAAATGACTGTTTCTCTCTAGGGCAGTTATAGGGGCTAAAAAAGGTTCAGGTAACAGTGTAAGTGTCCAGCACACGCTCCCTCCACCACTCCACTTGTGTAGTGCTGTCCTACACCACTCACATGAAGAGCATCCATTTACACAGTCAGTCTTTTTTTATAATGACTTATTTCCCCTAGATAGATCTGTGGTTCCCAATGTCTCAAGGAAGCTTCTAGTATTACCCCTATGATCCTGTGGCTTGAAAGATTTTGGTTATTAAATCAAGCAGATTTATGAAATAGTGCCTGCTTTTCTAAGTTCTCTATCCTATTAAGCTTTGTGAATACTGAGCGCCTTCCCAGCCTTTCCTCTCCTGCCTAACTACTGGGACTCAGAGTTGGGAGCCACCCACGGAGACCATAAACACCTTGAGACTACAGCTCCGTCTTCACACTTCCCACAGCACCTTACTCAGCGCCTTGCACTTAGAACACACCTAGTAACTGCTTGTGGCATAAACAAAAAGTTCCACACAGATGACAGGGGAAAAAGCCCTTTCTAAATTAGCCCCGTCCATGAGCAGAAAGAGGTCATTGTTGTGGGAGGCAGAGCTGGAGGCAAGCCCTTCTCCCCCCAGCCGCCCTGAGCAGCACCCCCAATTACACCAGCTGGCCTCCAACTTCAGTGTGTGAGCCGATTTAAAAAGCGCCCTCTCTTCAGTGTCTGGAAACTCCTGCAAGGAAAGTTTGCTGCCCAAAGTTGGCTTTTGACTAGAGTCTCACTAAGAGGCCTCAGCAGGCTGTGGCTAGAGAGACAATGTCACTTAGAGGAGCAGCTTGAAGCGGCAGTTAGGAGAAGAATTATTTTAATGAATACATTTCCTTTCAATTGTATGGGAATATCAAGATCCCATTAGAATAGGGAAGCAATTAGAACTAATAAAGATGAATGCACAGTGCTCAGTGCATGCAGAATAACAAGCAGCCAACAAAGGGACTCCGGAGAGTCTGCTCTAATCCAAATGAACTGGCTAGGCGGAGGGGAAACGGCTCTCTTCAGCTGCTCAAAACCCCTGTGTCCCTCGCATTCTGATCACGGCCAGGGAATGGCGTGAGTTGGGCCTCAGAGGTGGGGGTTGAGAGGCCCCCACCATGGCCCTGGCCCAGCCTCTCTGGGATAGAGATGGGCTGCCGGTAGTCCCTTGGCGACGGCCATTCAGACCAGGGCCCTGGCTCCTGGCCAGCCTCGCGCCTGCCCCTCGCACTGGGCCTCATTGTGTCCAGGTGGCAAATGCCTTCTCGCCAACTCTACTTCGAGGTTTAGAGAGGCGGTGGGACAGTGGAGGAGGGAAAGGGGGGGGGGGGGGCCTGTGCCCCTGCATCTCTCCCCTCCCCCCTTAGCCAGGGTCCGCTCCTCCTCTGGATTTGGTGNGGGGGGGGGGGGGGGGGGAGGGGGGGGGGGGGGGGCCTGTGCCCCTGCATCTCTCCCCTCCCCCCTTAGCCAGGGTCCGCTCCTCCTCTGGATTTGGTGTTGTGTTACAGACACTGGTGGGTCACAGGCTGCCAAACACAGAAGTACTGTTGCTTACACAATTGCCCTTCAAACAGTAACAAACAATTTTCATTACCCAAGTCAAATCGAATCATTTGCCTGCTCATCCTGCCTCAGTCCCAGCCTCACATTCAAAAACCCCGGGCCTAATGCTCTGCCTGTTCTACTGTGACAAAACTGGGCTCCATTTTGCGCCATGGCCCAGGGATACAGGACAAAGCTCATCCTAATTCCTTCTCTGAACAGATCAGCTGCATGGCTGTCAAGACTGTCAGGATAAACAGGGGAGACGCAAGTACCTAGGCACTTTGGGGTCCACTCAGATTGGGGCGATATGTTGCTCAGTGTCTCTGTGAAGAAGCACTCAAGAGTTTGGAGGAGGACTCTATCGCCAAGTTTAAAAGGAATCTGACAAGATAACCCTGGCTCCCCACCAAAGCATTCACTGGCCTTAGAGGGAGTGTCAAGATTTGACATTTCTTTATTTAATCTTTTTTGGCCAGACTTTTTTTTTCAACCAGGAATGTGTTAGCTCATTCCAAAATGTCTGCATGAGAGACCGGCCACACTCATTACTGAGATTTTTCTACTTCTCTTTAAATAAAAAAAAAAAAGTCTATATAACATTTTATACTTGTTTTTTAGTGGCAGAGCACTTTAAAAGTATGTTTTAATCTTACTTGAACCTTAAAATAACTCTGTGGGGAGGGGCAAAACAAGGGATGTCAGGCCTAAAGATGAGGAAACAGTTGCCAGGAAAGGTTAAATGTCCTGTCCAAGGTCATAGAAAAAGCGATTGAGGAGGAACACCAGAACTCAGATCTCCTGACCTAGTTCAGAGCTTTGTTTTAGGACACATCTTTTCTACACCCACTGAATGCTGGAAATTTCCAGAGTAATTCATACAGCAATTCTGCTTTTCCAGTATAATTCCTTTATCCCTTTCCAGATACTAAACTGTGCTAAGCACTGTGGTCTTTCAGACTCCAGGCTACAAAGGATCCTGCCACACAAGATTGCAATCTAATAATAGTCTTCAAAGTATTTGTTTCACTGTCCCCCACCCCCAACCAAAGAGATAGACATTTTTCCCTTTCTAATAGCTTAGGGAAGGATTATTTTAAAAGTCTGCCAGTCCAATTTAAAGCAAGCACAATCAAAACTAGAAAAATGACTGTTGAGGTCCCTTCTAGTACATAACATTGTAACACCCAGGGATGGCAAGTGATAAAAAAAAAAAAAAAAAGGTTCCATTCACCTTTCATATACTCTATCAACTTCAGTGCCTACAGCCCTATTCCTTCAATTTTTCAAAAATTTTTTCATTTTTATAATTTTTGAGGTATAATTTATATACTGTGACATGCATAGGCATTAGGGTTAAGGTTTGATAAGTATCAACAAATGTATGCTTATTTCCAGATCAAAATACAGAACACTTTCATCACCCCCCAGATAGTTTCTACACATCCCTTTCTGGTCAACCCCATTCCAAGCCTCCACTCTTTTAAATTCTATCATCACAGATTTGTTTAACCTACCTTGAATATCAGATTAAATAAAATCATATTGTATTTAATGTTTTGTATCTTTCTTCTATTCACATTAATGTCTGCCAGACCTATCTAAGCTATAGTGTATCAGTAATTTTTTGGTTTTGTTTTTTGTGGGTTTTTTGGATGGATATTGTTATGCCATTCGTCCAACTTTTATAAATTCAGTCATATTACTGCTAATTTGTCCCTCAAAACTGTTTCCTTCAATACACTACCTACACGCCCCTTTTCATGCATATATCTCCTCAGCAATGCTTGCAGTGAGAAAAATATGTAAGTGGCCTATTTTATCAGTAGCACTATCCTTTTAGGTGGAAGTGGTCCAGGAGAGACAGTAACCAGGCAGTGCAGTGTGGCGATCATGACAACAGTCCACAGAACAGACAGATCTAGGTTCTTATTTCTGGTCTGGCATTTAACAAATGAGTAGTCTGGACAGGTGATTTAACCTCTCTGTGATTGTTTTCCCATTTGTAAAATGAGGATAATAATACCTTCTTAATAGGGATTTATGGGGACTAAATCATACTGTACATAAAATGTTTGGCACAATAGAAACTAGTAATAGCCTCAAGCTAGACTATAATAAACATCCTCCTATTTCATTTATACGCTTTCAGTATTGAAGGGTATATCTTTTCAGAAATTCTTTTAAATGAATTTGTGGTTAGATCTAGAAATGTGTTATATATTTACTTAAAATAAATGTGATTTTCCATGGAAAAAAAACAAAGCCTTCCATCATTTATTGAGTGTCAACTCCAAGCGCTGCTTCAAAATAGTTACTAGCCCTAGCTTTGAGATGTTTGGTTTGGGGTGCTAATAAGATACACACAAAAATAATTATAATACAAAGTAGAGTATGGTCAATAAAAATAATAATTAACATCTATTAATGTAGTGGTTAAGAGCATGAGCTGTGGAGTCATGCTATGTGGTTCAAATCTCAGTCATGTGATGTTGGGGAAATTACTTAACCTCTTTGTATGTTACCACACTTGTAAAATGGGGATAATAATACCAGTTATCTAGCAGGACTATTAGGAGAAACAGATGAGATGTACATGTATGTACTTTGCATAGTATAAGCACATAAAAGTATGCAATAAATAGCTAACATTTATTGAACACTCAACCCATGCCAAGCACTGCATTATGTGCATTATTTATGTAATCTTCACAATGTTGTGAATACTACTATAACCATTTTACAGATGCTGAAACTGCAGGATTGGAAGTTTAACTTGCCTAACAAGTCAGTTAACAGCAAATACCATAGGAAAGACATATCTGTAAAATGGCAATGATAATAGTACTTAGCTTAATGAGAATTAAGTAAATTTGAAAAGTGCTAGTTTAGGCTCAAACTGCTATTATCATTCAGAGATGGCAGGAAATAATTTTCATGGAGACTAAGGAAGCATTGGTAAGGATGATCTTTATGTGGAGTCCTGAATAGTGGATAGGATTTAGAGAGATGGAAATGGAGACACTATTTTAGTTGAAAGGAAAGGAGAGGAAAGGGCAGGGAGTGGAATAGAAGTCAGAGTAGAGTACATAAAAAGAAAAAAACTAATGGAAAGTTGATTAGGTTAAAAAAAAAAACCTCTTCTTTCTTCCAGTCAGTCGCTAGTTCTACCAACCATACTTCCCCAATCCATCTTTTATCATTTTTCCTTTCACCTCTACATAATCTGTTATCCTTACCCTCTCATCACCCAATTTACAGTATTTATGGAGTACCTCTCTCCTTGCCAGGCACTGTTGCAGGGACTAAGGATACACCAACGAACAAGTCAGGCCAAGTCTCAGTTTCGATTCTGCACTATAAAAATACTGTAAACAGGATTCCCAGCTTTTGGCCCATCCAATCCATCACCACCAGAGAGACCGTAAAGATACAGATCTGGTCCAGACGCTCCCTTGCTTAAATCCCCCTACAGTATTTTCCCATCAAGTTCAGAATAAACTTCAGTCTCCCCAGCATCCTGGTCAAGACCATTCACTAACTGACCAGCTGTCATTATCTCTCAGTGTTCATTCCCCTGTGCTCGACACTTGATTCACAGTGAACTACCAAAAGCCTAGGGAGACACACCAAGTAACACCTGCTCAAAGATGTGGCTGGAACGCCATCCCTACTTCCTCCTTTACACTGAAACACACGTCACGCCGCGTGCCTCGGATACGCCGCGTTCACCCGCGCTTCCGACTTTCGACCCCCAGAGCAGCACAGACCACACAAGTCCTCAGAGACCTTACTTGCAGCTCAGCCGGGTGTAGCCCGACCCCACAGGGAGCCGGAAGGGGCGGGGCTTCGCGCGGACCCTGGGCCGCCATCTTGGTCCATCTGGCCGGAAGTGGCTCGAGGAGCCGGCGCTTAGGTGCGCGCTGAGGCTGCGCGACTGCTGCGAGCGGCCCGAGCAACTGTGCGGTGCAGCGCCGCAGCCTCAACGTCCCCTCTGTCAGTCTCCCTAGTCGTTCTTCCGCCGCCCCGGCCGCTGTGCAGCCCGTATGCTGGGGTCTGCACAGCATCTCGCACCCCCCTGGGCCGTGTACGCGCGCTGCACCTGCCTGTTCGAAACCATGTTCAGAAATCCGAGAATGGGGGTCTCCATCCCGCAGGCCGAGGGGGAGAAGGATGGCAGTCATGACGGTGAGACCCAGGCCCTGACTGCCTCGCAGGAGGAGTCCCTGAGCCGCCTTTTGCAGGACAGCCCCCAAGAGGATCTTGGCGCGGTGAGGGAGGAGGGGGCTGCAGAGCCCGGAAAGGTGCCTCGGCAGCCAAAGCCTAGCACCGCGAGGGGCCTGCTGCCGTCGTGTCGTCGCGACGGTGGCTGAGTTGGCGCAGTTGCTGCTGGTGAAAGACAGGAGAAAAGTCCCGTTACTCGCGCCGAGACAGTGAAATACGTTATCGGAGACTTGAATCTGTTCCCGGGGATCGTCGCTGGGGCCGCAGAACGTATATGTCATGTTTTTGGTTTCGGCTGAAACAGCTTGACCGCTAGCATCACGCTTACGTCCCGACCGGCAAATTAAAACCTCTTGAGGAGGGGAGGAGGAGGCTCTGGGAGGAGATGGTCCCAGGCCTTTTGACGATGCTCTTGGGCCTTATCTACATGAAAAGTAATAGCGCCAGGGAAGCACAGGCCTGGGGGATGCTGCTGCGGTTGTGGTTGCGTCCTTCAAAGTATCACTATCTCTGGGTACTCGAAGAGGCTTATGGAAGATTTCGTGCAGCAGCGATGCCTTGGTTACAGGCTGGTGCCTCACACCAGTCCACCAGAGTGTGAATTCTCTTGGGTTCCCCGAAGCAATATGGAAACCAGCATGATGAAAATCCTGGGGTTCGTGTCCAAACGCTGTAAGAAAGACCCCCAAGCACTGGCCAGTGCAGTACCATGAGGCAGATGAGGCCGACAGGACCATAGCCAAGGCCAGAGCTGAGGCTAGTTTCAGGGCCAGGGCCAACGCTAGGACAGGCATCCACCCCTGGTGAAGGCTGGTGGAAATGAGCGTGGGGCGAGGGAAAGGAGGAATATGGACGCTACTCTCTTGAGTCATTTGTGTAGTATAGGTGGAAGAAGGTGATTATTCTGTAGAAATTGTATTTGTGTAACTAGGATTTAGATTTTTGTGCCTTGTTACATCTGTTATATATAGTGTATATACTGTTAAATTGATGTTTATAAATGAGATTGGTGTACTTTTTCCTGTAGGATTTTGTTGTAGTTTTGCTGGTTTTGTAAAATGGATTGAAAAGCCTCGCATCTTTTCCTCCAATCTTTCAACAAATTATGCAGCTTTTTCGTGCGATGCTTAATTTAAAGGAACTCAGCAGTATGATGATCTGGTACCAGGAGTAAAAAAGTAACTGATTGGGTGTTTATCCTCCCAACACTTTTCGTCCTAGATGTATTTGAATTAAGAGAAAAAAAAACTGACTTGTTCCTCTATTTGCTGAACTATGGTATCTGAGAAAAATAAAAACAATAAATTAGAAGTATATTGTGGTACATTTAATCACTTGGTACACTTTTTGTGTGATACGCTATTTGGGAATATTGGACAAGATAAAGGTACTGCTTTTTGGAATACAACAGTAAATAAACCAAAGATTACAGTGCAGTCAGTAGGCTACATGGATATCTATTGCGACTGGGGCTATTGGGTTAGGTTTGCCTGGGGTTACTTTATAGGTAGGGAAAGAGATGGATGGGTGGGGAGGAGGGGAAAGAAGAGGAGGAAATTGGCAGAAAAATGATATTAAAAATGACTTTTTAAGATTACAGATGCTCCTCAATAATTTGGGAGAAGACTTTATACAGGGCAGATCTGGAATATGCCACACTGTTGCAATGGCTCCTATTACAGTGCACAGACAGTGATGGTAACTATCAGCAAGTGTGTTGGTCCTGTCTTCTTTCTCTCAACCTCTGCAGGGTTCTTCCTTCTACCAAAGGCTTTGGAGACCAAATACTATTCTGCAGCAGTGTGTAGTGTGGGTGGAGAGTACATATGGTGCCCCTAACACCAGTGTTCCACTTCAAGATCTCTCCCCTAGCACCAGGAGGCCCATGTTTCTACCTGTCACCCCCCCATTTGGGAGCAGACTTGTAGTCATTCCTTTCCTTCTTACCTACCCACGAAGAGTCAGCTACATAAGTAATATGGGTCTTTGCAGTGCCTACCACCTTCTCTCTAGAAATGAGTCCTGTAGTGTGGGTACATAGAATAATAAGGAACCTAAAAGAGCAGTCGCCAAACCAGAGATGGGTGTAAGGAAACGTTTCTCCTGCTGCCAGTGCAGAAGGGCTGCTTTCTCCTCTCTTTACTGGCAGCCTTTTTCTGCTTTCAGTTGTGTCCAAGTTAACATTCCTAAGTATGTTAAGTTTAGCATGGAATACAGATACTTTGGGACACAGGGATCCAACAAATTAGATTGAAACCAAAAGCCGTAAACTTAACAACAAAAAGTTTACTAGTGACTGAAACTAATGACTTCTGAGCAGTTTAAAACAAGTATATTGGGTGCCCGCTACATGCCCAGAACTTTGTGGGAGTCCAAAGATTTAAATAGGGAGATTTTCTTTACCTTCTAGGAACAATAACAATTTCTCCCAACTCTTGAGAGGTGCCTGACTACTTGGTGATTTGCCTAAGGTCACCAGGTAGCAAAGGACCACCAAGACTAGAACCTAAGCTCCTTGCCCCCAACCCAGTGTATCTCATACTACACATACTACATACTACACATTCTGGCCTCCAGAATAGTGTGTGTAATTTCAGTTATCACAGCTCCAAAAACAAGCAATATATGTGTGTAATTTACTCCAGTTGCCATTTATTTAATACCTGAGATGAGCCAGTTAATGCTTTATGTTTTAATGATTTTTTCTAACAGACACTGTAAAGGTTTTGTACATACAAAAGTCTATAAAGTGTATGACGGATTGGAACTGAAGTCTGACAGAGTAAAAAGCCAGTAACTTCATTATTTTACATTTCCTTTTTCTTGGAACTCCTTCCAAACTTGGGTCATCTGTCTCCAGACTCATTCTTTCTTCAAAAACTGCTGTCTAGCTAGAGATACAAACAAAGGTTATGTAGCCAAGGTAAATATGAAAAGACACTGGCCTACAAAAGAGTAAAAAATAATAAAAATAGACGAAAATTAGTTGAAGCATTATCTGTGAACATCGACCACAGCTGTCTGCTGTCCCCAGTGTTCTCTGAGTATGTTCTCAAACTCAGTACATTTTGCCTTCAGCGGCCACGTCCTGTCTTCTTTAGTCTGCCCTCTTCACCAGCCTCGTATTTAGTCTTTCATTCCATGGAGCTATCAAATAGCATTTATGGACCTGCACATGTGATTCCCAGCATTGTTTCCAGATGGTACAAAGGGCTGGCAGGACTCTTACCCTTGCCTCAGGACGAAAGACCTCCCATGTCACAGATGCCATCATCAGCTTCTCTTAAGTGCTGCAAGTGTGCTTCTGGGCCATGTGTAGAACAGACATTGGTCATGATGAGGGCAAGAGATGAATTCTCTGTGACTCAGGGTCACTTAAGAGGGAGAAGGAAGGCCTAGCTATTCTGTTTCTCCTTCAGGCACAAACAGAACTAGACCTTCCTGGGTGAGACTGTGTGAATGGGGAGAGCAGGGGCTGGGGGAGGGGAGCGGGTACTGTTGGGAGAGTGGGGACAGATGGATGGCTCCAAATCACATTTATTATCCTCCAACTGCAAAGCAAAGCCAGTGAAGGAAATTCTGTTGAAAATGAATTGTATCTTGGACAACGGGAAGGTCTCAGTTCAGCCACAGCCCCTGTGGGGCTCTTGACACCAGCATAGGGACTTTTGACCCACTGGAACTCAGAGAAGGGGTGTTTGGAAACAGGTTCAGGTTGATTATAACCCTGGCATCTAGCAGACACACAGTGCTCCGGAGGTGGCAGCTCATTTGCAGCCCCTCCAAATCAGGCCTCAATTCACAGTCTCAATCACAGTTTCCACTTGAAATAATTATGCTTCATGCCTTGGTCATGGTGGCAATTGATGCTTGTGCAAATTATTCCTCAAATTGTACAGCCCAGCAGAGATGGCAACAATTACCTCCCAGCAGAAACATAGTGTACCGACTAAGGAGGTTAGGTATTCTGAAAAGTGTCCTAATCAAGGCCTTTGAAAAGCCATGACAATATGACCTTGAATAAGGAATTCCAAACTCTGAGGACTGAAGCTCTAAGAAAGCGGGTGGGTGATTAGTGCTGAGCTGCAATCCACACCTCATACCCCATCCTACCAGCTAATTGCAGACCATGTCCAGTCCCCAAGCCAGCCAAGACCAACAATCACAGCCAGCATTTCTGAAGCCTTATGTGTCAGACGTGATGCTAAGTCTGATAACCATATTGGTTCATGCATCTGCACGACAGACCCATGAGGCAGCTTCTACATTTGCCAACATTATGATTCTATAGGGAAACCACAAGGAAAGAATAATTCCTTCGATCCTGTCAACACACAAGTTAAATGACTAGTCCAAGCTCATGACATAGTGAGCAGCGGATCCAAAAGTTGAACCTAAATCTTCTGGGTTCTTGCCGGTATTTCACCCTGCTGTTCTTCAGCAGGGTCTTGGATGGCAACCAGTCTCCTTTGGGAAAATGGGACGAAGAGGGAGAAAGAAAAGCGTTTTACCCTCTTCCTTTGTGCCAGAACCCAGAGCACCCAAGCTAGTGAGCAGAGGCAGTGAAGAGGGCAGGAGCAAGCTGGCATCTCTGGTTGTAATGTCATGGGCCATTTGACACAAGAAGGGACCTATGTGAGGAGACAGCAGCTCTGAGGCCTGTGCTTGGGGGGAAATCAGTGCCAGGACGGAGCAGCCTCTGCCTGAGAATTGTTGGGTGCTGAGCACAGCCAAAGACAGTCATGTTACCTAAGCATGAGGACAAGAAATAGAAAGCCCTTGGCTTCTGGAGCAGATGGACCTGCATTCCAATCCCACTCCGCCATCTGATAAAGAGTGACTTCAGCCGAGTTACCCAACCTCTCTGAGCTTTTGTTTCCTGTCTTTAAAATAGAGATAATGCTTCCTACCTCAAAGCACTGAAGACTGAATGAGAGAATTACCAAGCACCTGCCACAGCACCTGGAACACGCTGTTTTGATTATAAAATGTATTTACACATTCAGCAAATATTTACTGAGCATCTTGTGTACATATGAGGCATACATACTAGGTGGTAAGTTGACAGCAGAGAACAAAATGGAAAGGGGCCTTGCTCTCACTGAGCACTTGCTAGAGTAAGGAGATAAAGAATACGGACATGTAACACATAACCTGTCAGATGGTGGTCTGCTTGACAGGGAGAAATGAAGCAGAAAATGGGGAAGGGATGGTGGGAGAGTATGCAATTTTAAATAGCCTCATCAGCCTCACTGAGAAGTGACGTTTGAGCCCAAACTAAAGATGATAAGCAGGGACCCCACAAACTCTGAAGGAACTAGGGAAGCGAGGGTGCATTCTGGTGGAACAGCTGGTCAGAAGACCCAGGGTGGGAGAAGGTCAGACAGGTTCTAAGAAATTTCTCTCACAAGCTGAGGGGAGAAAGATATGGAGGAGAAGAATCCGGGTCCCTCACTCTGAAGGAGCCTGCAGATCTGACACACGTACTTCAAACAGCGAATAACAAGGACCTGCACCCAGCGTTAGCATAGGGGTTCAGCAGAAGAAACCACAGAGGCCTTACGCACTGCTGGGCCCAGAAGGGAAAGGAATGAGATAATTTTTTTTTCATAGCTTTTGTTTTTCTAATTACGAATGCTTATGATGGAAAATTTGGAAAGTTCCACAGAAATATAAAGAAGAAAATGAAGTCTTTACAACTGGTGCACCCAGAGGCAACATGGTTAACAGAGTAGAACAGTTTTACATCTCTCTCTAGAGTATTTCCTTTTCACCTGCCTGGGGGATAAATGATTTCTGCTATTTTAACAATGAGTTACAATGTACCAAGCCCCATTCCAGGCAAGCTTCCCTCAAATATTTCTGGGAGTTCCCAGTGAGGTAGCTCAAATGATGTCCCAAATCTATCTGCCCACAGCATGACCAGGTGGGGTGTGCAGCCCATGAAAGGAGCCCTTGCTGGTGATACTCCTGTGGGGTCTCCACCATCCCTGGCTGCTGCCTCCTCTGCAGCCCTCAGGGTTCTGTGGGGATGCTGGCTCTGTGCAGAGTGGACAGAGTGAGTGCCCATCTCCTCAGCTCTACATCAAGACAAATCACCAGGGTCCCCAAGGAACCGTGCCAGGGCCTCTCCAAGTTCCCCAGGAAGTCTGCTTGTTTCTGCTTGAAATCTCTTAAAAGCCACTCTCATACTTCAGCTGGAAAGAGTTACCTCCAGAGGGACCAGTCCAGGCTCCCTCTCTTCCCAACTCCTCTCTGCGAATCTTAGGGGAAAAGGGAGGGGGAAAAGGTATCACTGATTCCAAAGCATGGCAATTTCTGCTGCTGAACCAGAGCAGTGGACATCAGCGTTCAGACCCATAGTAACAACAGTTTAGGCTTGTGTTATTTTCCCCAAGCAAAGCAGTTCCCCCTAAAGGGGAACTAAATCCTCCACCTCTAGCAAACTGCTAGCAACTCCAGCTCCCTCTCCTCTACTTTTTCCGTGGTCTCCTATCATGTTTTCAAAACCTTCGGATACAGCTCAGCCAGGGATGTTATATAGTGCTAGTAATGCTGGAATTTAGATAAAACACTGAAGGTGGGGAAGGGATCCCAAGTCAGGGAAATAACTGCAACACAGGTAAGGTAGCAGGAGTGAGCAGTGTCCTGGGAACCATAAGTGGACAAGTTAGGTTGGAGCAGAGTCTGTAGAGGAGGGGAAAGTTCTGTAGCTGGAGAAAGCAGAGTGGGGAGCAGTGACTGAGGGAGAATGTGAGCACATGGTGGTGCTATCGGAAGGCAGACTGCTGGTTGAGGGGCTGGGCAGAGGCCAAAGGCAGGGAGGCCAACTGGTAGACCTTGCCAGTACAGTCCAAATAGGAGTTGATGAGGGCCTGAGTGGGGGAATATGGCAGCTGCATTGGGGGTGGGAGAGGACTGCTTGAGAGAATAACTCGAAATGATTTGCTAACTCATTAGCTGTGGGGAATGAAAAGGGGTTCACATGAGGTGTGACCCAGTACTTTAAAGCTGGAGTTATTGGAAGAACCTTGGAACTGTTCATCCGACCAGCTAGATGCTAGTGGAGCTGGTTTGGGGTCAAGAAAGAGGATATGTCTTCAGGCAACTTGAGTCTCAGTGGCTCAGCAGGACACTGGGGGGACACTTAGACATGAACAAAGGAAGGACGCTGAGGCTTAAGAGACAAGCTCTGAGTCACCCTCTTAGAGGACATAGCCCAAACCATAGACTTGATCCTAGAGAGAGAGTCCAGAGCAAGGAGAGCAAGAACTTGGCCCATCTCTCCTCTTGCTGTGTGGGAGAAAGCAAGGGTCTTTGAGCTCCATGCAGGTTACACTTTGTCCTGATCACACAGGGCCATCTTCTGCATCTACAAATGATCTGGGAATAAGATGACAGTCTCAGAAGGGAGCAGCAAGGAATTAGGAAAAGAAGCTGTAAGTTGTAGGTGTCCACAGAGGGTGGACAAGGCAGTCAAGATTCTTTCTGTGTATTGAAAATAAAACTACAGACAACACACTGACCTAGAAGGACACTCATCAGAACTTAGTCAAGGTTTAAATAGACCAGTTCATGCGAGTCCACATTCAGCAGCTTTCCACTCCCCACTTTACTGGGGAACCTCTGGCTTGAAGTGCAACGTTCTAGGTTAACACCATCACCTTTGATCAGACCTTAGGATAACTCCACAGAGCAAGACATGACAAATACCCCAGGAAAGGAGATTCTCACTCCAGGAGGAAATTTTGGACACTGCACCTTTTGAACACACAGTGACCATCAGTCAGACACAGATACTCCCTTGGTCTAGAAGGTAGAAATAGCCCCTCTGACTCCACAGGAGACATGAAGACAAAACATCATTTGACAACTGTCGTATGCCAGGTACTTTGCCTGGAACTTTCCAAGTATTTTTACATTTAGTCTCAAAACAATTGTGAGAGAAAGAGATTATTTTCCCATTTTGGAGATAACCAAGGCCCAAGTATTTTTATTGTCTCTCTAGATAGCCCAAATCCCCATAGAATGTAAACTCTTCCAGGACAGAAATCTCACTTTGTTCATTGACGTTTCCCAGGCATCTAGAATAGTGTCTATAATAGGTGCATAGTAACTCAGTAAATATTTTGTGGTGCTTGGTAAATTGAACGAATTTGTGAAGACAATACACTCCTGTGTACATATGCATCTACACACAGACACGCACACACACACCCTCATGAACACTTAGAGATGCATTCAGAAAGTGGGTCCCAGGTCAGGAGGACCCCGCTCTCAGAGCAGCTCCAGCCAGCCTACTTCTGGAGGGCCCCCCTTCTGGTCTCCCCAGGCCCCTCTTTGGAGCAGGCAACCAGCCCTCCTCCAGCCTTAGCACAGCCCATTTCTTCCTTTTCTTAGTTCAGCCAAAACAAAGATGTTTTTCTAGAAGATCTTTACTAAGAGAAAAATCAGAGAAAAATAAATCAAGAAACTACAAGTTTTTGCACAGATAGTGACAGAGCTGGAGTTCTGGCCACAGCTTGGCTTAACTGGTGAGACAATTGGCTCATAGAGCCCAGGTCCTGCTTGGATGCTTTGGCAGAAACTCAGATGCCCAGGCTGAGGGAGGAGGTTGGCACAACTACTCAATCTGGAGATTCTCTCTTCCTCCAGATAGTGTCTTCTGCTTTCAGGTGTATATTCTTCTGCATCTCTGACCTGCAGCTCCACCTTCCTTGCCATCTGCTGTGCCCTGGGCTTGCAAACCAGGCTGGCCCAACCCAAACTGCACAGCAGGACCCTGACAACCCCTTCTTAAAACCCCTACAACTTTCCTTCTTCCTAGCACCTCAGCACCTGGCCTGGGTGGCCCCTGCCTCCATGGCCTCACCCTACTCCACCCTCCATCCGATCTCTAGTTCCTTTTGCAAAGAAGTTCTGGTTGATGTGCCAGAGCCCAGGATTCTAATTGATATACCAGAGCCCAGGATTCTAAGGATCTGTTTACTGAGACACCTTAAATGACTCCAGATCACACCCTAAACCAGTGCATCAGGATCACCAGGGTTCGTGAATTAAAATGCAAATTCCTGAGCCCACCCAAGACCTGCTGAATCAGAATCTCTGTGGGAGAATCCCATAAGCCAGAGCTCTTAACAAGCTCCCCAGGCAACTCTCACACGCCAAAGTCCGAGAAGCACCCAAGTCTAATAAATTCCACACATAACCCCATGCATATATAATAATGACTGAATCAGTTATTGAACACTTACTGTGTGCCAGGAAGCATTTCTTTGTATTAACTCAGTGAACCCCACAACCACCCTGTGAGGAGGCATGCTGTCATCCCCATTTCACAGTCACTTGCCCAAGTTCACACAAACTGTTTGGGGGGTGGGGGGGAAATCAAGTACGGAACTCCAGGCCCTGTGATTTCTGAACCGGCGCCACAGCCTTCCCTGCCCCCACCCCAGGTATACAGAGTATCCCCCCACAGTCCCACGCTGACACTTCCATGAGCCACACGCAGGATCCCATCCTCTCCAAACCACTGAGAAAAGAGGCGATGGAGGCCAGGGCGTTTTCAAAGGCTGCCGGTTTCTCTCACCCCAAGTCTGGCGCACACAGATCTGAGTCCAGAGAGCCAGCAGCCACAGCCGGCAGGGCCAGGGGGTTGGCGAACTGTGGCTCTGGGCGTTTAGCAACACCCACAGGCCCTGAGGCTCGGCCCTACCTCAGTGAGTGTGCCCACCACAAGCCTCAACCCCAGGGGCCCCCTAGCCTG
This sequence comes from Galemys pyrenaicus, assembly GCA_019455555.1. NCBI lineage: Eukaryota > Metazoa > Chordata > Mammalia > Eulipotyphla > Talpidae > Galemys > Galemys pyrenaicus. The sequence continues at coordinate 5,370,002 of JAGFMF010011690.1, read as the reverse complement.
CAGCCCCCACTGCCTAGTGTCCTGGCTCCCCAAGACCTGAGCCCCCGACAGGGCCCTCCTGGAACGCCACAGCCAGAGAGCAGATGTGCTTATAGCTCTCTCCAAAAAACGAGTCTTCTTAGGAATCCTGCCATGGGGGGGAAGGCAGGGAGTGGGGGAGGGATTGGAAAAACAACCGAAATACCATAACACAGAAAAGTGATCCAAATAAAAAGCAGCAACTGTGTATCTGGAAGGAATAAACTGAGGAGGAGAGGCGAGGAGGTGTGCAGCTGGCTGCAAGGCTGCCAACCTTGGCAGCCTGGGGCCGGGGGCTGGGCTGCAGCCGCCAACTGGCCACAAGGCAGCCCGGGCCGGGGGAGCGCGAGCAACTCAACCCCAGCTGCAACGTCCCCCTTCCCAGGGTTCCGGTGCAGGGCTCTTCAGCCCCAGAACTTTCAGCACCTCAAGACCTACCTGGTGGGTCCTCCTCACCATTCTCCACTTTAAGGGTCTGTTTGGGACCATAGAAAGAGCCAGAATTTTGCCTGGATTCCCTGGCATTCTGAGCATAGCGAGAGGGAACTTTCTCTGGATAGGACTAGGATGCTCTGACAGTGGAGGATAAATGATAGGAAAGATTTACATTGAGGCCTGAAAATGTGGCATCAAAACACTGAGGTTCTCCCCAGCTCCACTCGGGTGCTCACCCAATGTCCTCTAGATGAGCAGTGTGGCCTTGTGAACTTCTTCCTTTCTGTAAAATGAACTGCATCAAACCTTCTCTGTCTATCTCATTCTCAAACAAGATGGATAACGACCATGCAAAGCTTTTGAAAGATTTTTGTAAGTGGTAGCTGCAATCAGCTCCTATTTCTTAAGCTACGTACCCTGCACAGAACCAAGCATTTCCCTATATGGTACTTAGATTTCTGTAAGGAAGGTATGCTATTCCTATATTACACATGGAAAAACAAGGCTCAAAGAAGTTGAGAAACTTCTAAAAGTGGGCAGATGCAGGAGTCGAACCAGGTCTGTCCTTTTGGGGCCCATGCGCCCTGCAGTCCAGGATGGGCAGTGTCAGAGTTGGACAGCTGAGAGAAGAGATGAGTTCCTGGCACAAGGCAGAGGAAACTGGCTGGGGATGTCTGGAGCAGGTGGCAGGGACTCTGTTTGGGTTCAGCTCGTGTGGAAGACTTGGTGGAGTAAGCCGTGCCCAGAATGGAGGGACTGAAGCTCCCAGTGTCCTCTTGACAATGTGGAGGCCAGATGCCAGTCACAGTGGCCAGCAAGGGCAGTGCCCAGGTGCCCAAGCATGCAAAGGAGCTATAATCCACCATGAGGGTAATTGCCAGGCAGGGCCTGGGGAACATGCAGGGAGCATGAGAGCTGCCAGGTAAGTCATCAGAGTGTCAAACTGTTGCTCCAGATAGGTGAGGAGCTGGGAACAAGCCGGGTGGTTAACAGAGCAACCATCGGTAAGAAGAGGACTGGACGGTCACGGGACAGCCCAGGAATAAACTCCATGGCCGTTGCTGAGGCTTCCTCTTACATCAAATGCTTTGGTGGAAGGATAGGTTATCAAGGCCTAGGATCCAGTGCAGAAGGTGAGATGGTGGCAAGACACAGGACCCGGAGCTGAAGAGTGAGGTTTGAGACCTACTTACTAGCCACAAGACCCCGGAGTAGACACTTGACCTCTGTGTGCTCAAGAGAGCCAGAGCCTAGGTGGGAGCAGAGCAAAGATGGATTCTCTCAAGTCTGCTTGCAGCCCTGCGCTCCAAGCCCTGCCTGCCATCCCCTCTGCGAAGACCGGTGTTGCTCCAGTGAGTGAGGCAAAAGCTTCCAAGCACTCTTGCCTGCCTTTCTGGCAGTTTTGGCCACTCTGTTGTATGACCAGAGTTACGTGTCACTCCAACAGGGCTGTGGGCTTCTCAAGGCACCCCATCATTGAGCTTGAGAGAATGGCTAGAAAATGCTTGAGAAATGAGAGGGACTAAGTGAACAAAGATTCATCGGGACACCTCCCAAAGCAGGTAGTGGTAGATCTGGATCTTTTAAATGAGTTGCTGTATTTGGAGACTATTTTTTCTTCAGAGAAATCAAAGCTTTTCTTGGCTCCCAGTTCTTGAGTGAATGATACCAGTTTCGAAATTCTAGAAGAGTCCTCTCAACAACATTTATTCATTCATTCCATAAACATTCACTGAGCATATCTTTTGTGCCGCTCTGGAAAACAAAAGCTGACAAAATGTGGTCTCTGTTGTTGAAGGTGTAACTGTGAGCTGACCAGAAGTGAGATACAGGTAAGTACATGGATAATTATGACCTATGATTGTCTAGAGAATTCTATGAGAGTCCGTAAAGAGATAACCAATCCATCCAGGAGGAGCAAGGAAGGACAGAACTGCCACACGGGGCTGCACAGGTCATGCACTGCACAAGCCAGGGCGCTCCCTGGAGCAGTACAGTGTAGGAGCCCAATCACTGCCCAGCAGCATGGAATCCTGCTGCCACCTCACCCCAACCCCCAAACCCTAGTTCATCAACCTGGCCCCAGTGGTCTTTCTCCTCTGGCTCTCTCCTCTCAGAATTCCTTTGTCCAGGCTTCCAGAAAAGATTTCTTTAAAAAAAAAAACACCACTCCACAGGAGCCCGTTATCCCTTTTCTCCTGCCAGCTCTCTAAAGCAAGCCGGCTCCTCTCAGAGAATTACATTTTTGGGAAGTGTGATTCATGAGGAAAGAACTCTTTCCACAGCTTTCTAACCTTTGATGTGACCCCAAAAAACCTGTGGCTAATACAGAGCGATCTAAATCTCACAAAGCTCATAAACACAAGAGCCGCACTGCATTGGGCCGTGAAAAGGCCTCTGGCTAGGCAGCTCCTGCCACCAGCTGGAGGAATGTCACCCTTTCCCACCCTACACCACCGCCCTCCCCACAAACCCTCATTCCACCGGCAGTGCCTGCAGTCTAGCATCCCAGGAGTCCAGCGGCGGGGGCAGGGGCTGCCAAGGCTAGACCCAGACGTCTGCCTCTCCATTCTGATCCCAGAGGTCTCAGTCGCTGAGCAAGGGAGAGAATGACCAGAGATCTGCCTACAGCCTCCCCCGCGGGAAGAACGGCTGAGAGCAGAAAGACGCTGGTGAACTGTGGGTGACATGTCTGCAGAGATTATGCCTGCTGTGGGCACCGGCAGCTCAGGGCCCAGCTGTGCTTCTGGACGTTTTCCGGCAAAGCCCAACAATCTAAATGAAGTCTATTTTCTCCATGAAAACAATGTGTTGTTAGAGACTAATCTATCAACAACAAATTTAATGAACTAGAAACAATATACCTGTTCTCTACAGAGTGTACCTCTTTCTAAATAAAGCAGGTCACAGAATAAGCAGGACACGGTGGTAACTAATGAGATACTATAAATGAAACGCCTCACACAGTGCCTGGCTTATGGTAGGTGATCAATAAATGGTCACTGTGACTATAATGCCTTATTTTATTATTTGAGCAGTCCCTGAGAGAGGCCTGAGCAGAGCAAGGAGCGGGGCCATAAAGTTTCCAGGAACTAGTCTGAGGCTCTGCCTGTCAGCCTGCCCCAAGGAGGGGCCCCAGGACCTACAGGCTAGGGTTTCACGGAGGGAAGCTGGCTAACTGCAGAGAAGGACATTTGTGCTCCTGCCACTCATGCTGAAAATAGTACAACCACACAGCTGGCCACAAAGGCAGAGGGACAGACAGGCAGTGGCCAAACTAAACTGCCGACTGGTTTCAGGAAACTTAGTCCAGGACTCCCTTTCCTCTCCTCCCCCATCACACTCCACAGCACTTTGGAAGTCAAAGGCTCTTGACACAAGTTTTTGTCACTGGGCTTGGACCTCAAAGGTGGAGGGTTCCTGGGCCAGCACACTCCCTCCTCTGGGAAATGGAGGACTGGGTGGACGTCCAGAGCTTGCTCCTCCTCCTCCCTCCCCTGCCCCATGCCAGCAGGTAGGCAACGTAGGCACTCGACCCAGCTATAGGGCAAGTGGGTGAGGGGTTCCTTTCCTCTTCCTCTGAGCACCACGGGGAGCTGGGGGCTCTCACTCCATGGAAGCCTTTCCAGAGATTTCTCTTTCCCCAATGACCAGGGGTGTACCACAAAACTTGCCCAAGGTTGTGGCTATTTTGTGGGGAAGAGTGGGTCACGGGGGCCATCCAGCAGACCCAAGCTGTAGACCAGCTTACCCTCCACACTTAACCTCCTCCCATTGGTCCCAGGCATCTGCTTCTGGGCTCGTTGATTTCAGGCCCAGCACCTCCCCTTCTCTTCCCCCACTTCTGTTTAAATCAAATTCTCACTTTCTCTACTAAAGGGAGAACAAAAAGGGCCTCCCCTTTGTTTAGGGGCTCAAAACAAAGGGTGACACTGGGGGACCTGCCACCTCAAATCCACGTTTAGCAGGCTCACTCCAAGACTTGTGTCAGGCTCAGGTGACATCGCTTTATCACTTGCTAATAGTCCTCATTGATTCCTTTGAACCTCAGTGGGCTCATGGTGAGGTAGAGATAGATATCGCCACACAAGGTTGTTTTTGACAGGAGTCAACAACATGGGGTGCACAAACTGTACAAAGTTTGTACAGTTTAGAACAAAGTTCTACACAGACTGTAGAGTGCTGCCCAGTAATAATAATGATTGATTCCTGTTAATTGATTCCTGTTAATGATTGATTCCTGTTAATGTTAATCAATAATGATTGATTACAGTGATGCCAAAACTATAAAAATAGCCACTGTCCCTCAGAAATACCACGCAAATCTGAACCTGTTTTCAGGGGAACAGCATGGGAGTCTTCCAGACCGGAGTATGTTTCCTGCCGATTCTCAGTTGGGCACAGCCAGGCAGAGGGCCTGGGTGAGGTCAGCCCCTCTCACCATCATCACGCAGCCTCCAGCAAAGAGGACAGTGATTATAAAACCCATGAAAGAGCCAGGTTTTCTCTCCAGGGATTACCTCACCCCTCCAGAACCAAGGAGACTTAAAGAAAGGGAGTAGAGGGATGGCCCAGTAGCCAGCCTGGCATCACAGCTCCTAGTTGTGCTACAGTATATCGTGATATCACAGATAGTTCTTTTTCTTCTATTTGCCAAATTTTCTGTAACATGTCTCTTCCTTTTATAGTAATGGGAAGAAAAACTCCTTTGAGTGACCATCCCAATAAAAATAATAAGACTGCCCTAAAGCCAGCCCCTGGGGCAGGAGCAGGAGAGCAAAGCACTAAAGGGGCTGATGCCTAAAGCCACATCCAGGGTCCTCCCCCAGAGGGGTCAGGAAGAGCAAACACCCATGGCAGATATTGCTGTTGAGCCTGTGCTAGGTGCCATGTGCCCATTTTCTCTCTCTTGACCCTAATCGTGGCCCTGCTATACAGGGGTTATAATGTCACTTTTCAGATGGGGTTCCAACCAGATGTGATTTTTCCTGAAGTTGCTCATTTAGTTAGCAGCAAAACTGGACAAGATTTTAAGCCAGGGTCTGCTTGGGTCCAGAGCTTAGAACCACTCTACCCACTGTCTGCATGTCTGTGGGCTGGCAGGGTGGGCTGAGCTCACTTCAGGGTGGGGTCCCCAGCCACACTAGGGAGTCGGCGAGTCTAAAGGGAAAGGAAAAAGTTGTTTACTCTCCATAACCTCTTTCTGGACGCCCGCCAGCCCTGCACGCACCACAGAAGACCACAGAACTCCCTGCCCTGTGCCTGGCTGGCCTGGGTCTCCCCCAGCGCTTGCTCCAAGCCTGAGGAAGGCACCAGGGAGCCCCACAAGGAGGTCTCCCACTTCCCTTCCTGCTCCCAGTAGAACAACAGGGGCCTGATTAGGGAGGTCAAAGAACCCTAGTTTTGGAGAGCAGACCATGGCGAGGAGGGGGAAGGCCTTCCATATCCCACCCCCAAATTGGCTATGGAGTAAAAATCGCCTGAGCCTCAAGTCAGGGCAGGAGCTGGCGGGTCTCCAGGGCACCCTACTAAGATGTCCCCTCCAACACACACACACAAACACACACTTGTTGTCATCTCCGGAAGGGGTGGGGGCCAAGCTGGCCTGCATTGAGCCATGGGATGAAGGAGATAAAAATAATAAGTCTTATTCTTTTGGTTGAGATGGGTCACCCAAAGGAGTTTTTCTTTCCATTTATTATAAAAGGAAGTGACATTTCAGAAAATTTGGCAATTAGAAGAAAAAGAATTATCTGTAATTTCACCACTGCGGCACAGTAAAGTCTCATGCAGTTCCTTCCCTGTTCTCTCACCTCTTTTTTTTAGGTAATTTTGATAAGGCCATTTTCAGAACATGGATCCAGATTTTCCTACCACTTGTCAAGACATCGTAATTGCCTTTCTTTTTGTTTTTAAAGATTAGCAAGCTCAGGTTAATGCAGGAGAGACCACAACAGGGAAGGGCCCAAGGGAGGCCCCTTACTATTGTGGGTGGTTTCACGTCTATCATCTCTCCTTGGGGACTTTCCCCCATTCTGGTGCTTTCCCACTAGCCCCGCCCTAGCCCCGCCCCCCTTTGCCTGAAGCCACCACAGGATACTGTGGTGACTTCTATATGCCTCTCGTGGTTACCAGCGGGCGTGTTCCCCGCCAGTCTATTTCACTGTGAAGTTCACTGCTCTTGCTCCTCCTGGGTGACTGCAGGTGAGTCCATTGTGTGACCTAAGTAGGCATGTTTGTATCTGAGGTCTGACAAAAGTAGAAGATTGAACCACACTTAAGAAGCTTTTAATAAACTATCTACTTTGAAAATAATAAATTATATGGACTCAGAGCAGGTCTAGAAAATCCAGGCAGCCCCCTTGGTTGCAACAGATTGGGGAGGAGGATTGGGGGGAGGGGAGGCACAGCTGGGTGGAACTGGGGCACCTGCCACCCCAGGAGGCACAAAAATGGGCCCCTCGTGCCTACTCCTTTCTGGAATCTTCTGGGTTTTGTTAGGGCCATACCTGGGGCCCTACCTGGAAGTCCTGGCCCACTGCTTGGAGGGCATCACAGACCCCATCCTAGCTCATCCTCAGGTGGGTTCCAGCCCCATGGCCTGCTCAGGAATGTGCTAAATACATATTCTGAGATATTCTTGGAGTTTCTGGAAGAGCTGCTGACTGCACCGTTTGAGACCTGTTGCAAAAAGAAGAAACGACCCTGTCCTGGAAGCTTATAGTCTGGTTCCTGAAGAATTTCAAACAAAGGCAGTGTGAGCTAGGGGTGAGTGACTTGCACTCTGGAGTCAGATTTATCTGGATTGAGTACTCCTGTTGGGCCCTCTACTTATTGAACAAGCAAGTTACTTTAACCTTTCTAAGTCCCAACTTCCTCATCTGCAGAATGGGGTTAATCTAATTTTCCTTGCAGAGTTTGTGGTAAGGATTAAAGACATTATATGTAAAGTGCCTGACATTTGGTAGACTTTCAGGAAGTGGATTATAATTAAAGTAGCACAAAACACATGTAAATGCTAAAGGAACACCACAGAGAGGGGTCAGAGCATTGAGGGGTGAAGGGTGATTCTAAGGGTAATTCTACGCTCACCATGCTGAGACTCACTGGTGGAACTTTGAAGCTATGCTGATGCCCAGGCCCCACCCAGACCAATTAAACAAGAAGGGGGCCCAGGTCCTGGGCATAATTTTTAAAAACTGCCCAGGTGAATCTGGATGCATCCAGGGTTTATAACCGTTACTTTAGGAGGTATTTTGAAATGTGATTTCGAAAGAAAAGGTAAGGAACGCAACACGGATTGAGTTCACTTGCTAGATGCTTTCACAACTGTCAGCTCATCTAAAGTCTCTCGACTGTCATCTGCAGCAGTTACTTTTAATCCAAGTAGAAACAAAGGGAAGCAGAGCTTTAGAAAGTTGGCTGAGGGCTGCACCACCCAGCCTAGGGCTTTCTACTCATGATGTCCCAGAGCAGCTCTGCACAAGAGGAAGATGATGTGCAAGTGCTCCCATTATAGTTTAGATAATAACTCCTTTTGGATCTATAGTTTGAAAATACATCCTCATATTCTGTAAGCTGTCTTTTCATTTTGTCCATTGTTTACTTCTCTGGGCAGAAATGTTGGCATTTGGGTTTTTTTGTTTGTTTGTTTGTTTGTTTAAAGATTTATTTATTTATGCATACAAGAGCTGGGGTTCAGGCCAGAATCTCAGGAGGTGAGAGGATTCACCAGAGAGTGGGGAGCAGAACAAGCAGGTGGACTGAAATACACTGCCGAGGGCAGCAGCTGGCGAGGCAGGAGAGGTCTGCTGCGCCATGTGGGTCCCCTCCCTGGCTGGCGGCAGGGATCGAACTCGTGCTGCAGTGGCTATGGTTTTCTTCATAGTGCACTGCTTAACCCACTGCGCCACCAGGGAGGGCCAGAAATGTTGGAGTTTGATATAGTCCCACTTACTTATTTAGACAAATGACAAGCATGTAGGCACTTTTCAATTTTTAGAAGCCAAACTAAAAGTTAAAAAGAAACAGGTGAAATGATAATGTATATTAGGTCACCCAATATAGTCATAATATGGAAATTACTTTGATATCTTACTTTACTTTTGTTATACTGAGTCTTCGAATCTGGTGTGTATGGTCTAGGTACAGCATATCTCAGGACGAACTGACCAAGAGCGCTGAGCAGCCACATGTGGCTAGTGGCTACTCTAAGACAGTTGACCTGGAATCCTGCTGTGCAGGTAAGAAGAGGTGAGAGAGATCCAGGGGAGGGGGCTGAGGAGTTTCAGGATTGGCCAAGAGATTCTTGAGTGAACAGTGCCTGAGTGGCTGGGAGTTTGGAGGTGGCCCAGCAGGTCCAACTGGATCTGTACATGTCATGCAGAAGAGTGAGACTGGACCCTTAAACCACACACAGAAATCACCTCAAAGTGGATTAATGATTTAAGCACAAGATCTGAATCTCTAAATCTCCTAGAAGAAAACAGACAGAGAAAACTCCTTGACATTGATCTTGGCATTTACTTTTTGGATTGACAACAAAAGCAAAAATAAGCAAGTGGAACTATATCAAACGCCAACATTTCTGCCCAAAGAAAGAAACTACAGACAAAGTTAAAAGGCAGCTTGCAAAATATGAGGAAGTATTTTCAAACCATAGGTTCAAAAGGAGTTATTATCCAAAATATATTAGGAGCACTTACAACTCAATAGCAGAACAGAACAATTTGACTGAGTAAAGGGCAAAGGAATTGACATTTTCCCAGATGAAAGATATACAAATGGCCAACAGGTACAGGAAAAGTGCTCAATATCACTAATCATGGGGAAAAAGGAAATTAAAGCCACAATGAATTATTACCGCACACCTGTTAGGATGACTGTTAACAGAAGACAAGAGATAAAGAATGTTGGTAGGATGCAAAGAAAAGGGAAACCTTGTACATTGTAGGTAAAGTTGTATGTAAATTGATGCATCCACTATGGAAAACAGTATGGGTGTTCCTCAAAAACTTAAAAATAGAACTAAGTAAGACTACCATGTGATCTAGCCACTCCAGCGCTGGGTATATAGCCAAAGGAATGAAATCACTATCTCAAAGAGATGTATGCATGCATGTGTTCATTGCCACGTTGCTCACAATAACCAAGATATGAAAACAACATAAGTGTCTGTTGATGGATGTTTGGTTAGCAGACACATGCACACAGAAGAATATTATTCAGCCATGAGAAAGGAAAGCCTGCCATTGGAACAATATGAATGAACCCAGGGGCATTATGCTAAGTGAAATAAGCCAGACAAAAAAAGACAAATATAGTATCACTTATAGGTAGACCCTTATAAGAATCTTAAAAAAAAATTTCAACTCAGAAATAAGGAATGGTGGTTGTTGCAGCTAGGGTAGGGGGGCACAGATAATGGAAAGATGTTGGTCGGGCCTCCCTGGTGGCGCAGCCAGGTTAAGCAACGTAAATGAAGCAAACCGCAGCCACTGCAGCACGAGTTCGATCCCTGCTGCTGGCCAGGGAGGGGACCCACATGGTGCAGCAGACCTCTCCTGCTGTGCCCGCTGCTCCCCTCAGCAGTGTACTTCAGTTGATCTGCCTGTTCTGCTCCCGGCTCTCTGTGGTGAATCCTCTCACCCCCCATACCTCTGGCCTGTACCCCAGCTCTTGTATGCATAAATAAATAAATCTTTAAGAAAAAAAAAAGAAAGATGTTGGTCAAATGGTACAAACATTTTTCATCTTACAAGATGAAAAAATCCTAAGGATCTAATGTACAGCACAGTGACTATACTTAATAACCCTGTATTGTATACTTGAAAATTGCTGAGAGTAGAATTTAAACATTTTCATTAAAAAAGTAACTACATGAGGTAACTCTGTGACGTAACTAGTGTTCGTTAACTTGATCGTGGTAATCATTTCACAACGCATATGTGTATCAAATCACCACATTGTACACTTTAAATATATACACTTTTATTTATCAATTATACCTCCATAAAGTTGAAGGTGGGAGTCCAAAGATGATGAGGGGCCAATAAGAGATCCAAGAAGGAAACCCCAGCAGGCAAGCCAGCCTCATAAGCTGGACTGGGAACCTGGGCCCCTGTTCTCATCCTAGCCGAAGGAGACCCTAGCCAGGAGCTGCAAGTGTGAATTTACTGGATTGGGAGAAGGCTATTTTACGGTTCCTCTGGCTCCCCACTCACGGAAGCAGACCTGTACCAGATCCCTCCCCTCAGGCTCCCCCCCACCCCTACAGCCCATAAAGGGTAATGGAGCTGAAGTTAAAATAGTCACATGAAACCCACCTCATTTGAAAGGGCACCTGCTTTAAAGGCCAAATTTCCTGAGCCCAGGTTTATACATTAAGCCACAGAAAGACCTAATTAATTCAGACCCCACTCACTCTGAATTTGGGATAAATTCTTCCCCAGGCTGGTCTGAAGTCTTTCCTTTTGCACTATCTATGAAGAAACGGTTTGCTAAGCAAATAAATAGTGCAAGCCAGATTACAGAGACAGGCCTGGCTGACTTAAAACTGTTTTAAAGAACTTTAAAAATCACTTTAGCAGCCCCATTTGCAGAAAGTTAATGAGATCATTACAGCTGGTCCTTATCTATTTATTTCAACCTTTCAGTTTTCCAAGCACCTCCATGCACATTACTTGTTGTGGGCCTGGGGTGCAGGTCTTGTCACTTTTCAGTCTCCAGCAACTGACTTCATGCTGAACACACAGTAGGAACTTGATAGTTGCTAAATAATGGAGGCAGACATAGCAAATATTAGTTCTATATTATAGGTGGAAAATTGAGGTTCAGAGGAGTTGTTAATAGTATCTTGGGATATCCCATAGCTGAACAAACCACATGGCTAGTAAGTGGTGAAATCGAGTTTTGACCCAATCTTTGCTTTCTTGGATCTCTTTGCTGTCTTACACTGTTCTCAGTTCTGCTGTTTGATACAGGTTTTTTGGTTTTTTTTACTGGGAGAGGAACAGTCTGTTCTTAGGAACAAAGGCAACAGAAAGTCTAATTTTCCTTTGTAAATAGCCTTTTCCCTAAGTAGGGGAATTAGTGAGTTCTAGAAGGTGCTCCCCCAACCCCCCAACCACCCAGCCACTGCCCAGCAGCCAGTCCCATTCTCCTCCGAGGATGGGAGGCCTTCCTGGAGCAGGCCTGGTGCTGACACAGGTCCTCCATCCACCCCCTCTGTGGCCCCTGTTGGGAGGTTAGAGCCTGTGTAGGTGAGTTTCCTCCCTTTGAGCCAAGGGAGAGCATAAGGGGCTGGAGAATAGACCTGGGCTGGGCCCCTCCAGGGATGGCTTCCCAGGCGTGGGCCTCCCCAGGAAGAACAGTCTTTGTCCTCTGGGTTTCCCCTTGCCCAGACCCAGGGAACAGCCTCTGTCCTGAGTCTTCCCTGCCTCCAGGTTGGATGGGGGGAGGGAGTTACATTCATGAAGGGGAAGACGTTGCTGTCTCTCCCTCCCTTTTGTTCTGGAGCCTCTGCAGGCTTGGAACACTGCGCAGGGAAAATTCCCTGACCGTGAGATCTGCAGGCTGCAGGGTCCCGGGGGAAGGCTGGGCCTGGGGCTCTTTCGTGCTGCAGCTGGAAAGAGGGGTTGGGTTTCAGAGAGCCGGACTGGGGAAAGGCAGCCTGCCTTCCTGGTGGTGAGGGGAGCCAGCCCTGAGAGCCAGCGGTGCCGACAGCTTCCTGTCGAGAGCTGGGGGCCCACGTGACTGCTCCCTACTTGGCATATTAGGGGGTGAAAGGCCCAAAGGAGAAGGAGAGCAGGAGGGTCCCTTAGCTACTATCTAGTCTGGCTAGGCGAGTGGGAGGCAGTGCACCAAATCCTTTTCTGCTAAATGAATTCTGCTGGCTCCTTGTCACACGGTCCAGCGAGCGGCCTCTGTCTGGGGAGGGGTAGGAGGTGGTGAGACTTGGCACCAACCAGGGCCAGGGGCTGTTTGTTTAAAGCCCGCTCCCCCAACCTGGCCACACACACATCCCCACAGCGCCTGGCAGGGAGGGGATGCAGGACGGCAGACCTGCTTGGTGAGGGGCAGATAGGCACAGCTGGGGCAGGGAGCAGAGGAAAGCCAGGCCGGAGGGCAGTGCACACAGCTCTGGGGTCAGGCCTCCTGCCCAGCCGGTTCCTCCAGGCCAAGTGCAGCCATGGCCAGCAGAGCGGGCTCCCGCTACAGCTGCCAGCCCTGAAGAGGCCCCATGTATCAGGCCTAGGCTAGAGACGCCCTGTTCTGTTCAACAGCTTTCATCAAGCACTGACTGTATATGGAAGAGATAAGTCAGATACAGAGAGGCCTTAAGGACAGAGATCAGAGGTGCTACCATTTGGATGTAACAGAAGAGGGTACACAGTCCAGCCTGAGTGCTCGGGGAGTAGATGGTACCTCAAAGGAGGGAGAAGCCAGTAGGCAGGGGAGGTCAGTTCAGAAGGAACTGAGCCAGTTTAGTGGTTTCTGGGGGCAGTTCAGCTCATGCCTGGTGTGCGTATCACCTCTCCTCCATCCTTGCCCTGCGCACAGCTGTGCATGAAGCGGTCTCCCCCATACGTCTGGGGGTGCTGGAGTGGACCAGCATGCAGCAGCCCGTGAAGGCAGCAGCTGGCACAGGCCTCGTCAGTATATCCAGGTCAGCTGAAGTCACTTCTCTGCCTCCTCCTCTCGCCCCCCAGGACTGAGGCATGCATTGGAGGGAGGGGAGACAGAAGGGCTCACCAGTCCTCTACCATCTTCCACAGGAAAACCAGCAACTCCCAGGGCAAAAGCCCACGCCACCTGACCTCCACCAGCTCCTGAGCGTGCACGCTCTGAAATTCTACCACGGAACGGTGGAGTCTCAGCCTCTGTCTCTTAGGGATTTCTACTGTGACTCTGTCTGCCCTGTAGGTGATTTTGTTCCACGCTCCATGTCTGTTGTTTACATAGCTCAGAGTTCCGTGGAGTTAGAACAACATGCTTTCCTTTCCACTGAAGGTGATATAAAAAAACACCAGGTTGAGGGGGGTGAGCAGAAAGACCACAAGTGCTCTCAGGCACCTCATTCGGAGGGCCTTCTCCATCCAAGATACCTATTTGTCACACTCCTCAGAGCTGGCTCAGCCTGGAGGCACCGGGAATTCCCGGAAGTGGCCTGGACTCTGAAGGAGCTTTGGTTCTGGAAGTCTCACTGGAAGTTCTGGCTCCAAGAATGGGGCTGTCCTTGTGGGGAGTCCTACTGGCCCAGGATACTGCCAAAAGAGGGAGTGATGGGAAGGTCACCCCATCCGAAAGCTTCAAAGGGGAAGAGGGAAGCCATGCTTGGAAGTCCAGCAGGTAGGATGATGGGAAAGAACAGTGGGATGGAATGGATGGAAAAGAAAGAGAAAGGCCTTCCTCCCACCTTGAGGAGGGTCTGAACACTCCTTCCTGCTTTTAACCACCACGTCCTGCCTCTAGGGGTACTCTCTAGAACCTTTCATCCTCTCTCCTGCAAAGATCTCACTGCTCTCATGCTTATTTTAAGAACTGTCTAGATGGAGTAGGTAGAGATCTGGATGCTTGAGGACATGGGCCATTTTCCTCGGGATGTCATCCTAGATATCCCCTCAGACCCTGGTTGAACGTTCCCCCTACCCTCCAACAAATCTCACTGCTGCTTCTTTCTCATTTCCACTGCCCTTCTAACCTCCCTACAGGTTCCCCTGTCTCTGCCTGGAAGCCCATATCCCCCCAAAGCGTCCCCCTTTGGGTCTGAGTCTTCTCCACTCACATTCTGCATGACCCAAGTCAACCAACAAGCCAAAGCAAGTCACCTCATTTCCCTGGGCTTCTGTTTTCTTGTCTAGACCACGACGGAGCAGCAGGAGGGGATGGGGTGGCAGAGAGGCCCTGTAAGCTCTGACACCCTAGGATTGGAAATACCTACCTCTTAAAACTTGGAGCAAGCATCAGAAGCAAAAAAAGGGCACAGTGTCTGCACTGGGCCCCCCACCCTTCACCCCAGACCAGCTCAGGGCAAAGGAGCAAAGAACCACAGAACCACAGGTGAGATGTAGAAAAGGGCTGACCCCAGGGATGTGCCATGGAGAGGCGGGCAGCAGGGGAATGAGCTAAGCCTCCACTCTCCCTTCTTCCTCGACTAGTCCACACGCTCCTGAGCTCTGAAAAATCCCCAAATGTTTCTGAGCCAAGAATCCCCCAAAGGAGTGGTTCAGCGTCTGGGGTTACAGGGACTTTGTTACTTCAGCAAAGCATACTACAAGCCATTTGCTGGTTTAATTTAATTCTTTATGATAACACTTCAGAGTAAGAACTACACTTGTCAAAATAAAGGGGACTTTGTGCCTCAATGACCCAAATTTTACTGCTGCATTATTTAATGCACCGAAACCTGGTAATCGGCACCAGATCTCCCCGCAACTTGGGCAAATCAGCATGGTGTGAGGAGGACTGAAATGGATTATCGCTTCCTGGGGGAATTGTTTTAAACTATTCTAACAAAAAGGTGTTTTGCATCCACCCTCCCACCCTGGTCACCTCTCCTCTTTCCCTGAAATGAGCTGGCTTCTAGATTCATTTGGTGGTTGGCCATTTCCTGCAGGCTCTGGGGCCACCTTCTTCCTTTGCACAGGCTGTCCTCGGCCTGTGATGCCTTCCCCACCATCCACTAGTCAATCATTCACAAACCTGTCTGCACAATAGAATCCCCTGCTGAACTGAAAAGAATTCAGACTTTTGCCTTATATGCTAAAGAACTACCCTGAATTTAAATGTCACATCCCTGGGGCCACCCTCCCTGAGTCCCCTCCTCTGTGAGGGACGTTTTCCTCTGCGACTCCCTAGCACTTTGCTCCTTTCCTGACACCTTCTGTTCCTGGACTGTAAGCTCCTTGAAAGTGGGACCTTCATCCTTTACCTCTGTGGGCTCAGCAGAACAGAGCCCAAAGAGCTCAAAAATTGTGTGTGCGGTGGTGGGCGGTGTGGGGGCGGAGCTGGTTGAGTGGTGGGCAGGATTTTGAGGAATAGCTTGTGAGGGTTATGCAGAATCAATCCAGAGCATGACCTTCTGTCCTCACCCAGCACTGGGCCTCTCCTTCCCATCTGATGTCTGCAGGGACACATCTTCCTTTAGCAGAAATGGCCTTTGGAGCTAAAAAAAAATCTTTGAAGACATGAAATTCTTGGCTACCCTGTGTCGTGCTTTGGGAGAGGTGAATGCACAGTGGAGTATAAGAGGCATGTAATCGGGCCTCACTGTTCACAGCAAGCCTGTCAAGACCAGCTTCGGATACTTACTCCTTATTAATGACCCTCCCCCGAGCCCCAAGGCTAACAGGCGCTCTCTGTGCCTCCCTTGGCCCCTGCCCCTCCATCATTCACAGCCGTGACAGTGGTGATGGCAGCCCAGGTGACCCGCAGCCAGATCTAGTGATGGCAGCCCACAACAAGGATGGACTCTTCCCATCCATCCATCCACACCATCATTTATTGCTAAGCCAAGAGGAAGTTACAAAGAGAAAAGGTGGGGGCAGGGGGAGACTTGGTCCCTGCTTTTAAGGAACTGCCGTTGCTCCAATCTTACTCTGCCCTCAACTATTCTATCTGCAATAAGAACCATTGCCCACTATGTGGATGAGTTCTGAGGTCCCTTCTGGCTCAGGTCCAGATGGGTTTGTTCAGGAGCTTCTCCTAGTAGAGACTTCTGGGGACCCATACCCTGCAAATTGATGGCATTTGCTAAGGAACCAGGAATTTTCAAGGCAGACCCAAAACATCATAGAGTGAAAAAGACCTTGGGAACCACCCAAACCCATGGCTCTCAACTCTGGCTGCACGTTAGAACCACCATGGCATAGAGAGAAGGAGGGTTATGGTGGCTTCTGAACCTCAAGTGAATCAGGTTTCTGGGCATGGGGTCTCAGGTATTTCTTAAGGTGTACCCAGGTGACCCCTATGTGCAACCAGAATTGGAAATGATTTATCAAACAGATTGGCCTATTCTACGTTGGTGAGCCCCGAGGCCAAGAGGTGTAACCAGAGCAGAGACACACATAGGGAGCTGATGGCAGATGCTGACGTCCCTGCTTTCCACGATGCTCACCTGCCTCTCCTCTTCTCTGTGGAGGATTCATTCTCTCAACTAACCTCCAAGACTATTTCCCTGCAGACTCATCCTGAGCACAGCTCCTCAGTCTGCCTGGCCTCTTGGTGTGTCTTTTCCCAGCGCCTGGGGCAGGCGGGCGTCAGGTGAGGCTGCAGCCTTCAATGCAGGGGCTTTCACCAAAGTCGATTTGGACTGTTTGTCTTAAACAAACAGGTCTTGTTCCAGGAAGGCATTTGTCTGCATGGGGCAACTGCGCCATTCATCACAGTGATTTGGGGGCTGGGGGCAAGAAGTCAGCCTTCCAGGGCCTGGGCCCATAGGGAGGGTACAGGGCTGCTCCCCCAGGACCAGGCCAGAGAAGATGTCAAGAAAGCTAACAAGCGACCAGACAGCTGCAGCTTGTTAAAGAGCGCCCGGGGCTCATTGTAACTGAGACCTTTCAATACACATCGCAGTCAAATAAACAGCATCCTCCTGCCCGATGGCCAGCCCCTCCAGGACTGTCCAGCCTGGCCCACCCAGCTACTCCTCCTCCTCCGTGCCACCCGTCCTCCTTGATTGAAAATGAGCAAATTACAACAGGAGAGATGGAACAGTCAGGTTTCATGGCTACCCGCTCCTGCCTCCCTCTAGATAGAAACAGCTATAGCCTCACCCCCAAACCTGTCACCCCACTGAGGTCCCTGGGGGTTTTAGAAAATCCAAATGGGGGCCCTCCCTGGTGGCGCAGTGGGTTAAGCAACGCACTGTGAAGCAAACCGCAGCCACTGCAGCACGAGTTCGATCCCTGCCGCCCTCCGGGAGGGTGACCCACATGGAGCAGCAGACCTCTCCTGCTGTGCCCGCTGCTCCCTCAGCAGTGTATTTCGGTTGATCTGCCTGTGCTGTTCCCCGCTTTCTGTGGTGAATCCTCTCACCCCCCACACCTCTGGCCTGTACCCCCTTGCTTGTATGCATAAATAAATCTTTAAAAAAAAGAAAATCCAAATGGCACTGTTGGTCTCTACAGGAGCCCTCTATAGGACATATGACCTCCACTGGTTAGAACCTTCCAGAGCCTCTGAGACCTAACCTGAAATGCCTTGCCCCTACTCCTCTGCTCCTGCTGTCCTTTCAAAACCTACCTCAGAACTCACCACCCCAGGAAGCCTTATCACACTTGCCTAGGCAGAGCCAGTTGCCTATTTTCTTCTCTGTGAATGTCCAATGAAGGCCCTCGGAGGCTGGAAGACCAGTGAATCTGGCGTGTGCAGTCTACGCCACACTGAGATCATTGACTGTAGGGACCAGCTTTTATTTGGTCTGCCCCCTGGAAACTAACAGTGTGCGATGCCTGGGAGGCCTCACTCACGCCCAGATGATCCAGAAGGAGCCGATGCTGCTGACTGTATATATGCAAACGCGGACAGGGTTAGCAGAGAGAGGCATGACTGCCTAGGGGGGCCCAGCATTACCAGTTAATTCCAGAAAGCCCAGGCGGGTGGTTTGCAGGCTTCCTAAGCCTCTCACATGTTGGCTGTCCTCAGGCAACTTCGTCTCCACCCATGGCATTCCCCTTCCAATCCTGGATCCAGGTCAGCAGCTTCAATGTGGTCATGCCTTGTCCCTTTAACCCACACACTGGGTCACAATGCCAAATGCCCAAGCTCAGTCAATCCTGCCATCTTTTTCACCTGTCTCCTGGCCTTACAGCCCTACAGAAGTGAAGTGCACAGAACTCAAGGTCATGCTGTACAACTGATTACCTCTCCTCTCTTTCTCTGGGCACTCAACCCTGGCGTCATTGGGTCTTCCTGGCATGGGCTGGGTCTTCTGTGGCTCAGAAAACTGCAGAATATAGCACAGAACCTGGTTCACTGGGCTGATGGTGCATTTGGGTAAACTGTTCACCCATGGAAGCACGCAGCGAGAGACTGAGACTAGGACACAGGTACTGTCCCCTTCCTAAGCCCTTGAGGCTGTGTCTGATGGGACCCCCCACCCCCACCCCGCCACCCCTCCACCCCCCCACCGTGCTTTTCTTGTAATCACACAAAGGTGCTATGTGTGTGTTGATAGCCTGCTGGTACTGAAATCCTACCTTGTGGAACAAATAAACAAATAAATCATTTTAACCTGCTCTTTAAATCTTAGCCATAGCAGATAAGGGCAGCCTCCCACTGGGTACCTGACTTGCCCCAGCTCTGTTCCATGCCACTGCGGTTTCTCGATCTACCCTACCCACTCTGCGCTGTGAATAGAAAGTGTTCTTTCCACCTTCCCCAAACCAACCCATCCCTTTCGGGACACTCAGCTCTCCCCCCAAGATCACTGCCCCAAGAATCCATGCTCCCCTTTTCTCTCCTCTGTCTCCTCCTTCTTTCATCATTCTTTTTATTTACATTTTTAAATTGTGGTAAAATAACAGAATCAACCACCTAAGCCCCTTTTATGTGCACAGCTCAGCGGCATGAAATACATGCACATTGTTGTGCAAACATCACCGCCATCCATCTCCAGACCTTCTTTCATTTTCTAAAAACCTCTGAGTCTATTAAACAATAACACTCCATTCCCCCTCCTCCAACCCTCATGGCAACTACTACCCCACTCTCTGTCTATGTGAGATATTCCAAGAACCTCATAAAAGTGAAATCATATATAATGCTCCCTTTTGTGACTGGTCCATTCAACTGACTCAATGTCTTCAAGATTCACCCATATTGTAGCACGTGTCAGACATTCCATCATTTTCCAGGCTGACTAATATTCTACTGGGTCCATGTATCATGTCTTTTTTATACATCCGTCAGTGACCACTAAGGTTGCTTCCAGCATCTGTCTATTGTGAATAATACTGCTGTGAGCATAGGTGTCCCCTACTTCTAAATATCCTCTTTATCATCCTCCTTGTCTTTCCTCTTTGGTAGGAAGTCTACACAATATTCAACTGCCACAAAGCCTGAATTCTCCAGCCCAACCCCAGTTCATTTAATTTTTTCCTGTCATCCCCACAAGTCACAGAAGAGTCCCAGAAATTCCAATAAAGCTTCTCCTTCTATGCCTTATATCCAAAGAGACACACAAGTCCTTTAGAAGATCTTGACTCTTTATTCCAGAAACTTCATTACTTTCAAAAGTTCTTCCCATATTAAGTAAAGAACAACATCTTTGCTTGGCCCCGCTGCCTCCAGATACCATCTCTGTCCTTCCAATTACTGCCAAACCTCTCTGAGTTCCCCACGTGCTCCTTCCGCTGCCTCACCCCCTGCCACTTGCTTAATGCCCTGCAATCTGGCTTGGCTGTTACAACTACTTGAATTCTCTCTTGCCAAGGTCACCAATGACTTCTTTTCTAAACAAGTTTCAATTGTTGTATCTCTTGATTATCAAATAAATGCTTCATTGTAGGAAAAATTGGCAGTAGCACATAGGAACAGAAAAAAGGATTACCATCCGCCCTCACACCACCTCGGGGTTTCCATGTGAGCACTTTGGCATTCTTCCTTCCAGTCTTTTTTCTTTATTCCCATCATTTCCTTATGTTTTGCCACCTTCATCTTTCCCGGTCCCTGTGGCATGTAATACCATACAATAGTTACTTCTTCATAAAACTGTCGTGTGGACTGCTGCTCTGGTTTCTGCTCCGGTCCTACCACCATTTCCACAGAGAGCTGCTCTTATTGCTGAATCTTGCCAGGACTTAAATGGTGGTTGAGTCGAGGTTCTCAGTGGGGTGCCAGGGCCCTCCCTGAAGGCCCAGGCACCTCACTATCACAAGTCAGGGTACCTCTACTCACTCTTCTGCCTGACACACGCCCATCATCCTTCCAATCCTTATCCAGATGCCCCCTGTTCCTGACTACTGCTGGCAGTCGGCACTGTCTGCCCAGCTTCCCCGGTGTGTGGCCCAGGCTTCAATTGCATAAGCAGCCACCTTGACTCACAAAGATCTGTTTATCTGGGGTCCCTCTCTAGCGTTCCTTAAGGGCAGGGACATTTACTTTGATTCTTGTATTCCCTGAATTCAGTGGAGAGTCCACTGGCCAGTTGGAAACCCAAAGAGGGTTGCTGACTTACCCAAGGTCACAGAGCCTGAAACTGCCAAACCCCAGGCCTTTGTGAATCCTAATGCCGACTTCTTTCTATAATACCACGGTGGAGCCATGATCGGGTGGCATGAAGAAGGGTTATGGCGTGTGTACCAGGAAACTCAGTTCCAGATGCTAAGGAGCAAAGCAGAACTGGTAAGAAAGGTGAAAGGAAAGGAGGAATGACCAGAACCACATTTGTCTGTGCAGCTGGCAGAGATGTAGGCTTCCCTGCCCTATCACCCAGCTCACCAAGAGGCACCATTGTCTCTGTCTCACTCTAGTTTCCCAGGTTGGAACTTCATGCTCCTGACTCTGACATTTCCTTAAACAGCTTTCAACCTCTCTTCTCCAGTCATTCTTCTCCTACTTATTTGGTCCAGATAAGGAGGAGAGCCCAGGGTCCTACTGCTACACAAAAGGCAGAAACAGAGGTGAGGGAGGGAAAAAAGCCACTTTGATTAGGAGACCCAGGAAGAGCCGTGGAAAAGGAGCCAGCGGATGAGTAGCATTTGGCATATTTTTTAAAGATGTTTCAATGCAGGAAGGAAATGGCACAAGCCAAAGCATGGAGGTGAGCTAATACAGGGCGCTAGACAGGACTCATCAGCCAGAGCCTCGAGGGCTGACCCTCCTGTGCTCCCAGGATAGCTCCTGAGTAACCCTCAGACTTCCCTCCCAGATAAAGCTGTTCCCACAACCATTATGTGCATATTGTGCAGTACATGGGGTGGTGGGAGAACTATGGCTTTGACAGCAGAACAAACCAAGTTTGAAATCCTGGTTCTGTCCTTGCTAGTTCTATGACCATGGCAAATCAGGCGTGTTTTCTCATCTGTAAAACAAGGGTTACAAGGCCCGCCTTGGGAGTCTGGGGGCAAGGGTCACATGTAGTAATCTTGAACAGGTAGTAGCTGCTCAGTAAGCAGTAAGTAGCATCAACCTCATTGTTATCATTTTCTTAGGAACTATCATGTCACACATAAACAAGCTCCCAGGAACAACCCAATTGTTGGAGGGTTCAGTAAGTTTTCCCTATCCCTACCCTTTGTTACTTCTAGTTTTGCTGTGAAGAGGTAGAATCAGAAGATCTTCTACCTTGAAATAGACCTTGAGCAAAGCATTTCACCTCAGTGTTCCCTCCTGTAAAATGGGGTTAGTAACTCCTTCTCTGCAGGTTCACTGGGAGAATTCATGAGGCACATGTGTCAAAGCCCCTGCCTGCACACCCTAGGCCCTCAGTGAAGGGTGGGAGATCCTTGCCTTCCTTGCCACCCCTTAGAGTCTAGTTGCTGCGGGTCAGGGTTGCTGGGAGGTGGGGTAGGGTGCGGGGAGGCAGGGACCAAAGCTGAATGCATAAATAACCAGCCTTCCCAGTCTCGCTTCAAAAAGTCCTGGTCTCCAACCCTTTAATCATGAAGCTGCTCTTCCCTGGCCACCCTCCAGGGCCTGCCCGCCCACTTCCCATGCAGAGGAACGCTGGCGAGGGAGCCCTGGATCTTTGCAGCCTGCCTGTTTTGCATGGCATGCTTGCTAATAGATCCCAGGAACCCAAGGGGCTGCCTCTCTGCTGACTCACCCCATACCCTGCATCCCCCACCCTAACTTGTAGGCTCAATTCTGGGATCCCCATGGCAGCCCTTCTCCGATCAGGCCTTGCCAGACTGGAAAATGGGCTGATCGTGTTCTCTGCTCCATGGTGACCACATTGTTCAAACTACAGCCCGAGTCCCCAAGGTCTAGTACTTCTTAGTGTTCTCATGGGACAATGGAAACCTAATATTAGAAAGCGAGCCAGTCTCAGAAAACCCAGGACATGTGTTTGCCATGTTGATTACCAGCCCCCCTCACTACAGGCCAACCTCTCTTTAGGCAAGGCAAAGTATTCCTTTGGGAGCAGGAGTGAAAAGTATGTTAGGGCTGGGGTGGGGGGAAGGGATTGCATATGAAATCACATTTGGCAACTTCAGTCGTATTTTTAATGCACTAATGGAGTTGGCTTCTCAAAGAAAAGACCCAGTGATTCTTTTTCATATGGGAATGAATTCATATGGGAAAGAGTTCCAATATGAGGAGCTATTTTTAGATTTGGGTATATTGGATTTGCTTAAACTGAGGCACACCAGTATTTAGTCTGCACCGCTTTCATTTGAGGTTTCCTTCTCAGAGGACCTTTGGTGCTGGAATCCAACTGCCAGCGCTCTTATTTGCACACCTCCTGGATGCAGGTGAGGTGAAGGGTGGCATGGAGAATGGACAGCACCTGGACATTGGCACCAGCTGAGTTGGAGTTTGAATTTCGACTTTCATTCCCCAGCCAGGTAACCTTACATACATCTGGGCTGTATTTGCCTCTGAGCTAAGACAGAAGGGGAGGGTGGCAATATTCTCCCCAATAGATCTGGTGGGAGGATTAGATCGGGCCATGTTCATAAAGTCACTGAGCATTCAGTGGGGCACTGGAAAGACGAGGCCCCAAGATCCCTCCCACCCCCACCCCCACCCCCCTAGGACTCTGCTTAAGAAGTTCTTAAAAAAATAACATCTGCCAGCTTAGGGAGCACATCTGCCTGCTCCCCAGCACACCATTAGGCCCTGCTAACCTGAGCACATCCTGCTTTTGTAAATCATCTTAACCAGGGCTCCTTATCCCAGATGCTCCCCCCCTCCTGAGTTCTGAGCTCTGGCAGACAATGAAGCTGCAAGATTAGAGCAGATGAGGTACCTTAGTGAGAACCTCCTGCTGATCGCTGCCTCCTGCACCTAGCCCTTGCTCCCCATGGCAATGTCAGAGCCACAGAACCCTAGAACCCTATGCTGGCCATGTCCCTAGGGTATGTTTCCAGCTCCCAGTGGTTCCAATGGGCACGCTGAGGCAGGGAGTGGCACCGCTTATTCAATCAAGTTCACACAGCTGGTTACTGGCCGGACCAGAGTCTGACTCTTAAGAGATGCGGATTGTCCCCTCTCTCTCCCAGCAGCCCCTGGAGGACTGCAGATCTGAGGGCCCTGAGAGCCTGTGTTCTACCGAGGCAAAGAGACATCCCTCATTAGCCCACACCCAGAGCACTGAGTAAGTGGTGTTAGCTGACAGAATTCCTCACAAAGGAAGATTTTTAAAGAGCACTGGAGGCCTCCTGGTTTTCCATCCTTGTCTTTGGGAGGCAGTGTGGTGCCAGAAACCAAGACAGTTGGGTTCTGTAAAATTCAATGAGCTCATGTACAAAAAATGACCGGCAGGGTACTGGGCTCAGGGCAGATGCCTGAGAGTGGAGGCCATTATCTGAAATATTAGTCCTGATTCTGCCACTGTGTGACCTTGGGCCAGTCAACAAATCTCTCAGGGTCTCAGTTTTCTGGATCAATTCATAACCAACCTACCTCCCAAGGGAAATATGTTCTCTAGGGAACTTTGAAGGGCAGCGGACACTTGCGATGAGCTTAACCGCAAGTTTGAAGATGAGCATACACTGACAGAGACAACAGAATCAGAGAGGAAATTTTTGGATGGAGAAAGAAGGCCCTTGTGGTGGCCCCAAAAAACAAAGCCCTGAAGCTCCTAAGTATCCACAACCTCACTCCCGCCCTTGTCATCAAGGACCAGGGACACCTACTGCTTATCCTGCCTACGCTGAGCTTGACTGAATAGTCACTGCAGCCCGCTGGGGTTTACACTGTTCCTGCAGATGAGGGTCAGTTTCCTCTAGGTCATGTAGGTTGAGGTAGAGGCCAGGTTAAACCCCAACAAGCCAGCTTCCTGACAGATCTCTGAGTCAGAGTCCTGAGGAGATCTTTCAGATCCTCCTCACTCCAGAGAGCTGTCCTCACCCCTCCCTTGTGCCCAGTCTCACTGCCCAGAACCCCACTGCCCCAGAAGGATTTCCAGCAAGTGGGTGTTCTTACCAAGACTCAGGAGCACGACTCAAGCTGGGTCCTCAGATCCCTCCGGTAACATGTTTGTAAAATCTCGGAAATCGTGTACAAGCCTATGTGCACGGGGGTGTGGGCAAAGCTGTGCTTTTCTGAGGAGATGCCGAGCTCTCCTCAGATTTCCCAGAAGGCTGTGCCCCTGGACAGTCGGGTCCCACACCCCTGTAGGGCTCAGTTCACGACCCCTCAGACCTGACACTGGGAAGCCCCTCAAACTCCAGGTGAGAAGAGCAGGCCGAGCACCTACTAACTCCCAGCCCTGCCGGAGGTAGACAGAGGGAAGGTTCTAACTCCTCCAGGCTTCAGAGACCTCAAATGCCATCTAGACAAGACTCAACTCCCTGGTGTAGGCTGTTTCCTTCCGCTCTGTTCTCCATGGATCTGGAGGAGACTGGGCAGCCAGGCAGGCCCGTTAGGGTGAAATGAGAGTGAGTGCAGCCTGGGATTTGGATGCCAGGAGACATCCAGGGTGGGGTGTGATGTGAGATGAGCAGCTGGTCCTGGACTGTGGGCACTGACAGAGAGGAGGTGCCCATCCCCCTCGGGCTGGGAGGAAGAGGAGTGAGTGGCAGCAGCAGGTCCAAGCCAAGTGGCCTGATGAGGCTCTCAGGCCTCTCCAGCCACAGAGAGGCCCCGGAAATACCAGGGCTGGGAGGGGCGGCTGAGGGGGAAGGGGCAACAAAGGTCTAACCCCCTATCTCTTGGGTCTGTGCCAGGCCATCCTTTTGAGCCCTGGCCACACTGGCTGCCACTCTGGCACCCTTCACTGCCATCAGACCCCTGCCTCTCCCCAGCCAGGCCCAAGCTTCCTCTCCTATCAGGCTCCAACACCACACTCAGAAAGACCTTGTATGTTTTTCAAATTAATGCAATTAAGAGCATTAAAGTTTGCAAACGATAGAGTTTTTCATTTTCCTTTTATTTGATTAGAGAAATTCCCACTGCACAGTTCTTCCAAATGAAACCCAGACCCCAGGCCCATTGTTCGGGGGGCTTCCATGAGAATGTGTTACCTTTCAATCTCACACACTAATGTGTTTAGCGTTACAGTCCCCCCCGGGCGGCTGCAGGAAGGATCTGGAGCCTTGATTAAAGCGGCCTTTGCCGGGCAGGAATGTGGCTCCTCCACCCGGGAGTCACAGAGGGGCTGGGTGTTCGCTCGCCGGCAGAGCCTCGACTCACATGGCCTGCTGGCCAGGGCTGGGCTCATGGGCAGCTGGGCCTGGCTGTCATTAGGTACTTTTCCCTCTCTTGACTTTCCTCTCAGAAGCTCCTGCACCCCACCTCTAGCCCAACACACGCACATGCAACAGCACACATCTCACCCATGTGGACACATGTGCATGTGCACACACGCATGCACACATGCCTTTCTCCACTCCTCTTTATTGCTTTCCTTTCCTTTTCCCCTCTGCTCTTTCCTGTCTTCAGTACTCCAGCTGCGGGGCCTTCGGGCAGCCTCTCCATGGTCAGCTCTGTTCAGAGGCCACATTCAAGAAATCACACTGATCACTCTGCCCCAGTCTCGGTCAAAGCTCCAAGGTGAAGAGCAGAATTAGAGCCAAAAGTGAAAAATGGATTAGAGAAATATCTAAGGAAGGCCTGGGAGGAAGTGGAGGGAGAGACGTAAGCCCTGTTAAAAAAAAATGTAACTAATGCCAAATTTAAGCAGGATGTTAAGTCCAACCCTTCCCACCCAAATCACCAAAGGCTCAGTGCTCGCAGGCCCAGGTTCCTTCCGCTTCCAGCTGGGACAGCTGACTGGTCCAAGCCCACAGTGGCCAGGCTAAGTGGTCTGTGTTCTGCCGAGCCCTAGTGTTAGGGGGAAAGACCCTCCTGAATGGATTATACAAATAGGTTATGAACTTCGACCCCCATTCCAGACCTACAAGATCCAAGGACTACAAATCCCATAAGGTCATTATGGAAGAGTGGATCACTGGGACCTGAGGGTGGAGTTGAGCAGCCAGGCTGAATATAAAAGTAGACACGTGGGTGGGCCTTGGGGGGTCCTTTTTCCTTGGGAAAAGCGCACCGTTGGGTTCCAGCTCCAAGGAACTGGTAGGATATTTACAGATCTGTATCCCTCTCTTCCCCTTGTGTTATTCACTACGCTATTTCTCCTTCCCTTGTAAATAAAACCCTTTGTTGTGTGTGCCTGCAGTTGGGGCATTATAAGTGCCGTTCAAGCGGGTGAGGACCCAGTCAAGCAAACCCACATTACTGCCTGGTGGGACATCCCTGCCCCAGGGGTTCACATCCCACAGACCTTTAACAGTCCCCGCCAAGGTCCTAAGACACATTGCCAGGACCTGGCCCAAATCGGGCAAAACCAAAACACAATACGGTAAGTGAGCTGCAATCCCAACTAAAAATAAGTCTGTCAGCCCTCAGAGCCCTGGCTCCTGTCACTCCTGGGTGGCAAGGAGCTGAGAGGAAGGCTTAGACGAGAAACTTGATCCAGCTTCACCCTTACTCCCAAGCTCCTGGACCCTGCTGCATTCCCAGATGCCTCAGAGTCATTCCACAAACATCCACAGAGGCCCACGCCTTGCAGGGCACAGAGGGGTTCAGAGAAGAGTGTTTTCCTCCCCAGGATGGTTCGAGAACTTGGGGGCTTCAGGTTGTTCTGGTAACTTTTCTATGGCAAATGTGTCCCCAAACTGCCCCCAGACGTTCATCTCCCTTCTAGGTCTCTGCATCTGGCTGCCCTGTGTTTAAATCCTAAGTAATGCATGTGGGGAGATTCAGTTTTTCAGAAGACACCTCTGGAGCTTAGAGGCAGGAGGCAGGTGCCTACTTGAGACAAGGGAAGACTGAGACTGAATTAAAGCTCTGGCGGATGGTGGGAGGAAGCAAGAGGCCTCAAGGGATCTCACCTGGGCTCTGCCTCATTTTTTCTCTTCAGTCCCAGAAGAGGAAAATACCCCACATGGGCTGGGAAAGTTGGGGAACTGATTTGCAAGGCTAAGTGAGGGGAGTTCACTGTCCTTTTGTTCATGCAGACACTCACTCAGGCAATATTTGGCCGATGAGATAAATCCACCTACACCTTTAAGCTGTACCTCCCCACGCAGGGCCCAGAAGGTCTAACCCTTGGATCGGTCCCAGGGTTCTGCCACAAACATCTGCCACGGCCAACAGCCCCCGGGGAGCAGATACATAATGTGAACTGCATTTGGATGAAGAAGTAGTTGGAGAAGGCAGCGTGAGGGAATCTGGATTGCAGTGGAAACTGCTCAGGAATTTGGCTTCATGTCTAAGTTGATTCTTCCTAGACAATCACCTTAATGTGGGTATCTCCCAGTTACCCATGCTGCAGGGAAGGTTGGAAAGGGGTGGATGATACCGAACGTGAATAATCCAGAGACTATTTCTGATTATTCCTGTTGGACTCCACCAATTGGCTGTTTTTTTCCCCTGCTGGGAAACATGCTTCCCTAAGCAAGATTTTCTTTGACTATTTTTCAAAATTTACTCATGATTTCCAACCACGAACAATGCTTCCCCAAGATGACTAGACTTGGCTTTATCCTGAGCTCCATTCAAACCACAAAGACAGAAAAGCAGGGGGTAGGGAGGGGGATTCACTGGTATTGCAGGCAACGTATCGTTATGGACGGGTCAGCACTGGCTATGGACAAGGCCCAGGGTGAGGAATCTACCAGGGGAGATTTTAGCCTAGTTTGGGGATTTGAGAACTAGTGTCTGCCCACCCCATGCCCGGCAAGGACATGGCCACAAGACATGCTAAGACCTCAGTGGTAGATTGGTAAGAAGGAATAAAGTCAGATTACATGAGATTGGGACAAGGGTCACAGCCCAGGTCACAGGTTAGCTCCCCAAGGAGGTGTTGGACCAGTAGGAGCCTGATCACAAAGTCCTAGTGGTTATGGAAACCTCAGTGTAAGCTGAGCCAGCTCCCATGTTCCTATAGAACTGTCAGCACGAGGCTAAGAACCACTCAGGGGCCAGTGCCTCTACCCTGGGGTCTACAATGCACCAAGGCACAGAGAGAGGGTGGGACAAGGATTGTTAGGCCCCAATTTCACTCCAAAAGTCACTGCAGCAAGGATTCTTCTGAGTTTCCATTTTCATGGAAATGAACCATCTTATCTCAGAACAAGGGATGGGGGTAGGAGGGATGAATTCCCTTTCCTTAATAGAGATGGATTAAATGCACTCTAATTCTTCCTTTAAAAAAAGAAATGCAAAAGCTACTGCCATTTGCTCTGCTGGATGCCAGTGGATAACTCAACACCAAGTGAATAAGTTCAGAGGCTAGGTTGCTTGCAGCTCTGCCTGGGCCCCAGTAGACCTGCCTCAGCCACCCCCTGTGTTTGCCAAGGGGCTTGCAGAGCAGGGCAACATGACTTAGAGGAAAGTGATGGCTTTGAAGAGGAGGCTGAGCTCTTCTTCTGTGCCAGGCATCACTAGCAATCCTGAGAAGTATTAGCTCCATTTTGCAGAAGGTGAGTTAAGACCCTAAGAGGTTAGGCAGCCTCTTTTAGATGGCATAGATAATAAGTGGCAGAAGCAGGATTTGAACCCACTGATAGGATTTTTGAGACTTTATTCTTCATTTCTATGTCAGGCCATGCCTGACTTGTGTTCTGGTCCACCTTACCAAACATTTTTCCTCTGTTCCTTAAATGGACATTACAGTTCAGCCCCATAAACTTATCTGGTCCTTGCCTTTCTCATAGACCATCTTCTTGACCTAGTATGCCCCTCACCTTGATCTCCAACTTAACCTCCTGCATTGACACAGTGTGCCAAAAATGCTTTTCCCTCTTCTGGGCCTGTTGGCATTTTGTTGACCATCGTAATTCTCCAAGTGCATCCCCAGACCTGTAGCATCAGCATCAGCTCCTGCCTGTGACCTGCTAAATCAGAAACTCTGGGCATGGGGCCCAGCAGTCTGTGGTTTAACAAGACCTCCAGGTAATTCTGATACAAACACAAGTTTGAAAACAAGTGAGCTAGTTTCTCCAGGTCCTATCAATTTTGGTGACCATTAAGAATAAGGTTAACACTTCCTGGGCCCTCCCTGGTGGCGCAGTGGGTTAAGCAATGCACTATGAAGCAAACCATAGCCACTGCAGCACGAGTTCGATCCCTGCCGCCCTCTGGGAGGGTGACCCACATGGCGCAGTCAGACCTCTCCTGCCTCGCCCGCTGCTCCCCTCAGCAGTGTATTTCAGTCAGTCTGCCTGTTCTGTTCCCTACTCTGTCTGGTGGATTCTCTCACCCCCCACACCTCTGGCCTGTACCCCAGTGCTTGTATGCATAAATAAATCTTTAAAAAAAAAAAGAATAAGGTTAACACTTCCTTATTAACAAAGGGTTAACAAAGGGTTCTTTGACACCTAAGCCTACCTTGTCAGGTATATTATAAAGGGATCCCAAGAGATTAATAATGAAGTGGATGGAGATATTTTGGTTCTACCATTGCTTTCACTCCACAACTTGGCATTCTGTTCTGGAAGAACCAATGAAAGTGCCTATTGACACATAGGTGTTATCACAGTGACCTTCAGAACAAGCTTAATCAACATCTCAACCTCTTCTTCTCTGTCTCAGATGGGGCCTGAACTGTGAGTTCTCCATTAAAATTAGTGTGCAAGCCTTAAAGAATCTCTCCAGGATTTATTGCTGAACTACCTGTTGGCTCTCTCCCACTCGTCCTTGAGGTATCTCACTATAACCTGTAGCCCAGCTCACATTCCAGTCCTCACCCAGGAGCTGGTGTCCCAAACCCATTCGTCTGTGGGAGAAGTCAGACAACTCCACCATTAATGCTGAAATCTCCAACCTTGATTATGGCATTGTCTACTTCTCCCTTCAATCCTATCAGTTTTGGGTTGTGGGTTTTTTTTAACATATATTTGAAGTATTGTTTTTAGTTGATACATATACATAGTTGTGTTGCCTCTGCTTGATGAATTGACCCTTCTACCATTATAAAATATCCTCTTTATCTCTGGTAATCCCTTCATCTTAAAGTCTGTTTTATCTGACATTTATATAGCTTTTGAATGTCTATCACTTTTCATTTATTTTCAATTTATCTGTGTCTTTATATTTAAAGTACATCTCTTGTAGACTGCAAATGGTTAGGTTTTTTTTTCTTTTTAATCTATCTGACAATCTCTGCCTTTTAATTGGAATGTTTAGTCCATTAACATTTAATGTAATTATTGATATAGTTGAATTTAGTTTTATTTGCCCCCTCTGTTTTCTATTTCTCTGTTCTTCCTTTCCTGTCCTTTTTTTTTTCCAATTTTTAGAATTCCAGTTAAATTTATCTATTGGATTTGTAGCTATACCTCTTTGCATTAATTTTTTAATGATGGCCCCAGGGGTTACAATATTCATCCTTAACTTTTCACAGTCCACTTAGAGTTACTATTTCAAGTAGAATATAGAAACCTTGCAACCACAGAGTTCTATTGCTCCCACCCCCATCTTTTATGCTATAGTTATCATATGTATTTCATCTACATACATTATAAAACCCACAAGACAATGTCATAATTTTTGCTTCAAACAGTCATGTGAATTTTAGAGCAATTAAGAGGGCTTATTGCCAAAGGGAATGTCAAAATAAGGGAGGCCTTTCTTAGGAAATGGCTTCAGCTCATTGTTAGAAAGTGGAAACTAAATCTTTCAATATTCTTTTACTTCCTTCTCATGAAGGTGAGTTGTAGATACACAGAACTGCAAATGTAGGGGAAGAAAAACAGCTAATTCATCATCTATCTTGTTTTTTGTTTAAGAGTCTTCATTGAGTCTCCTGAGACCTGCTCATCAGCCCCAAGATCCTTTTCAGTGCTTCCTAGAGATCTTTGGCACTCAGACATGATAATCTAGAACTCCCAGATTAAATAACATACATTAAATCTCATCAGTGTCCTGTCTTCCTCTCTCTCATAACTAGTACTGGTTGTACTAGTTATGTTTTCTTGTCTTACCTTTCTGCCAAGGTTAGAATTCCTAAAGGTAAGGAATCTAGTCTTAAGCATAGTTGGTACTCAGACAATTTTGCTGAATGAGCAAATGAACCCAAAGTGCATTTCCTGGCACCGCTGAGGACAATTGGGCACAGAAGTGAAAGTGTGTGGGAAGAGAAGGAGGTCCGTGTGTGTCTGTGCTGGCATGGTGGGAAATAATTTCCAGGGCAGGAGGTATAGCCAAAAACATCACTGTGGATTGATGGTGGATTGCAGAGGGCCCGGGGTTGACTCTGATGAAATGTAAGTGTGGGATCTTAGATTGTGAAGGCTGCAAAGTGGAATGGGGGAGGATACCAGGCAAGGATGTGTGGGTGGGACCAGAATTTTGAACATGCTCACATGTACCTGGAGGAAGTGTGCTGGGCCACCCAGAGCTGCTGACACTGCAGCCTGGAGGCTGCTTTTTAGAGAAACCATTAGTCTAGTGACAGGGAGAAGAATGAAAAAGCCGTCAGGGCTAGGGTAAGCACAGGGCTGGTCCACTGGGTTGCAGGTCATACCGTAAGAGAGGGAGACAAATGGAGATAATTCATCTGGGCACTTCTAGGAGACACTGAGGAGTCAGGGTTCAAGGAGACGGGACTGAAATGTATCAGAAAGGGTCCTTTGTCCTAGGACTAAGAGACCTAAGAGTGTAGTTTAACCTAAGCCTTAGGAGGAAGAAGAGTGTTTTGGCACAACAGGGTTTCCCAGGGGTCAGGATAAAGGAGGAGGCCAGGATAAAGGAAGGAGGTGAAACTGGGCGTACCTCTGAGTCATGCCCTCAGCCTGTGCCAAGTAATTGAATAACATGAGACCTGCAATACCTAATTTCATATGAAATGTGATAATCAAGTAATGGGGCAGATTTTTGCATGTGGCTTGTAGAAAAGCTGAGAGGGAGAGATGGCACAGGAACAAGCCACAGCACGTTTCAGCCCATAAGAGACAGCTAGCCAGTCTGTGGGCGCTGCCAGCTGGGGTGAATGAAATGCCTGTTGTTGCAAAGCAGGGGAGAATGAGTGACCGTTATTTAGAGTAAGGAATTTATATCCAACATGGTGTGAGGTTAAACAAATCTGCCAGTGAGGCCTGACCTGTTATAATAACCAAGAGTCTGGGGCTCAGGCCAGGCAGGGGAGAGGAAGGCTTGCACACTCCTGAGAACCTACTGTGTGCACATCCCCATGGCAATCGGGCTGCCAGCGGAGGGCAACACACTAGAACTTGCTGAAAGACTCAGGGCATTGCAGGACGCTTCAGTTGCTGGAATGTTCCTATTTTACAGCACAGACTGGCTGACTCTTTCATGCATTAAACTTCCTTCTAACACATGGTAAGCACAATTACAAAAAGACTGTGAGCCTTTCCATTAGGTTTCTGGGGACTCAAACCAAGAAGAATGTGAACCCTAGCTCCAGCCTCCTCCCCCAGAAGGAAACGTCCAAATATAATTGGCCCTTAATGCAGGAGCTAAGAGATACCAGCCCCCCTGTATATCAAAAATTCACATGAAACTTTTGACTCTCCCAAAGCTTCACTGCTAATGCCTGCTATTGACCAGAAGCTGTACTGATAACAAAAAGCTGATTAACACATACTTTATATTTTATATATATTGTATACTGTATTCTTATAAGATAGAGGGAAGAGACATATTAAGGAAATCAGTCCTAAGGATGAGAAAATACATGGTACTATGTACAATACAGAGGTACTGTGTTTACTGGGGAGAAAAAAATTCAAGTGTAAATGGACCCATGCAGTTCAAATCCCTATTGTTCAATGTCAAGTGTATTTAAAAATCTATTTCTACTTCCATTCCAGTCTAGCTGCAGCTTTCCTTGCCTACATGCAAGGTGATTGCCATTTCAAGTCAATTAAGAACCTCGATAAACCAGATCCTAGAAGAATCCAAAGCAGATTCAAACACCTCCTGAAGGCCTCCTGTGAGGGGGATCGGGGGCTCTGCCCTAGACCTTCCTCTCCCATGAAGAGCGCTGGGCCGGGAAACTAAGGTAGCGAATTTCCTCGACAGGTAACGATGCAGTTCTGTGAGGTGACGCTGCCACGCCGGAGACAGCAGGGCTTATCCCATGTCTTTACAAATCACGTTCTCGCCCCTGTGGGGCAACTCTGAGCTCAGCAAGTTCCCTGGTCAGGTTGTCCCTTTCTGGACTCTACAAAGTAAAAGATTCTGCCTGGCCACTGGAGGTCGAAGCAGGCCCATCCCAGTTGACACTCTTAAGTAGGGACTTTTGAAACAAAGGAATTGCCGAATTCCTGGTAAATAGCCAACTTACAGAAAGAGTCAACTACAACTTCATTAAACAACCAAAGTAAGCATTTTGCCTAATTACAGGTGTCAGGCACGGTTGTCTTTCTGGTTCCAGTGGCCCATCCCTATTCCTCCAGGCAGGGGTAGGTGAACCTCGCTGCCCCTGCGCCTTAACCCTCTCTCCACATTATCAGTTCTGCCTTCTCAGCCCGTGCTGCCAGGTGCCTGGAGACCCTCCCTCGGCTTTAAGGCTCGGGGACTAGCACAGTGCTGACTGCTGGCTTGGCGCGCAGCTCACGAGGGCTCTTCTGCTGCCCATGCTCAGCGTCCCTCACGTGTCATCATGACCTCCTCTGGCTTCTGCTCCTGTCCAGTCTCTCTGCTGGCCTTTCGCCCCCCACCTGCATCTCATCTCTCAGCGCCCCCCAAGGCTCTGGTCGGACCGGCCTCCTTCTGATGCTGGCGGCTCTGCTGCCTTTGCCTGTGCGAGCCGAGTCCCGGCCACTGCAGCACGGAGCTGCTTAGGGACAGTGCTCTTCAGTCCCGGCTGGCGGTCAGGTTGGCAGCCGATCTTACCGAATGCCATCTGGACACGTATTTTTGTTTTATGACATATTCGTCCTGTGATCAAAGTTACATGCCTTTGCTGCTTTCTGGTTTACTGGCAAAAGAGTTCCCGCAGCGTGGCATTATCGCAACGACCATCCCCTGAGCTATTAACGCACCAGTTCCATCATTAGGCATTTAAGAGCCAACCGGTGTTAGCTTATTTTGTTCAACAGTTAGAACGATTCGAAGTGATTCATTAGTAAAATGGACATCAGTCCGTGCCCTCTGCTCAACTTCACGGGGGCTTCCCTGGCTTTTGCAAGGTACCTGTGCCACCTGGTCACACATGGGGAGCTCTTACCGGAGGGATCCTTTGGCTCGGAATGCTCATTGTGGCCCCGCATCCACTGCTTCCTGCGCCTCCTCCCGGGGGCTCTCGCGTATCACCTGACGGCCGTGAGCTCCCACACATGCGTGTCATGCAGGCGTAGGTCACTGGGTGACCCCTGTAAAACAAGTGGGAGATGAGACATCTTCAATGTTTCTGAATCCTTTTTTAGTGGAAAAACTCCAAGGTCACAGGATATTTTCAGAGTCTGGAGGGGTGGGCTTCTTGGTGGGCGCACGCATCAGCAAAGCCACCTGTGGGTGGGGGCAGCACGGTGAGCAGGCAGACCTGTGACAAAGAATCCACTCTGATACTCACGTCCTCCCAGCAAGAAACTCAGGTATAAAATGGTAGACACCTGTAGCGGCAGGAAAGGGGCACAGGGCTGGTTCTGGATGGTTCTTAGCAGACAGGGAGTAAAGGAAAGGAGTCTTGGAGCCCTCAGTGGCTTTTCATGCTTTTATTAGTAGAGGTGGCCAGGTACATGGCAGGCATGGGTGCCGGGGGGCCGGGAGGCTGGCAGGCCTCCCAGCCCCCAGCGCATCTCACCCTCTCGGCTGCTTTGCTTGCGTTGGTCAGTACTGTCGGTCCTGTTCGCCCGCTGCTGCTGCTCACGTTCACTGCTGCTCTTTGGTCTGTTGGTCAGTCCTGTTGGTCCTGGCGTCCTCATGACGCCACCCATTTAAGCCCGTGTCCAATTCAGGTGCGCCCACTTGCGCATGCCCACCCTGGAATGCTCGCAGCACCACAGGTGTCCATCATCACAGTGGTGGGAGGGTGGAAAGACCTGATCGTTCTCTGATCCTACAACACCATCGCCATTTTATAGATACAGAAACTGAGGCACAGAGAGGTTACCTGACTTGCCTCTAGTCACACAGCCCAGGGAACCCGGGAACAATCTGGGCCTTCTGTGCCAGAGTTTTCTGTGTGCTGTTTTCTAAAACTCTTTTTCCCCCTTGATGATAGCTGGCTTTATTGGGCACATGACACCTCATCCCCAGGACCTCTCAGTCTCTCCCCCACACCCTTTCCCTTTTCTTCTCAGATGTATGGCTGATTCCCAATTGCTCTGAGGAGTGGGAGAGGCAAAAAATCACACCCACTAAGTGGATTTGGGGCACTGACAAAGGAACTCCCTTTGCTTTCCAGAGGCTACTATGAGAGTGGGGGCAGGGCTTAGCCAGGACTGAGGATGGAATCACTTGCAAACCCCTAATAAATCTGCAGGCCCAGCTGTTCCTCATCTGATGACCCTGAAGGGAAAGTGTGAAATAGTAGAGATGCTGATGGGCCTGGGGGGGGCCCCTTCAAAGGCAGCCCAGTTTTACCAAGGACCCCAGAGCAGGGGTGGGAAGTGTCCGGAACGTCTGAAGGGCGTTTGTCAGAGCTGGGAGCCTGGGCCCCCACAGGCCATGTACACATATGGAATGTGCCTGGAATACCCCTGGCCTGGAAGTTCTGGAAGGGTCATCAAGTCATCGTTCCCTGGTGTGCAAGAGCAGGGCTGCGGCTTAGTAGACCCCACTAGAATCCCAGCTCCACCTTTTACTGGCAGTGTGGGCCTGAGTGAGATATTTAACCTCTCTGAACTTTATTTTTGTCACTTATAAAATAAGGATAATAATCCTCCCTTCGGGGTTGCTGGAAGGATTAAATGTGCTAATGTATGTAAAGCTCCTGCAGGTGATAGGTGCTCACTCAATGGTCTCCTCTTCTCGGTTTTTTTTTTTTTTTCCTCCTTCCCCTGCCTCAGGGAATCAAAAAGAAACTGGGCCATGCTCACCCCTGTGACCAAGTCCAGGGATCGGGGTCCCTTCTCTCCTCACCCCCCCCCCACCTCTTACAGCTGGGTGGGGCCTTGTGGAGCTGGGTTCCCACTGCCCTCATCTCTCCAGACCTGAGCCCCTGCAAGGAGAGAGGCCACAGGGGAGCGGGGGGCATGTGCGGTAGCGGCCCTTCTGACCTTTACCACTCTCAGCAGGCAGGAGCTATAGATCAGGGCAGGTGGAATCTTGCTTGGACTAGAGTCTTCCAGAGAAGGAGCCCGTGCCCCGAAGACAAAGGGCATCCTCTCTGTGAGGGCACTAGGGCTGAGTCGAAAACCTCTATTCGGTTCCTACTTCTCAATTCCCCAAAAGCGTAGTTGTCAATCCTCCCAGCAGACAGGCCGGCCACAAGCCCAGCCTTGGAGAGCAGGCCCAGACTGGCCCGGGTCCAGTGGGCCCAGGGGGATCCGCTGCTGACTGGAGGGGAGGCTGCCGGCTTACTGCAAGGACATCAGCCCTGGGATCATCCAGGGCTACTTGAATTCACAGGGACTGAGCCAGGAGACTCCGCCAGGGGCCGGTGTCGGAAAGCCCGTGTTCCCCAGGGCCCGGGCCCTGCCCTGGCCTCACAAGCTTCACCAACCGGGTAACCCCAAGCAAGTCATGCATGGAACCCCTGTGGGAAGGGGGGTGTCATTGTCTATAAAACGTTAACACTGTCTGGAAGGGTTATGAAAATTGCTGACATCACCCTCCCCGCCTACCCTGCATATTCATCCCTGAATCTCTTGTCTACTTTTCTTCTCTTTGATTTTTCTCCTTGCCTGTCTCTTGGACCATTTTTCATGCCTAAATCACTCCTACATGCTTTCTTCAGCTTCTCAGTCGGGTTGCTTTGCTCCTGCCACAAGCCCTACAGAAGAGAAGGGAAGGGAGAGGTTGCCTATCTCAGGCCACAGGGAACCTGCGCACAGCCTGCAGGCGAGGGGTTCAGACTGGGCTCCAGCTTCACAGCATATCCTGGTATGGACCTTGGTTCTTTGGTCTTCCCTCTCTTTCTGAAAGCTTCTGCCTAGCCCAGAAAAGAGAGAAGTCAGCGGACAGCAGGTGAGACAGGGAGCAGAGGCAGTAGCCTCCTAAAACAACCACCACCGGAGACACCAGGACGGAAACACTCTTTTAAGTCTCAGAGTCATAGGTCAGCAAGTCAGTTCATCTGCCACTCCCAGCCCCAGAGGGAAGTCCTTCCTCAGATCTAACTTATGCCCTTCCTGCTGCAATTTCTGCCGACTTCCTTTTGGCCAGGTGGACAATGCTATCCTCATCATCCCTCCACTGGCACCTCAGTTCTGTTCAGCTCGGAGGCCTGGGGAAGTGAAAGCGAACTTTAAGAGGATGTTTAAAGTTTGGCTTCTCATCACCACATCTCAGCTGAGTCCATAAAACCTCCTTATAAAGCCCACTGGCCAGCCAGCTGCCCTCAGCCTCGGGGCCTCCCTGTTTTATGATTGGCCCCAGTTCAGACCAGCTGGATGTAGGAACGCGCTGGCTCTTATACAGAGATGTTAACGAGAAGCATCTCCCCCCTACTGTCTTGTTCCCAGAGTCTGGGTCCTTCTCTCATTCATGTCTTCTTCCTTCAGTCAACAACCCAGAGCCCCTGGAGCCAGGTCCTGGTGTGGGCCTGGGGTGAGGGGCTGTTCTACCTGGGAAGGCCTGGCCCTGCGGGAACCGGCACCTGGGCGGCACCTCGCAGTAGCTGCGCTAGCTGGATCACACGGAACTGTCAGTGTTTGTAAACTGCACAGTAATTGTGAAACAGTGTTGGAAAAACAAACAATTACAGAGCAGCCTGATAAAGCTGCCACGAGGTGTGCTCAGCGAGCCGGGAAGCCTTGCTGAGGACATTCCTGGCCTGCTTGGGACCAGGAAAGCCTCCCAGAGGAGGCACCCTTCAAGCTGTTGCCTGAAGGCTGCTCAAGCCTCTCCAAACCGGCAAGGTAGGGCCGGTGAAGGCAAGGGCGGGCCATCTGGGCGCTCCCCTGCTAAGCACTGGAAACAAGGGGTGGGAAGCAGGCACCAGGCTCTTGGTCAAAGCCCATAGGAGCAACCCAGGGTCAGGTGTCTCCCGGGTTCAGTGTCTGCAAAGTGGATACAGTGTTGGTGAGTTAGAGGAAAATCCTAGCTGGCACATGTACATAGTCTGTCATCATGTCTGGCTGCTTACATATGCATGACCCCCCGGCCCCATGAGGCGAGCAGGGTGGGTATTTAAATTCCCATTATGCAGATGAAGAAACTGAGTCTCGGAGACATGCAGTGCTGTGTGGCTGTACACCGCGGGCAAGTGGCCAGTGTGGAGCATGTACTCTAATGCAGGGCTCTTCTGCTGAGACAGCTTGGGGAAGTGTTCGGGAGCAGTGGGGAGGGAAAAACAGGGGGAGGGAGATCCAAGTGTTCCCTCCCAACGGTGTCTATTATGGTGTCTGCCCTCAGCTCCCCTAGCCGTGCTGCCCAACACGGGGTAAGGGTTACAGGCAGGCAAAGGGAAACAGGCAAAGTCTCAGACTGTCTGGGGAAGGAAAAGGAGAAACCCCCTGAAAAAAAGTCACATTTATAGGGGTCTCTTGACAAAGGGAGGGATTTGGGGAAGAAAAATACTGAAAGTCAGCCTTGAGGCCCTAGGAAGCCACTGTCCCCCTGGGGAGGTGTTGGGGGACTGAACACCCGCTCTGGCTTGCCTCAGCTCGGTCAGTGCCCTTGCTCCGACACCCCCAGCCCCCGTGGTGAACTGCAGGAGCCAGCCAGTCCAAGGCTCAGGTTTGTAAGTGCAGCCTCAGGGACTAGGGAGGATCTGAAAACACCTCTATAGTTGGGTGCTCGGAATGGAGGAGGTGGAGGGCCAGGGACCACACACACACACAAGTGCACTCAGCTGTGAGCATCACACTGTCCTGGACACACACACAGGGACCCAGGCAGGCACCAGGCATGCCCAGACCTGCCCACTAGATTGCAGCACACTCACGGCTCCTCTACTCGCACCCTAAACGCAGACGCCTCTCCAAGACCCTGCTAAAGACACCCAAACACCCAGCATCCAGGCCCCGTCCCGCCCACACAGGCCCGTTCATACTCACACACAAGTATGAGCAGCGCCTATGATGACTTCGAGTTTTCGAAGTGCTCATGCACACAACAAGCACAACACCCCCAGATCCACAACCAAATCTAAACTCACACCCAGGCATATGAACATGTATGAAAATGATGTTTATACACACAGCCCAGTGGACCTGAGAAGGAGCCCAGGGAGTTCTGGAGGTTGAGCTGAGGGACCCCAGAAAAGTCCCCCAGCCTGCATTCCCTCAAGCTTGTCATCCTCTTCTCCGCTCCTCCACTCTCACCTCTGGCAGATAAGAGCTGACCCGATTGGGGCAGGGTCTCCATCCCTATCTGCAACACCCCCTCCCCTTCTGTCTCCTAAAGTACCCATCAGGGACACACTAGGGGCTCTGTAAATACTACCTCCTACCACCAGGAGAGAGCCTGGGGCCAGAAATTGTGGGGTTCAGGTTGATTGTCTGGACCCAAGGACTCTTTGGTTGGTGGCTGGGAGGGAATGGGGGTGCAATAAGAACAGAAACAGGGCCTCCCTGGTGGTGCAGTGGGTTAAGCAACACACTATGAAGCAAACCTCAGCCACTGCAGCACGAGTTCATCCCTGCCGCCAGCCAGGAAGGGGACCCACATGGCACAGCAGACCTCTCCTGCCTCACCCGCTGCTGCCCTCAGCAGTGTGTTTCAGTCAGTCTGCCTGTTCTGCTCCCCGCTCTGTCTCTGGTGAATCCTCTCACCTCCCGCAACTCTGGCCTGTACCCCAGCTCTTGTAAGCATAAATAAATAAATCTTTAAAAAATATATCTTAAATAAGAGCAGAAACACTTCACCAGTGCCTTCCTCCTCAGGATCAGGGTGCGCAGGGTTCACTTGTAAGGCAGGGAGGGCTGGTGAGGGGAGAGGAAGTATCGCCAGCGGAAAGAGGTGGTATCTCCTGCCCGGCAGTCTCTATGTCGCTTCACACACACACACACACACACTCACGCACACTCACGCACACTCACATAGACACACCTCCCCCACTGTAATTAGAATGGTGGCTCCAGCACCAGGGGAATGGCCATGATTTATGAATGGGAGTTGGTGCAGAGAGATTCCAACACCATCTGCTTGGGAGCAAACAGGAAGAGCCTCAATGTGCTGCAGACCTGGGGGAGGGAGCCAGTTGGTGGAACAGGCTCATAAAAGCAGTTCCTAATGGCCACAGGTGCTCCCCAACACACCCCCCCCACTGCCCCCACCGGTCCTCAGGGGAGATCCAGGGCCTCTGCCAGTGCCCTCCCCCAAACCATGGCACACACTCCCCTAGCCAAGCTGGGAGGAGGAGAGGTGGAGGAAGGCGCCCGGAGCACCCTTGCAGACTGAGTGGCACAAACAGGCGTAGCTCCTTACAACTGGCCTCAGTGTATCCATCTATAAAGTGGGAGAGACAATAAGCAGCTGTAATGGACTAAACATTTGCTGAGTGTATGATAAGAGGAACTGATGAGGCCTCTTGACAGATAAGAACACTGGGGCTGCAGAGGTTGAGATTGTGGCTATCTCAGGTTGGCGCTTGGGAGCTGCAGAGTCGCCACTTGACCCTGGGTCAGCGAAGTCAGTGCCCTGAGTCGTTTCTTCCTTCACACTGATCCCCAACATAGGGAAGTTTAGAGGAGTAAACACCCACAAACCTGGCCTATGGTAGGTGCTCAATAGGTGATCCTTTTCTTCTTTCTGGGCATCCAGTTCCTGGAAATCACGACTCCAAGGCAGAGGGGGAGAGACGCTGAGATAAACCCCGGGGGCCTTGATAGCAGCCTGCCAGTCCTGGGAAGTACAGTGCTAATCTAGTGTCGCTGGCTCCTTTGAATGACGCGCCCTGTTATTTTGCTTCCTGGTGACTTGTTCTTGGCTGTAAGCAGGTTCATCATTTGCCTGACCGTCCTGTGTCCAGCCATATGTCCAGTCTGCGTCCAGCTTTCTCTCCTTAGTCCCTGTGGACTTCACTGCATCTCCCCACAGAGCATCTCAACCAGCAGTCAGACTCAGGCCCACCCGAGGTCTCTAAAAACCCAAGGTTCCCACCCCTCACCCACCTGCTTCTGGGTGTGGCACAGGGTCCTGGGTATAACCTGTGTCACCTTGAAAGTTTCTCCTGGTGTTTTCCCTTCTTCCCAGGGATCTGCCACCCTTGGATTTCCAAGTCCCAGCTCTTAAGAACCAAAAATCAATTGGAATTCATCGACACTGTGACCAGAATACAAACTCCCTCCACAAAGGCCATGAATTATCAGTGGCCCCTGCAGACGCTCCGCCTTCGAGTGAGAAGTCTCATAGAAAACCCAGCTTTGAGGGTGGTGTACACAAATCCTGAATGAGGGAACGAAGAAGCTTGGTGTCAAAGTAATTGTTGTTGGGGCCTCCCTGGTGGCACAGCGAGTTGAGCACTGCACTGTGAAGCATCCGCCACACAGTAGCACAAGTTTGATCCCCGGCCAGGGAGGGGACCCACATGGTGCACAGACCTCTCCTGCCTTGCCCGTTGCTCCCCTCAGCAGTATATTTCAGTCAGTCTGCCTGTTCTGCTCCCCACTCTGTCTCTGGTGGATCCTCTCACTTCCTGTAACTCTGGCATGTACCCCAGCTCTTGTATACATAAATAAATCAATCTTAAAAAAAAAAACTTCTATTGGGGCCTCCCTGGTGGTGCAAGGGATTAGGCACTGCGCTGTAGAGCATCCGCAGCCACTGCAGCTCAAGTTCAATCCCTGGCCAAGGAGAGGACCCACATGGCTCAGCAGACCTCTCCTGCTTCACCCGCTGCTCCCCTCAGCAGTGTTTCAGTCAGTCTGCCTGTTCTGCTCCCCACTCTGTCTCTGGTGAATCCTCTCACCCCCCATGTCCCTGGCCTACAGCCCAGCTCTTGTATGCATAAATAAATCTTTTTTGTTTTTTTTTTAAGTAATTGCTATTGAGAAGAGGAAATCAGAAAGGAGATGGCACCCCTTTGGCTGGGCCTAAGACTGAACAGGATTTGACAGTAGGTGAGGGGGGCGGGGTGTTTCAGAGTAAGCTGCCTGAGACCAGAGACCATCACACCTTCACTCACACCCCAGTACTCAGCATGTTTTTGTATTGGTTGAACTTTGCATGTTGGAGTTGAGGGCAGAAAAGTTCAGTGTGCCCCAGGGGATGGGAAAGGGTCAGAAAAGGGCAGCAGACAGCGTGAGTTGGTCCAGAACAGCCCTGCTTGGTCACTGTCCCAAGCTGGAGTCCAGGCCTCCTTGTACTGTGCCCACAGTTCATTCCTCAGAATATGCTGAGTCCATAATATAGAAGGGCCACCACCCACCCCAAAAGGTAGAGTCCCACTTGATGCTCTTGAGAGACAGAAGCAAGTATCAGAGTTGCGCGTACTTAGGGTTAAATGGAGACTTTCAGATTCAAGGAACAATGAAGGCCAAGAAGAGAATGATCTGCTGAGACTATGGCTGGGGGAGACACAGGTGTTGGGTGGTGGTGGGAGGGGACGGAGAGGTGGCATTGGGTAGACTGGAGAGAGTCAGCATCCTCCTGCCTCCCTCTGCCTCTGGTCTGTTATACTTCCTCCCCACTCACAATCAGACCTCCAGGTTCCCATCATACATTCTACCCTTTATCTGACCCGGCCATGTCACCTACGTGCCCAGAGATCACCCAACAACATCAAGGACTTAGGTACCAGGTTTATGGGCTTCCTCTATATCCCACCCACTGCCACTATCCTGGGCAACTTGAAAGTCCACTTGGACATCCCAGTACCCTCATTTCTTGCCTCCCTATCTCCCCATCTCCAGTGACCTCGCCCCCTCTGCCACCTACATACGACTTGGAATGTCTCCTATATAATCTGAACCTCCAGTGTCTCCCTCCTAGGCCACAACCTCTTTCCCTTCCTCCCATAAAACCTGGTCTCCTTTCACAAAGACTTCTCCAGTCCTCCCATTCTGCCCTGCTCATTCAGCTACGGTCCCGAGCACCAACTTTGGACGAGGCTCCATGCCAGGCTGTCAGCTCCTTCCTGGCTGTGCTTCCTCCCCTATCGACCTGCCTGTGATGGGCCACATCATTCATTCTCCCTGGCACCCTCAATTCCCACACCCCCTCACCCTGCCTTTGCCAGCCCTGGAGGATTCCAGTCATCTGTTTTCCCCATCACGATTCCTGGGCTACCAGAAGGCATAGGAAAATCACCCAACCGTGCAAAGTGGTGCCATCCAGATTTATGGCCCCTGACGTCAGGCCGGCCCTCCAGGCCCCTGGGCCCCTGGTGGTCAGCTCCTGTTCTCAACCTTTGCCTCCCTGTCAGGCGTCCAGCCTGCCCCCCTCCCTCCTGTGCATTGATGAAGAAAATAGAGATCCCCAATTTCCCTCTACTCCTCCCTGCTTATGGCAGACCCACCCACCTGCTTCCAGTGCCCTGTTTTCACTCTGCAGACCACCTGGTCCCCGTTACACTTCCTCTCTCGGCTGCTGTGTCATTGTCACTCCCCTCGAGAGTGCCTCTTT
Organism: Galemys pyrenaicus; assembly: GCA_019455555.1. Classification (NCBI taxonomy): domain Eukaryota; kingdom Metazoa; phylum Chordata; class Mammalia; order Eulipotyphla; family Talpidae; genus Galemys; species Galemys pyrenaicus. The sequence goes on along the minus strand of JAGFMF010011690.1, from coordinate 5,325,800 downwards.
CTCCTTGTCCCTGAGCTGTCTCTTTTCCTTGCTTCTTTACTGCCGCCTCATGTTTGGTTCTAGGGCTCCAGCTATAATTTATTCTGGTCTTGCTTTACTCCTGTACCCCAGGTGTTCTCTCCTAAACGCATGGCTTCTTGCCCCCCTAACTCTGAAATCTGCTGCTCCAAGTTCAAGCTTGTTTGGGTGTCCTGGGTATTCCCCTGTCCATCCTATAATCGACACCAAGGCAGCAACTCCCCATAGACTTTGTAGCTCCTTCTTCAAACCCTCCCTTCCTCCTTCCTCAACCTCTGGCTGTCCAGTTAGAGTATTCTCATCCATTCATCTCCCTAAGAATCCCGGGAGTGGCCACAACTCACTCCCAGGCACCACACTCTATCTAGTCTGTCTCAGAGATGGTTCCAAATCTATCTGGCCTATTCCTTGATGCTTCTATTCTTTGTTAACCCAATCTTTAGCACCTTTGCAATAGCTTTTAACCAGTGCCCCTCTCTCTAACTGCTCCTTGCTCCTCTCTCCCACTTACATATGTGAGCTAAACTTCCCACAATGGCCCGCAAAGACTTTCACATGCTGCAAGTCCAGCCCCCTCTCCTTCTTCCCTTCCTGCCTCTCTCCCAGCCATCCCCAAGCTACCCGCCCCATACCCCACACTGGACAAGAGGCAACTGCTCACAGACTGTGCCTGTGCTGTGCTGATGTCTAAAAGGTCCACCCTCCCTCTTCCTTGTCAGGAAATTTCATCCTCCCAGAGTTGAATCAGAGGTCTGATAGCCCAGGCCCTCAGGCAAAAGTCCTTGTGCTCTTCTCTATCCCCTAGTACTCAGTTTCCCCAGCCCACAGTATCTGCTGGTCTAGTTCGGGGCCTTCATGAACCATGCTGCCATAACATCCTCACACATGAGTTCACCCCTGAGGTGACTCCCAGAGGCCCACACACTGATCTAGGAAGACCAACAGACTGGGTTCAAATCCCAGTTCTATCACCTGTGTGACCTCGGGTGAGTCACTTTACTACTTAGTCACTTTACTGACGTGACAACTTAAATGCTGCCAGGCTGCTTCCGAAGAAGAATTTGAGAATTCCTGTCCCATGTCTTCACCGAAACTTGGGTTTATCAGGCTTTTTACATTTTTGTTGATTTAGTGAGGATATACTGGACTGTCGGAAAAGTCATGACGTATTTTTTCTGTTTTTCAAGCAAAAATACGTCATAACTTTTCTGACAACTCACTAGTAGAATCTCACTGAGCTCTTAATTACTAGTTCCTTGATTACTAACCACTCTCATATATTTATTGACCATCTGAATTTCTGCATATTGAATTATTTGGTCTAAATTGTGTGTCCTCATGTGTAGGAATACTTCACACTCTTCAGGTGAGCCCTTAGTTGCAAAACCTTTCCCAGTCTGACTTTCCTTCTTCCTCTCTTAATAGTATCTTTTGGAAATCAAAATTTCTTGATTTTAATGTACTCCAGTTTATCAATCTCTTCCTTTACAGTTAGTGTCATTTTTGCGTGTTGTTTAAGAACTCTTTCCCTACCCTAAGGTCATAGAGATATTTTTCTGTATTGCCTTATACAAGCTTTACTGATTTGCTTTTCACATTTAGGTCCCTGTTTTACCAAGAATCTCATGGCACTTTGTACTTCTTTCCAGAGCACTGCTAACTCCATCTGCTTATGTATCTGCCTCCCCAGCTAAACTCCTTTAGAGAAAAGTACAAATACATTTTTTTTTAATCTTTGTAGTCAAACGTCCTAACACAGTGCCTGGCACACAGTAGGCACTCTATAAATGCCCTTGACCGCTTGGATTGCAGAATCCAGATACACTTGCTTCAGATAGGTAAGGCTTCTCTTCTGAAGGCTTCCACCTTCACTGACTCCTGCCCTCCCTGGATAAACCAAGGTTCACACACAAACATATGACAAGTCTGTCATATGGATACAGATTCAGGGCACAGATGTAGGGATATAGAGTTAAAGATGGTGAACTCTCAGCCTTCAAGGGACTCACTACCTGGTGCTGGGCTTCCCGACAACTGCCCAGAGACTCACACACTGACCAAGAAGGCCGAGAGACCTGGGTTCAAATCCCAGCTCTGTCACCTGTGGGACCCTGGGCAAGTCACTTTACTACTGGGTCTCAGCTCTCTTCTCCCTTAAGAGGAGAATAAATAACTGACTGGGTTGTAAGGCCCAAATGAGAGCGTAAAAATAAAACTCTGGGGCACATGTGAAAAAGCAGGTGCTGCACACACAGTGGCCAAAGCTGTTAAGTTGCATAAATGAAGGAATGAATGGGTAAGTGAAAGCAATGGGGGCTGGGGGTCCTGGGAGAGCTGGTGTTGGGAGGGGCAGCGGCAGGGACAGGGGCTGCCTGTGGGTCGGTGGCAGGCCCAGGCTTTCCTTGTTGTCACAGTAACTGCTGTCAGCAAATGTCTCCCAGACAGGAATCCCCTTCAGGGCTCCCTTCCCCAACCCACTGCATTTGTTGACTCAAAACCTCTCCACTGCCAATTTAGCCTGCAGTAAGGAAGGGGGGTGGGGAGGGGGAGAGAGGTGTAGGAGGGGGTGGAACTGTGTAGAAAGGGGTCTTTGTCTGAGCACTTTGTGGCATTTCAGCAGAGGTTTTTTGTTTTTGTTGTGTGTGTGTGCGTGTGTTTTAACCTCCTAAAGAGTTGAGTGGGCTGCACTTGCAAGGGAGGGATCTGAATGAGACAGCAGGGAGGACTTCCAGGGGGGCTCTCGAGCTAGGTTCTGGCATAATGTGTGGTGTTGCCCAGGCCCTGCCTGGGAAGTATTCCTGCAGCTTAGGCACAGATGCAGGGCTCAGTTCCCCTGAGGATCTGTGAGGGGCACAGCCTGTGGGTTCCCCGCTTCTGCTCTCCCTGCCGAGGTTCAAGGCTCCAAGTTCAGGAAGTTCCTAGGCTTGACTTGGGCCATCTGCCCATCTCCTGAGGTGCCCGTGGGGCAGCTCTGGATCCTGAAGGGGGCTAAGGTGGGATCCAGGAGCCTTCCACCCAGCCCCATTTCCGGCCTGCCCACCACTCCCAGCACACCGAGAAGAGTCAAGCCGAGGCCCTCACTGGCTACCGCCCCACCCAGGCCTGCCCAGGCCCCAGAGCGTCACACTGGAGACTCGGTCTTCTCTGACCCCAGCTCTCACCCAGCTTCCTGATGTCCTCGTGGATGTGGGTGGGTGTGTTCACTAACCTTATTTCAGGCTCTCCCCCCAGCCATATGTCGGTCTGTCTGCTTGTGTCTGTCTCTCCTATCATCTGCCTCACTCCTCTCTCTGCCTCTTCCTGACTTCCCTTCCAGCTTTTCTTTTCTATTTGTCTCTGATATTCTATTCCTTTCCATCAACATCTCTAAGTCTGTTTGTGTTTCTGAATCTGTGGGTCTCTCTTTTGTCTGGTTCCATCTCCTCCGTTCTCGCTGTCACCATGTCCTGCTCACTGTGCCTGCCTGGGCCTCTCAGTCTCTACCTCTGCTGCACCCCTGTCAGTTGTCAGTCTCTCTACCTCTGTCTGCTTCTTCACCTTTGAGCCTTGCTCACTCCCAGACACTCAAGGCCAAAGTGAGAGCCAGAACCTGCCCAGCGGCCCCCACCTCTGGCATCACCTCTGGAGACCAGCTTTGCCAACAGCTGCAAGGCGAGAGCAGGCCTTGTGTCCCTAGTTCTGCTCGGTGAGCCAAAGTCCCAGGGGCTGCCATCCATCTTCACTCTGCACCTGCTGAGGGGTCCCTACCCCCTCCTCCTCCGCAGACTACACTCAGTGCTCCACACCCTAAAGCCCCTGAGCCCTGGCTGGAAGCCCAGGCCCAATCAGAGCTCGGGGAGGGGGGCACTCTTGCAAGAACTCCACAATCCTCAGGACCTCAAGGGCCAGCTGGGTGACCCCCACATCCATATGCAGAAAGCAATGTGGACAACACAGGGCAGAAGCAGTGGGCCCAATGCGGACCACAGGCTGAAAAACACCAAAGGAAGGGAGACCTATGGAGTCTGCATGACAGACAGGTTAGGCTCAAGCTGAACAGGACAGAGTCACACAGGAAAGGCAAGAGAAGGCTTCAGATGACAGGAACGTAACTGGCAAGAGTATGGCGCTAAGAAAAATTAGGGACTTTTGAGAGGCAGTGATGTAAGGGCTAGAATTAAGGTTGAAGTACCTGATAACGCAGAGAAGGTTCAAAACAATCCATTTGGTGGTAAGTAGGGAAAGCAGAAGTCCTCACAAGGGACAATGACATCTGAGTTGGGTTCTGAATTCCCCCAAGGTAAAGAAGAAGGAAAAGACATTGCAAGCTGAGGCCTGGCATGCACCCAGGTGGGAGGCACAGAGCAGCCTGCTGTGTTTAAGGAGATGCTGGCTCTGGTGGTGCAGAGAGGTGGAAGGACAAGAGAAAGAACAAGGACCCCGGCATACCACTTGGAGGTGTCCATTCCATCTGCCAGGGAAGGATTTTGAGTAGGATTTTGAGTGATGTCATAGGCTTTATTGATTTTCACTTCTTAATAAATCACTAGCAGTTGTGTGGAAGATGGATTGGCAGGAAGGGAGTCTGAGGGTGGGAGCCCAGCCAAGAGCTACTGCAACAGTCCTAGCAAGAGTTAAAGAAGGGCCAGGCAGGGCTGTGCTCATGGGAGTGGGGACAAGGGGACACTTGGAGGGCGCCTTCTGAAGTAAAAGTTTGAAACACAACCAGAAAGGTGGAGGCAGGGAGAAAGTTGGAAATGTTGACATTTCCAGCTTTGGGAACACAGGGGAGGATATGTTTAGAGGAAAAGACCAAGCACTGTGGGTTCGATGGGTCTGTAGGACTTCCTGGGGGTAGAATTCCCTCCATCCTGGCGCCCCTTCAACTCCTGGCCGGTGTGGAGGCCTGTGGTAGCACAGGGAGTTCTGGAAGTTGGCAGTCCCTGGGACTGAGCAGAAACTGAGTTTGGATATGATCTATTTATGGCTGGTTTCAACTCCAAAGCAAGAAAGGAGTAAGAAATGGCTTAGGAAAGACACTGCTTGGTGCCCTCTCCTGAGTCCTGTTCCCTCAGTGTTCTCTCACTGTCACCCCACAAGCCCCATACTTCACAGAGAGAAAGCTGGATCAGCAATGGCACCAAATGTTTCAGGCCAACCAACAACTATTTTCAAATGCAAATTCCCTCCCTTCCACCCAGTCCCCACACAACTGCTCTCTGAGCAGCTGGAGGCAGAGTCGGGTGTTGGGGGTGGGGGGGCAGCAAAAATAAATCCCATTTTCTGCTCCTTTTCAGTGCTGGGCTGCAATCCCCTACTGCCTCCCCTCCCTCTCCACAGATGGGAGATTAGACTGGCCTCGGGTTGGGCTCTGTCTCGTGGGGAGGGTGACCGGCAGGGCAGGGACTGAGCTGGGGAGGGGGTGGAAGTGTTCAGTGACAGGGCTAAGAATAACAGCTTCCATCAGGCCTGACACCCTCTCCCACTTGCTATGGCTCAAGTTGTTCCATGTTGTGCGTGTCGTGCAGGAGACAGACAGACAGATAGAGTGTCTGCATGGGGCTGTGTGTATTTGTGCATGAGACAAAGACCAAAGCTTGGGGTGGGGTGGGGGACGAGCTGACAGGCAAATGGCGTGAATGTGACCGGGAAAGGCTAGAAACAGAGCAGTCCTCTGTGACAGTGGGGGAAGGGAGGGAATTATTTCTGTGTATTTAAGTGTGTGTGTGTGTGTGTGTGTGTGTCTGTCAGAGACCAGGGCAGAGGAGGTACATTGTGAGAGAGGCTGCTGATGTGTGGGAGACAAGCCCGGCCAGGCGGAGAGCCTGGGTCCCAGTGTGCAGTCCCCATCAGTGCCTCTGCGGGGGTGTTCGAGTGACCAAGGCAGGGCTGGCAGACGAGGCTCTGGCAGCCTTGGGCCAGGAGGCCTCTGCACACACAGCCTCTCAGATGCTGTCTGCTCCAGTCCCGGTGTCCACTGACAGCCAGGGACGGCTGCCCGCCGTGGCGTGTCTGAGGGCGTGCGTCTGTGCGCTGCACGGGAGGCTGCGTCTTGTACAAGTGTGTTCATGTCCGTATAGGTGTGTTAGACCGTGACTACGCGCGTGGACACATGACTGTGTCTCTGCATATGTACACGGACGGGCGCGGCGATCTCCAGGCCCTCAGCCACGCCGCTGCCCTCATGGCCACTGGCTCCCAGCGGATGGTGATGGGATTGCGCAATTCAGTCTTTCAAATCTGCCTGTGCGTCTCCAGGGCAGTGTGAGCTAAAGATGGGGACAGGCAACAGGAGGCTGCTGCGCCTCTTGGCAGACAGAGCAGGAGGGGCCAATGCCGGTGATGGCTGCACCCCGCCCCCACCCTCCACAGCCGCTGCACACTGGCAGAGCGGTGACGCCTCAGTTTACTAAAAGCGCGTTTGGCAGGGTCAGGCTCTGAATTTCTGCTGATGAATCACAGATTGCATGGGAGGTCCTCAAAGCAGACTCGGGGTGCATTCTTTGTCAAGGCGGTGCTTCCTGCAACACGCGGCGCCGAAGCCTTGTCAAAGCAGCTGTCGCGGAAGAAGCTTCCTCCAGGGACTTGCGCCCCTGGGCCCCAGGCCTTGACTTCAACAGCCAGGAGGTCCACCTCGCCCAGGTATCTCTCCAGCTATAACATTACCTAGAGGGCTTCTTTTAATTCAGGACTTTATGAAGCCAACTAAATGGTTCATTGAGAATGACTAAACTCAACCTTGGAAAGAAAATCATAAACATTTTACTACCTCGCTAAGCCAAGCATGATTACATATGGAAACTATGGACACCGCTCAGTGGGATTTTGATATTAATTTCCAATTTCCTCTTCACTGAGGAACTGATGAAAACCCAGTTTCTGTGCTATCTGGGCTAGAATCAACATTGTCCTACAGTGTCCACTCGAGCTCCGCTGCTTCTGCCTGTATCCCCCCAGTTCCACACTGGCTGTTCCCCACTTCTGCCTTGACCCTCAATCTCCAAAGATGCACTCGCCCGGGCTTTGTTTAAGTGCAATCCCTGTGGGTTGTATGAAGGAGAGCCGCCTCGGCCAGCCGTTCTCTGAAAACGCCAACCGCCTGCTGTCGCCAGGGGCTGCCTCCCTCTACGGGCGCCACGCTGAGCGCCTGCTGTCCTGGGCTGTTCCCACTGTGATGAAGGCCCGTGCTGGCCTGTCCTTCCTGTTCTGTGTGGGGTGCCACGTCCCGCTCAGGTGGAAGAAAGGGACTTGCATGTCATCCCCTGCTTTAAGCAGGAAACCTGGAATAGCTTCCCCCAAGGACACTGGGGTCACACCCCTCACGGCCCCCTCTGACAGAGGGAACTGCCACTCCATGTGCAATGTTGGGGAGACGCCCTTGCCCCTCCATACCACAAGGAACAAGTCCTCAGCCCTGCCACTGTGTGACACAGCTCCAGTTAGTTAGTCTGTCTCCTATAAGGTTATCTTCTTATCTTGGTCACATTTCACTTTGGAGAACGAAATGAAATAATGCAGTCATATATAAAACCCTGCACCAAGCGGCCTTCAGTGAATCATACCTACAACTAATACTACTCTACTGACTTGGGGTTCTTGGGGAACATCCAGTGTTTACCACACTTTGGCTGAGCATCAGAATCACCTGGAAAGCCCCATGGTAACCCTTCCATGAAGGTGGCAGTGACTCCTGCCCACATGTCAGGGATGAAGTGGAATAAAAGCCCAGACGATGGCTCCCAGTCCTCCCGCAGCCCCTACGATCTGGAGGATCGAACCTAGACTTCACCCCAGAATGTTGCAGAGATCGCTGGACTAGCCCTGCACGCTGGCAGGCTCCCAGCTGGCCATCGTGGCAGACCTATCACTGGGGGACTTCCGAAGCCTTGGTGCCCTCGCTGGCTGGCAGTGGGGACCAATATTTGACTACTCTCACTCCACAGTGTCTACAGTTCCTCAGTCATGACTGCACACCCCGCCCCCCGGCACTTCAAGGACCGCCCTGTTATCCAGAATGCTCTCATCTGGTGGGTCCCACGTTCATGTCCTTCAGCCCAGTGCCATCCCAGGTCATGGAGAGGAACCGCCAGGTGGAAACTGGGTTGGTGTTGCTGGCAGGCTGTGAACCTCTGAACCCCCCTCCCACACGGACATCATTGCGCCTCTCTGTGACCAGGAGCTCCGCCTACACCTGCTACCCTACCACCCACACCCCTGCCTGCAGCGCCAGCAGCTGGCTTATGGCATCGATGTCCTCTACCAGGCTGAAAATGGAACCTTTAACAGGGCTGTTGAATGGGAGGTGGGGCTTGGGGGCCCCACATGATAAAGAGTAGGACTGCCCACTCTTGCCCCATTGGACCTTCTGCCAGAATGACCAGTCTCTCTGTGTTTTAAGCCCCGTGGGCACAGCATCTGCTGTCACCATGAGCAGGCTTGGTACAGCCTCCTGTACCTCCACTACTATGGTGGGCTCTGGGCCCTCACTCCTGACCAGTACCTGAAGATGAACCGCTTCACTGACGAATGCTGGGGCTGGGATGGTGAGGATGACAACGTTGCTGTCAGGGTGCGCCTGGCGGGAATGAAGGTCTCTCACCCCCACATCTGTGGGGCATTACAAATAGGCAGGCACCTGGGAGATAAGCGCAATCAGGAAAACCCCCCCTAGACTTGACCTCTTGGTCCATACCCAGAATTCCTAGACTCACAGTGGGATGAACTCACTGAAGGGTTAGTGAAAAGTGATCAGGCTTTTCCGGCCTCCCACCGCTGGTGTCAGCCGTGGACACCTGTGAACCTGCACACATGCCTCAGTGGGCATGCGCAAGAGGGTGCACCTGGGTTGTATACGCACAGTCAGACAAGGGCAGCATCACAAGGACGCCAGGAGAGGAGAGAGGCAGCAGAAGACAGAGAGAGAGAAAGCAGAGAGGCTAGAGAGACCAGAGAATGAAGATGTGCCTCCTGGCCCCCCGGCCCCCCTGCCTGCCGTGTACCTGGTCACCTCTGATATAATGAAGCAGCAAAAGCTCCAGGACTCCTCCTTGACCGGTCTGCCGGAATCACTGAGAACCTGCTCCGTGCCTTGCTGGCACCACACTCACTGACATACCGCCTGCTGGCCCGAGAGCCAGCCCACTCTATACCAACACTACAGCGGACTCCCGGTCCCCATTACCCACCTGGTTCCTCCTAGGCCTTCCATCAAGAGATGCTGCAGCACCAGCTCCCTGCCAGGCTTAGCCCTCCACCTACTGCCAGTCACACCTTCCCCTCTGTAGTGCCAGCAAGGGCACAGAGCAAGTTCTTGATGACTCTGGGCAGACGGGTCAAGGGAGGAGTCTTGGAACCCTTGGTGGCTTTTTTAGGTTTTTATTACAGAGGTGGCCAGGTACACGGCAGGCAGGGGTGCTGGGGGCGCCAGGGGGCTGGCAGGCCTCCCGGCTCCCAGCGCATCGCACCCTCTCGGCTGCTTTGCCGCTTCTTCTCTCTGCTTCTACTGCTGGTGTCCCGTTCCACTGCTGCCGCTGCTCTCGCTGCTCTATGTTCCGCTATTCACTGCTCGCTCTTCTCTTGGCGGCCTCATGGCGCCGCCTCTATATGCCCGTGTCCAAACCCAGGTGCGCCCACTTGCGCATGCCCACCTAGGCATGCTCACAGCACCGCAGGTGTCCATCATTATATCAGTGGCGGGAGGGCGGGAAGACCTGATCGTTTTCTCTGACCCTACACCTTCCCACCGTGGTTCACATGGACTCCTCTGCCCACTTCAACTGTGGAATTGAGTCAGAGTTGTTCTCTCCCCACCCTCAGTTCCTCGTTACCGTCCAGAGCTGGGCTCTCCTCGACCCAGGCCCTCTTTTAGGGTCACCCAGGAATGACCATGAATCCATGATGTCGTGATTTTACGTGATGGCTCCTGGGAGCCCCCTGACCCTGGGGTAGGAGCAGGGCTGGCTCCCAAGCCCCTGCCTCTTCGTGGAGAGAAGCGAAAGCTGACCTTTCCCAGGACCTCTGTGAATATTCTAGTTATGGTTCCTAAGAAGTGTGTTTGGTGAAGGAAGTGCCTGCCTCTGCCACAAGGAAATCTTCTGCCGGTGCTGGAGTAGTTCCCCCTTCTGGATCTGGCTCAGGGGGCTGTGATTTTTATATACTTCTAAATAAAGGACTATGTCTTACTGAAAAAAAAGAAATCGGCTAGAGGGCCTCCCTGGTGGCGCAATGGGTTGAGCAGTGCACTGTGAAGCAGACCGTGGCCACTGTGGCATGAGTTAGATCCCTGCCGCCAGCCGGGGAGGTGACCCACATGGCACAGCAGACCTCTCCTGCCTCACCGGCTCCTCCCCTCAGCAGTGTATTTCAGTCAATCTGCCTATTCTGCTCCCCACTGTCTCTGGTGAATCCTCTCACCACCACCCCCACACCTCTGGCCTGTACCCCAGTTCTTGTATGCATAAATAAATAAATCTTTTAAAAAAAAAGCTGGCAAGCCACTTAAAATGCAGATCCCTGGGCCCAGTCCCTTTGCCTCAGTGAGTCAAGCCTCAGGCCCTCCATCTGTCCTGGCTTCAGAGCACGAGGGTGGGTTTGTGGGACAGGCTGGATGATGGTGGCCTCCCTCCCCTTTCTTGCATCTCAGAGCTGCAGAGGCCCCAACATGCCTGGCTCCTGGGATGCTGTCCCAACCGAGGGCCCAATTGAGTTTGACATTGTCTTCACCTGCCATCACCCTGGCGGCCGTTTTGGTTTTGATTACAGGCCGCCTGGCACCGGGTAGCCGCGGCCTGTTCACCTGAACTGCAGGCACAAGGCACAGATGCTAATTACACGGGTAAGTACTTGCAGATTTCCCAGGAACAACAAAGATAATTTGTTTGCTCCATGGCTTGTTAGAAGGAAGCTGCACTCTGGTGACTGGGTGGCTAGTAGATTAGGCCTGTGGCCTTTCACCTCCTCCTGCCCTTGCCTGCTGGTTCTCCCAGCTGTGCCGATTAGAAGCGGGAGAAATTAAGATCTCCCCCTCACCTCCCACCCCTGCAGGCTGGAGGAGGTGGGGGAGGAGAGGGAGATCTGACTGCCAGGCTAGGCCAGGCTGAGGACATCAGCAGGCCTTCCATCTGCCCTGGCTTCAGAGTCAAAAGAGTCCAACCTGCCCAGCCTGGGGCGTGAGGAGACAGGGCAGTCGATGAGCATGAAGAAGGACTTTTCTCGACGTCTCCCCTTTGGACACACACAGCGTTGCTGTCATGGCTGACGTGCAGCGCCAACGGGAATGCTGAGTGGGGAGACTGAGGAGGGATGAAAAGGGATTATGCACAAGAGCTGTGGGAGCTAGCAGGAACATGAGGGGAGGGAATGTAGAAGAGGATGGCTGCCACAGGGATGGACACCCTGAGAACACCTGACCCTGAGAACGGGGTCAGGCCAGGTCCTCGGTTCTGAGTGGCACTGTGCAAGAGGAATGTGTAGCAACCAGGAAGGGGGTGGCACTGGAGCAAGGTTCAGGATGGTTCTGGGCAGACAGATCAAGGAAGGAGTCTCTTGGAGCCCTTGGTGGCTTTTCATGCTTTATTTAGTAGAGGTGGCCAGGTACGTGGCAGGCATGGGTGCTGGGGGGCCGGGAGGCTGGCAGGCCTCCCAGCCCCCAGCGCGTCTCACCTTCTCGGCTGCTGCTTCTCTCACTGCTACTGTCGGTCCTCGCAGTTCTGTCTGTTGGTCCTCACAGTTCTGGTGTCCTCATGACGCCACCCATTTAAGCCCGTGTCCAACTCAGGTGCTCCCACCTGTGCATGCCCACCCTGGAATGCTCACAGCACCGCAGGTGTCCATCATCAGTGATGGGCGGGTGGAAATACCTGATCAACCTTTACCCTACAGAATGTCACCAAGGAAATTAGCCAAAGCCTACATGTCTAAGCGCAAAGCGAGTCCCCCCACGGGGAGGCAGGCATCGGGGCTGGAAGGGCTATAATAGTCCTCGCTTCCCTCTACCTGGGGGGACAAGAAGAATGGGATAATCACTATAATTATTATTAATGTTGGTAATCCTTGTACTTGTATGTGTTAATGGCTTTCATGTACTAAACAGTCGCTATTTATCAATGGCCTACTATGTGCTGGACATGAAGTAGCTGCCTATATGATCAGACCTATAAAGTAGAGGTCATGAGGTCCTCATTACTGATGAGGAAATTGATGCTCAGTAAGATTAAGTGCCTTGGCTAAGGTCACACCATGAAGATAAGAGCAACCAGGATCCTGTGTCTTCCCTGGCGTCAGGTAACAAGCTGCCCTCCCAGGGGCCCCTCCCCAGGGGACACTGGGGCCCAGTCAGAACCAAAATGCAGGGCTCCTGTCCAAGCACATGGCTTCCTCAGATTGCTGGTGAGTGAGGAGATTTGGGGGAAGGGAGGAATAGCAAGCCAGGTGTCCCCTAAGGCAGGTATGATGATGAGCAGATTTACAGGCCATTCCAGCTTTATTCTGGGGTGGTGGAAACTCCATCAGAATAAACTCCAGTGAGAACAGCCCTCAGCCTGGGCCTCACACCCCTCCCTCCCATCCCTCATTTTCTCTCCCTCCCTTAGGCTACAGTTGACTTTGAAAGTATATGGAAATTCTGTCTAGGGTGGGAACCCAGTCTCCCCCTAGTGCTGAGGCCAGCCCCGGGTGTGTAATTTCACAAGAAAGTCTGGGGTGGGATTAGGTACAGAACCTACACTGCTGGCAAGTTGGGGGTGGGGGGCTGGGGGTAGAGTCAGTGAAGAAAATGACAGTGCCGACACTTTGATCAGGGCCTTGCCATAGCCCTGGATCTGCTTTCACGCTGCATCATTTGCATTTTTTCATTCCGGTCTCATAGTCATCCTGCCTCTGGAGTGCTTTAAAAATTGTATAAAAGTTGCTACTTTGGAAAAATGAGTTCAAGAAAGTTGCTTCTGCCATGGCTCTCCCACCTTCCACCTCTGCCCTTGGGCCTAAGGCTTCAATCCCTCAGCTGTGGAGAAGCAAACTCTCCTGACATCATTAGTCTGTCCGAGACAGCCCTATTTGCACATATTTGTGGTCCTTCCAATTAAGGTGATTCATTAAACCTCCGATGGAGTTCATTTTTATTCCTCGATAAGAACTTTCAAATAAATACTCACTCGGCCATGGAAAGAATCCTGTGACAAAGCACGTGTCCTAATTTTGGCTTGGGGAATGCACTTCTCAAGTTGTCAGTTGAGAATGTGCTGGAGAGACCTGGATTGCTTTTGCACTTTGTATGAGGGCAGTAGGCTGGCCAGACTCCAGTCACTTGCCCATGGACTGTTGGCTCCACCCTGGGGGCCAGGGACAACTCACTAGCCGCCCCTACCCTCTCAGCAGGCCCTGCGGCCTCTTGGTCAAAAGCAGAGGCTCCTTCTTTCCTTTGGGGATCTGCTGCAGAATGTGGTAAACAGCAGCCCAGTGCTGCAGGGCCCCCATTGTCGCCTGGGAACAACCTGGCTGTGGTTTTCATTCTGAGTGACTGGGGAAGAGCCTTGTCACTCTCAGCCGCAGGTGTCCACAGAAGAGACCCCATGGCTACTGGAATGCACCTTGATGGAGACTCAGCACCCCAGTCTATTCCTGGTTGGGCTCCCTGCTACATGTCTGAGCCCCAGTTGTCTTCAAGAAGGAGACGTGTGTTGGACACCTACAATGTCACTAGATTTGCAGTTCTAAATCTTGCCAGCCACCCCAGTTATCTCTATTTTATACATGAGGAAATTTTTAACCAGAGAGATTAAAGAACTTGACCAAGACCATATGACACTAAGGGGAAGGTCCAGAAATGAATCCAGGACGCTTCATTCAGGATTCTCTTGAGATCTCAAGAGGAGCCAGTGATTTGTGTGCCCTGAACAACAGGTTCTGGCCTGGTGGCTGCTCCTGACAAAACAAACAGGGCTGAGGAGAACCCGGAGGCTTTGAGGTCTGCTGAGAGTGCCAGAGCTAGAAAGGGGCTGTCACCAAGGAAGGGGTAGGCAGTAAAGCTTCTGGGCTACAAAGATCCATGTTACCAGTTCCAAGAGGCAAGATGAAACTCTAGCATAACAAGCTAAAGTCTGAACCACAGGTGCTGTCTGAGGAAGACAGGATCTGGTGATAGAGTCTTGTATCTCCTTGGAAGCTTTTGACTGCGAGTCATAGGAAATCTGACCATCAATGGCCTTGTTTGTTTCTGCCCAAAAATAAGAATTTAGAGGTAGGTAGCATCGAATCAGCCGCTCAAATGGTGCCACCAAGGACCCAGCTGCCTTCTGTCTTGCCTTTCTGCCACCCTCACTATGTTGGCTATTTGTCCTCCTGTGTGTCCATAGCCTCAGGCATTACATAAGGCAGGAAGAAAGACGGAAAGAAGGTGCCAGTGACAATTTCCCTTTTATTCAGGAAACCAAAAATATTCAACTGCTCACCTGAAAGATTTAATGAATGGGTTGAACATATGAAAATATGGAGGAGAGGAGAAGGCAGTGAGGAAGGGAGGGAGGGAAGGAAAAAGCAATTCTTTACAGAGCCCTCCTTTAATCTTTTTGGACAGAATGGCATCCTGTGGTCACGTTTACCTGCAAAAGAAGCTGGGAAGCAGATTATCTGGCTTTTACCTTCTATAGTGCGAGACTAATGAAAGAGAAGATGATTGAAAATGGCTACTGAGTGTGCCAACCAGCAGAATCTACCACTGAATTCCTCAGTTGGCCATCTCAGGACATCCAGAGGATAAATCAGAGCAGTCTGTCCTGGTCAATTCCCCCTTAGACAGGCTGTTTCCTGGAATCAGGACCCCCACCCCATTCCTATACCTCTTATATTTGCCTAACAATGGCTTCAGTGTATTCTGGAACTGCATTTTTAGAAGCATTTGGCAACATGTCTCAAGGGCCATAAAAGTGTTCATAAATTTTGACCCAGTATTTCTACTTCTGAGAATTTATTTGTTCCAAGGAAATAACCCAAAAGAAAAAAAAAAAAAAAACAACAACACCCTACATGCTCAAGGATGTTCACTGCAGCTTTACAAATAGGAAACAACCTAAAACGCCAACAACAGAGGAATGGGTAATTAAGTTCACTCGCTGGATGGCATATTGCACAGCCATTAAAAGTGATCATTATACATTTTGCTTAGTAATGTAAAGAAAGGCTATGATCCAATGCTATATTTAAAAATAAAACATATAATCAAACACATTATTGTAACTGCATACTTGTCTCGGTCTGCTCAGGCTGCCATAATGAAACACTACGGACATAACTGAATTACTTCTCTCAGTTCTAGAGACTAGAAGGCCAAGATCAAGGTGCTAACAGTATCTAGTGAGAGCTCTTTCTCTGAGTTGGCAGTTCCTCACTATGTTCCGGTGTGGCATTTCATCAATGTGCATGACAGAGAGGAAAAAGATCTGATGTCTCTTCCTCTTATAAAGGCCCTAATAGTCCCACCGTAGGAGCCCAACCCTCATGAGCTCATCTAGACATAATTATCTGTCAAAGCCCATCTCCAAATGCTATCACATTGCAAGTTAGAGCCTCAACATTTGAATTTTGGTTGGACGCAATTCAATCCATAACTTACATGTGTGTGTCCCTTGTGGACAAAGACTTGAAGGGAATTCACATAAGTTGCTGGCTTAGGTTGATGGGATCATGGGTGATGTTATTCAAAACTTCTGAGATGACGTTATGCAGTTTTTAACATCATTTGGGAAGAAGGGAGTTAGGATAAAATGATCCAACTTTCAAATCTCAACTCAAATGCCACCTCCTCTAGGAAGCTTTCCATGGCTTCCCCAAGCACATTATGAAGTTCTTATTTTACTGAACCATGTGGTCTTCTGGGACTAGGGTCATGAGCAAGTTCCCTTTGTTCTTGACCCATGATAGGCCAAGTGGCACAGGTCAGGAATCTAGACTGAGCCCAGTGCAGTGGAGATGGGTTCAGTCAGAAACCAGACATGGAATCTAAGTGACAGGACTAGGACAACAGCTAGTGTGGTGCTTAAAAACCAGGGGCAAAAACCTCTGGGCACGGAGCTCGTCTTTCCAGGTACTTTAAATGTATTATTGTTAGTACTGTTATTATTCAAGTAAAAAGCATATACATCCTCACTGTAAAATAATTTAAGTAGTTCAAATGAAGCCTACCTCACCTACTACACCATCCCACTCTCCTCTCCATGAAGTGTTAATTTGGTATATTCTGCTATATTTGGTATATTCCAGATTATTCGTTTTTATGCACATAGTTTCAAAGCACACATCTGTGTTTATATAAACAGAGCCATATTGTTCTGTGACTTTTCTCTCTTAACAAGACCTTTTCACTTCAGGAAGCAGAAATCTACCTCATTTGTTTGAGCCTCAGAAAACCGTCACTAATGTGGATATTCAGAAACGTATTTAGCTTGTTCTGTACTAACAAGTGTCCGGGTTGTTCTGATTACTCCCATTTCCACCACGGCGACTCTGGCCTCCTGTAACCACACCTATCTGCACACTTGTGGCACTTCTCCAGGCAGAGATGTGGAGTTGCTCCGGTGGGGAACGTGGGCATTTTACATTTTCACGGGCACTGCCAAATCTCCTTCTATAAACACTATGACAAATTTCATTCTTACCAACAGTGAAAAAGAAGTTCATTGCCCTTCAATTCCTGCCAACGACAGCTATGATGGATCTTTTTCAAATTTTGCAAATCTGATGGGTTAAAAAAAAAAAAGGTAACTCAGTGTTGTTTTACTTGCATTTCCTTGATGACTGGTGAGGCTATGCCTGTTGTCATCCATTCGTTGCCATCTGCAGTGCCTGCGAGGTGAACCATTTGTTCCTAGCTATCACTCATTTTTCCTTTTGAGTGGTTTAGCTTCTACTTATTATTTGTAGAAATTCATTATCCATCCTAAATAGTTATCCTTTTCAGTCACATATGTTGCAGATACCTTTTCCAGTCTGTCACTTGTCTTTTGACAGTATTTATGGCATCTTTTGTCATACAGCAGTTTTAGATTTGGACATAATCAAATTTAGCAATCTTTTCCTTTATGGTTTCAGTGTTTTATGTCTTGCTAAAGAAAGCTTTTCCTACCCCAAGGTTATAAACAAATTCTCCTATATTTTCTTTTAATAGTTTTATAGCTTTGTGTTTTTACATTTAGCTCTCTAATCCATCTGGAATTTATTTAGTGAATGGTGTGAAGCAGGAACCTAACTATGCTTTTTCACAAGGATAGCCAATTGTCTCTACAATATGTATGGAAGAGTTCATCTCTTGCCCGCTGCTTTTAAATGCTATTTCATCATATACTGAATTCCTCTTTACACAAGGACCATTTTGAACTCTGTTCAAATGATTCGGTTCCCCTGTCCCATGCCAGCACAGCGCCATCTTAATCAGTACAGCTTGGTATGTTTTGTTATGTGATCGGGCAAGTGCCCCATCATTGTCCTTTCTCAAATATTTCTTGGCTATTCTGACACAGCTGTTCTTCCATGTTAGTTTCGAATTGGCTTCTTAAATTGCATCTACACACACAAATTCTGATACGATTTTGACTGGCACTGTGCTGAATTTATAGACTTCTTTGGATAGAACTGACATCTTCATAGTATCGTGTTCTCACCCAGAAGCTCGGTCTGTTTACTCAGGGCTTCTCCTATGCTTCAGGTCTGATTCTGAGTCCAAATCTCCTTGCTCACCAGCTCTGTATCTGGGTGGGGCTCAGCCACTCTAAGTCCTGACTCCATCATCTTTGATGTAGGGACACCATTTCCTATCCCAGAGCTGATGGAGGGTTAAATGAGGGCACCAGAGAGCGAGCTCCTGGAGGGCAGGCCTCCACCTTATTTAGCCACCATCCTGGACACAGTGAGTTCTTTGGAGAGGCCTGAGGGAAAGAGGAGAATGCAACGTTTTTATTTAGGTAGATTCAGGGGGTTCAGGGAGGGGATTAACATGGAGAGGTAAAGAATTAACATATGGATCCCTGTGTTAGTTACTTTACATATATTATCTCATTTGTCCTCAAAACAAGTCTATAATGTAGGCATTCCCATCCTCTTTTTATAGTTGGGAAAAATGAGACTCAGACAGTGACTTGTATCGACTTAAGACGCAAGACTCTAATAACCTTCAACACAGACCCTCTGTCTTGCCTAGTTTGGGAACCGGTGGGGGCCTCTCCTGGTCATAAAGTCAGAATTGCTAGATGGTCTACTGCTCCCCTGTCTGAAATCTAATGATCCTAGAGTGGATTTAGCCACAAAATAACCATATAAGCATTCGTCACTTAGCACAGTGCTTAGCACATATTAGGAGCTTACTGCTACACAGAGTAAGAAAAGAGCCTTATGGACTAAGGGAACCAGGGAAGACTTCCAGGAGGAGGTGAGATTAGAACTCAGTCCTGAGAGATGGAGAGGATTTGGACAAATAAAACAGAGCATTCCAGAGTCAGAGCTAATATGGCCAAGCTGGTGAGCCCAACTAGTTAGAAAAGCAATGAGTAAGAACAGAGAAAGACATTGCTTAATGACTGATGGTTTGGCTGGACTGAGCAGTTTCTCCAGGTTGGAGCAAAGCTGGGAGGCCAAAAGTTCATGGATCTGGTATCTTCTGGGCCCATCTAGCTATCCACAGTGTCCTAAGGTTAAGCTTCATTTTCCACATCCAGCTTCATAGCGAGTTGCCATGGCACCAAAACACACAGACCAGCCATGGGAAGTCAGTTGGGAGGGACAGGAAGGGGCTGCTTTCCTCATGCCCTTTACCTACCCCACACTGCATCCTGACCCTTTCTGTCCACTCTGACTTTGTTTCCCCACTCCATGCACCAGGATGTGTATGTGTGGACACCTAAGCAAGAGCTGTGTGCCCTGGAGTGAGTGCCTCAGCCTCTCTAAACTCAGGTATTCTCTTGGTCATGAGGTGGTTCATCTTCCCCCTCTGAAGACAGGAACAGCCTCAAGGGATGCTGGGGTGAACATCATCATGCACTCTGAGAGGAAAAGAGAAGAACCAGCCAGTACATGTCAGGTGCTCTTACACACGTTGCCAGATTGAGTTTAGGGGTTTAAAAACCAAAGCACATTAGCTCAGGTCCTCTGAGAAGCCAGATCCCCAGATGGGATTTCTTTAGGGAAACATCCATGAAAGAAAAAGGAAAGTGAGCTAGAAGTGGTGCAAAACCATGGCAATATACTATGGGACTGACCCTTGTGAATGAGACGGAGAAGGAAGGAGGGTTGAAGGGCAGAATCTCAGGCTACAGTGTAGGTCTAAGAAGGTAGAGATGTCACAAGAGGGGCCTGCATCTCCCAGCTGTGGGTCAGGCTTACTACCCCTGCTCTGCTTGGTGTTGATTGGGGAGCAGCCATGGACAGTGTGGCTTCAGCATTAACACACACAACTAGGGCCCTTAGTCAGTTACATTCCCCATTGTAGCAGATCTGATGGCTGTATTTCATTGGCTGCCATCCCAAGCAATGTGGCACTGCCATTTGCTTGATGCAACATTACTTAAGCCCAATGTTAGGTCGGGCGTTAAGATATAATAAGGACAAGGGGTTTGAGCCAGCCTCACCGTGAGCTCCTCTATTTACTGACTGCATGATTAAGATCAAGTGTTTATCCATCTGACTTTCAATTTTCTATAAAATGGCATAAATATACCTTTTTGTGTGGGTTGCCAACAAGATAATCTAGAATCTGAAACCCTTTTCCCCAGTGGGGAATATTAAATGGAACTGACTGACTTACAGCTGGGTCAGAAGTCCAAAGAAGGAAGCTCTTTCCTTTTTCTATGAGTTGGGCTGAGATGTTGGGAAACTGAGAAATAAGGACAAAAAAGGAAAGTGTCTTTGAGGTGGATGTGGTATGGTCACTTGAGGGAGAAAGACTGTTCTACACCATTGTAAAATTAGTGCCTCATATCTCATAAAAACATATAGGTTCTAGAACAACCTCAGAATAAAAATCTTAGTCATAAAAGGTATCGGAAAATTGCAAAACTGCAAAAATCAGATAATCCAAGTAATTGTGACTTTAATCACCTCATATAACCAGAAGTTAGAAGATAGGGGGATAGTTCTTCAGTAAAGTAATGATGCAGGATCTGTGCCCCTGCTTCTTTTGACCTTTGCCTCATGGTCACAAGATGGATACCACAGCTCCAGACACCACACCCTCACACAACAGTGTCCTAATCAACAAAAGGGGGAAGGTACAAAGGGGAGTATTTAACTCTCATTTCTTCTCTTCGGAGAGAAGAACCTTTCCCAGAACCCCTCTGAAGACTGAGTTCTTCTGCCTCATTGGCCAGAAGTAGAGCACTCCTCAACTCATCACTAGTAAAGGAATCTCTAGGCACACAGCTATGTGAACAAAATCAAGATCTATTAGCAAAGAACACTGCAGGGAATGACTCTTGAGTATGCAACAAGAGTGTCTTCCATAGGATGAATTTCTGGAAACAGAATGAATCTTTCTAACCTTTCAAGCATAGCTAAGGCATTACACATGTATATAAATGCATACAGTGTAATGGGAACAATGACAAATAATGCACGAGACACGAGAGTCAGACTAAGAAAGGAATCCATTCAATCAATGAAGGGCGGGGGTTTAGGGGTGAGTAGAAGAGTGGACACAGTCCATTATGGTGGAGCTGACAGACTCTTTGTCCTGGCGGTGGGAACAGGTCAGAGGAACCCTTACAGAATCTCTGAGCAGAGAGCTGCCAGATGAGTAGGAGTTCCCCAGGCAAGTTGAGTTGGAGATGAACAGGATGCAACCCGTGAAAAGCTATGTTTGTGCAGGTGAACAAATGGTTCAGTCTTCTTACAGGCTAGCGTTAAAGGATGGGCAATGTGTGAGGTGAGGTCAGATCATGCAGGGGCCTGGAATTTGGATAATGCAGAACCAATGAGAAGTTTTAAGCAGGAGATGGACTTAAATAAATATTCACTTTGTAATGATTACAACATGACATGTAGGAATCTTAAAAACATTTCACTGAGCAAAAGAATATAAACTATATTATTTCATTTATGTGCCGTTCTATCAAACAGACAAAGTTAATCTCTGATGAAAGAAATAGGAGGAGTTTTCACCCAGGGGAAATGGGTCAATGGAGAAGGGTCACAGAGAACTTTAAGGGGTGATGGAAAAGTTCTTTATCTCCATTGATTATGCAGTTGTAATGTATTTATTAAATTCATCAAATTATACCATGACATGTGTATTTTACTGTATACAAACTATACTTGAAATTTTTTTTAAGTACAGGTAAAAAGCATCCTGATGAATGGATTGTAGGAGAATCTGGAGGTGGAGAACTAGTGAGAACTCTGAGGGCACAATCCAGGAGAAAGATCCCACAGACTGAAGTGGGGCAGGTGTGGGTGTGGGGAAGAAACCAGCTGATATGGAGACCAAAGGGAGGTAATGAAAGAGCGGAAGAGAGCACTCTGCCCTGCTGGCCAGGATGGCATTAACACGGAGCAAAGCCTCAGGAGTAAGGAGAAATGAGCTCAGAAGTGGAAATGTTGAGTCAGTGTTGGAGATGTTCTTTGGGTCATTGAATGGAAGAGGTGGAAGGAAGGAAGGAAGGAAGGAAGGAGAGAGCTCTGGGGAGTACGAATATCCAAGGAGTGGTCAGAAGATAAGGTTAGAGTCTAGGAAACTAGGAAGGGAAAGTAGAACATAAGAGAAATGCTGAGAGAGAAGGTAGAATGGTCAGTTACATTAAATGCTTCCAGCATGTCAACAGACTCAGAGAGCTGTTGATAGTGCTGCAAACATGTAACTGTATTATTTCATCATCATTATTATTATTATTATTAATGAAATTATCATTTCAGGAAGGTGACGGAGGCGACATTCAAACTCACATCTCCTGTCTCTAGATTCTAGGACCAGTGTTCTTTCTACAGCAGTGGACATACTGGGCTTCAAGGGAGCATGGAGAATAGAGAAAAAGAATCTACAAAGGCCTTTTCTCATTGTTTTTTCAGTCAGTTGCCACCATTAATTAGCTTGTAGGTGTAAATAAATTACAATTCAACTGAACAGGGCAGTACTACACAGCTGTTTAAAACAGTGAGGCATGGACTTCTCCCCACGCTGCCCACTGCATGTTTGTGACAGGAAATTAAACACGTGGGAGACTATTCATCAGTTTGGTGATGAGGTTCACCCTAGATTAATCTCTAGATCTCAGGATCTAGATTTTAGGAAAGGGGAACGCCCAGGGAGAGTTTAGGTCTCAAAAGTGTGGGACTAGATGGGTCAATCCAAAGGGAAAAAACAGTGGGAAGAGGTGGAAGGAGGAAGGGAGAGAGCCCTGGAGAGTATCAATACCTAAATGGTGAAATAATACAGTTTATATTCTTTTGCTCGATGAAATGTTTTCGAGATTCCTTCATGTCATTTTGTAATCATTAATCATTAGATTTCTAAATATCTAAATGTGTACTTTTGATGCTATTTTTAACTGTTTGCTGATCTGTATTTTCTAGTTTATCTAGACATAAAAAATTGAAGCGTGTACAGGATGCTCAGCTGGGTCCCAGGGAGAAGAGAACAGCTCTGTCTTGGGAGAGCTCAGAAAGCGTCTGCGGAGTTCCTATTGTCACAGTCGTTCAGAAAGGGAAGGGTGGGGGTCCCAGATCCTTCGAGGGATGCAGGCACATTGGTTAGCCAGGTTGGAGTGAGAAAATTTTCACAGAAGAGACGAGTTTAGAGATGACAGCAGGTGATTTTGGGAGCACTCGGACCCTCTGGGGAGGCACTGAAAGAGGTCGTGATGGCGCCATTTGACATGATTCACTGAGGTCAGTGGACAAGAGGGTGGACCATGGGCCCTTGTGGAGTGTGGAGGCTAAGCTTATCCCCACAAGGCCTCTGCATATCCCACTCTGCCTGGAATGCCTTTCCACATCATCCTTCTTGGCAAACACCTTACCGTTAAAGCCCCTGATCATATATGGCTTTCTTAGAGAAGCTTCCTGCAGCACAGAAGCAAAGCATCTCACTAGCCACCTTCTATGCAAGAAACCTGACTTCAAGTCCATGTATTGAAGATTGATTTTTTGACGACATGTCCCAGTAGTTTTCTATTATAGCAGCTCAGCTGATGGGCTCAGCACTTCTAGAGGCATCTGCTTTCCCCCAGGTTTAAAGAGAGGCAGGGATGGGTTGCCTGGGTCTCCTTCTCTCTCCAGTCTTCTCTGCAAGTCCATGTCCTTTCTAGCCTGCACTCCTCCAGGCCCTTGCCCACCTGACTTTTGAGGGACCCATCAGCCTGTGAGCCTGCAGCTGACAAAGCCCTAGATAATAATAGAGGTTCTAGAGGGAGTGAGGGGCCCAAGAATGAACAGAGAGGTGGAGAGAGCACTCTGTGGTGACCAAACATTCCAGGTAGGGATCCCCATTCACACTCTAGGCGCCAGTGAGGGACCAGGGTGCCAGCATCCTCCCCTTGTGGTCACCCCGAATATGTGTCCCAGGGAGCCAGCCAGGTGCCAACTAGGAAGTGGCACATACACAAAAGATGCTGGAGAACAGAAGGAAGTGTGGAGAAAAGTGACCACCACTGGAGAGAAAAGAAGAAAAGCAGTAACTCAAGCAAGATTCAGAAATTGGCCCTTTCTAGAAGCTTTCTGCACCAAGCTTTGCAAACCAAGATGAAAAACACAAGTACTGAGTTTAAGAGACTCTCTAAGGAGAATCAGACATTTCCACATAAGGCAACAAAATTAGGAAAAAAGAATGAAACTGTCCTAATGCATAAAACAGCTAAAGGGGACCTGGAGATTACTTGTTAGTTATGCAGAAAGCTTCCCAGAGAACTAAAATGATAATGGTCATGCCAAAGAAAGTGGAAATCGGGCCAGGTTCTAAAGGAGGGTGCATACAGAAAAAATAACAAAAAGCTGTGGAGATAAAATCAGAAGAGTCGTTCAGAGAAAGAAATGAGATATAACTTGTTCAAGACAGCAAAAGAATGAGAAAAACATTTTCTAACTGCAACAGGCCAATGAAGGGGAGTAGGAGATTGTTGGCTCGTTGTGAGTTGCAGGGAGAAAACCTATAAGCAATGACACTAAAAAAGCAGAGACTTCTAATTTTTTTCCTAACCTAAAAAGGTTAGCTGTGATCTGAAAGCTGAAAGAGGCACCACATGGGATCACGAGAAGGCAGGAAGCCAGGGAGAATGAGGAAAGAACTTGTGTATTCACATCCACAGGCCCTGATGACTTACATGCTTAGGTACTTAAGGAATTGGCCCAAGGTGGAGTCAGATCATAGCTCTCACTCTGAGGGCATTTATGGAGAATGAGTGAGGGGCCTGGAGAGAGAAGGAGACCCAGGCAACCCATCCCTGTCTCTCTTTAAACCTGGGGGAAAGCAGATGCCTCTAGAAGTGCTGAGCCCATCAGCTGAGCTGCTATAATAGAAAACTACTGGGACACGTCGTCAAAAAATCAATCTGCAAACACTAGGTCATAAGGAATTAGGTAATAACCAGCAATGCTTTCCAAAGAATACATTCTGTCAGAGTAATCCAATTTCCTTCCAGGACAAAATGATGGGCCTGGTAAATCAGGAACGGCAAGAGACATATAATCTTCCTTAACTTAAAGAGCACGGCATTTAATTTCATCTTCCATGAGAAGTCTCAAAAGAAAAACTGGAGAAATGGGGTCTGTAGTTGACCTTTCTGGAGTTGGGCAAATGAATAGAGGTTGAAAGATTGAACCAGATAGTAGTACTTTATGTTCTACATAGCATGGATAGATTAAAATGGGCAGAAGTGGGTGGTGGTAGGTGACGGAAGTGTTAGGGCAGGCAAGGCAAGAAGGTAGTGATGGTGGCTGTAAGCTGATAAAGGTAGTGATACAAGTGGAGTATGTGATGGTGATGGTAGAGGAGTTGGAGGTGACGGTGATGTTGGAAATGGAGACTGATCATGATGGAAGTGAGGGGTGGTGGTTGTGGTAGAGATGGAGGAGGGGGTATTTTTGGAAATGGGGGCTGTGGTTGGAGTGGAGACACAGTCAATGATAATGGTGGAGATGGTGGTAATAGTGATGGTGGAAATACATGCAGTGATAATGGTAGAAATGGAATTGGTGACAATGGTGGTGAATATAGCAACAGAAACCAAAGCAAGACTCTATATCTGGGTTACATAGCCTTCCTGTTGTGCATCTGCAGACAGCATTATAGCCTGTTTTTTCCACATCTTTGCTGAGAGAAGTGGGCACAAGACTCCAGGCCACTTGAGTCCAACCTCATTCTGATGCCCTCACCACTGCCCTGCTAGTCCTGGGACAATGAACCCCCAGACAGGATAAGTGACTATGGACCCCAAGAGGCCTGTGTGAACACAGCAGGAAGAATATTCATTTCTGCTTGCCCAAAGGGATGGGTACAACAAGGGAATCCCCCACAGCCAAGGAGAAGGAAAGGTTCTAGGGCCAAGTGGAGGCAGTTCGATCTGTGCCCGAGACAGGATTCTACTGCCCCTGTCAGCTGGCAGCTATTGGAGCCCTCCTCCCAGTCAAAGAAAATGTGAGAGTTGGGGTCTTGGTGGGGGGCGGGTGCTTTGGCAGGTTCTGCAGCCTTCACACCTCTCTCCAGCCTGAGTTCTGTGGCAGCCCAAAGACTAGGGGCTAAGAAGACCCCAAAGGCCTCCCTTCACCTTGCTTTCTACCAAGATGTAGCTATTTTCTTGAATGGAATTGAAATTAAAGCACCCTGTGGGGGCCTCCCTGTGGCACAAAGGGTTCAGTCACAGCACTGTGAAGCATCCGCAGCCACTGCAGCACGAGTTTGATGCCCGGCCAGGGAGGGGACCCACATGGCACAGCAGACCTCTCCTGTCTCGCCCATTGCTCCCCTCAACAGTGAATTTCAGCAGATCCGCCTGTTCTGCTCCCCACTCTGTCTCTGGTGAATCCTCTCACCCCACCACACCTCTGGCCTGTACCCCAGTTCTTGTATGCATAAATAAATCTTTTTTAAAAATAAAACACACTGTAGACCAGTGTGCCTCTAGAACCTTAGAGGCAGGAGGGAGGTGGCTGCAGTAGCTTCTGTGGAGTGGAAGTATGTGTGGTGCAAGAAAGGGTTACCAGAACAGGCAGGACCCTCTGAAAACATTCTGGGGCTAGAAATTGAGCTCCAGATTGAAAATATTCTTGCCCATCTTGGTATCTGTACAACACCAAATGCTTGAGTCAATCTGGGCTTCATGATATTCCCTTGGCGCAACCCCTAGAGTTGAATGAGATGATCTTTGAGGTCCTTCAGCTATAGTCCAGTCCCCTTTATATCTTCCCACTCTCCCTACAAGCCCACCCCACAAGACTGCTTCACTGATCTTCTCTGCCTGTAGGGCTGAAACTCTCACACCCTATGTCCCTGGCTCAAGGCCCAGTTCTGCCTCAAAGCCCACCTGAGCTCAGCAGGCAGAACCTCTTCCACTGCCTCATCGCCCTTGCTTTTATCTACCTTCTGCTAGAGCTGTCAGGTGGGGGGTGCCTAGCTCAGTGCCTGCACTGAACTTCATAGGTTTGAGTCTGATTTATCTTTTAACCCTCTCAGCAACCAGCTCAGGCCTGACAGAGAGGATGCTACAAAAGTAGTGAAGGGTGAGTGAATTTTACAGCTGAAGAAACCAAGGCCTCAAGTAGTCAACACTATAGCCCAGATCTCTAGGCCCCAGCAGATGTGGTGCCAAGGCAGAAAAGGCCCATTTTGACAGGGCTCCCACCTGGTAATCCTTGCTTAGAGTATTCCCAATTTATATATGAACAGACCTCTCAACAGGAAAGGCAATTCTCATAGATCCTGTCTGGGAGCACCCCAGAATTCCCAGACCCATGCTCATGCAACAGTTACTTAAGAATCTGAAGTCCTGGCCTATGAAAATACTTAACTGCAAAGAGTTCTGTCTAACTGCTAACTTATTTTGTGATCATTGAAATTTAAATCCACGCTGAAAAAAAATAGAGAGAACTTAAGAACTCTGAGAATAGATACCCTAGTTTGAGAAACACCACCCTAGCTAATAAGCGAATTCATAGGAAGGTGTGAATGACTGATATATCTTTCCCTTTGTGTTGCTAGGTCCCAGGGTAATTTGCATTCTTACACATCTCCCTGGAAAGTCAGGTGGCCCCCTAAAGTGAGATGACAGTCCTAGGGTAACCGGGGATGGTGGAATCACTTGAAACCCTTCAAAAGAAACTCTGTCCAGGATACCCGGTTCATGTTTTATTTAATTTGGGGAAGGATACATGTATAGGGGCAGGTAGGAAAGGGAAAAGTTCCAGGTTATAGTCACAGGAAAGGTATGGCGCCTCTAGATTCCCTTTCCAAACTGTCATACCACTTCCTAGGCAGCCCTGCTGACCAACGAGGGCTCTCCCTGGCACTGCAAATAGCCTCCTGCTCCTTGCTCCCCACTACCAACACCAGCACCACCTCTACCCCACACACATTCTCCCTGCAGGCGGCACTCACATGCTCTCATCTTTGCAAAGGTGAGGCAAATCCCTTAATTCCCAAGGAAGCCCAGGAGCCCAGGAGCTGTGTCAGGCTGATTCTGAAACCTCGGGAAAGTACCGTCTCCACACCTCCTTTCTCCCTCTATAATGAGATTCAAATTAGAGGGTTTCAGCCCTGATCATTCTGGGCTTCTGCATTTCTCCTCTCCCTATGTTGCAAAGGGCCCATAGCATGTAGGAGGAGTAGGGTCTTTTAACTCATAGGGACCCAAGTGCAAATTCTGGGTCTCTGAACTTCACTGTTCTCATCTTTACATGAAGGGTAACACCTTTTATTACACAAACTCGTAAGCATTAGAGATTAAAAATAAGAACATAATGCCTGACCTGCTCTCAATTAACAGTAGCGATTATCATTACATTGGCCAGCGAAGAGCGTGAAAGGTGCGCGGCGGATGGCTGCATGGGCTCTGGGGCGCATGGCTGCAGTCTGAATCCCAGCTTAGCCACTTTCTAGCCGTGACCACGGTAAGCAACTGAACTTTCCAGGCCCTCATCTGTAAAATTATAACAGTTACACCTATGTCACAGAATTGCTGAAAGGATAAAATATTCCAAAACATTGAAACACTCAGAGCCAAGTGTTTCTCATGTAACAAGTTTTCAAATAACTATGTCATTGTTTTTGAAAACTGGGAATAGATGTGTATATGGGTGAGGGGTGCTCTCCATCTACTCCCACCTCCAAACCTGCGAGGAGTTCCGAGTCCCATTTCTTCCCATCACTCACCTCCTCAGCCTCTGAACCACCCAGTTTTCACTTTGCATTGAGTCCGGTGACCCTCCTCTGCCCTGGCTCTTCCAGGAAGCTGAACTCACTCCTGTGTCCTCCCAGAAGCCTGCCCTCCTTTGCACCAAGCAGCCTGTCAGCTGGTTTTGTAACCTCTGCAGAGCCATGCTTCGCCCAGCAGGTACCTGCACTTGACAGCAGCCAAAAGGCCAAGAAGAGATACCCAGCAGGTATCTGGTTACAGGCCAGAGACCCCAAGGACCCTGTGCGCACTCAGATGTGAGTTCAGAGAAATATGCTCAGAAAAAGGAACTCTGCTGCCTCCCTTATCTAAGTCCTGATAGCATTCACTGACATTAAGTGTTTCCTTAGGACTGCCCTAAATCTTGACTACTGGTTCTTGAATTCTTCGGGTCCTCGCAAGTGATGCTTTCTTCAGACTTTGGCAAGTGATAGAGACTCAAGGAACTAGAAATGATAGTAAAAGTGAGGGCCTTCCCTGGTGGCACAAGGGGTTAAATCGCAGCAGTATGAAGCTATTTGCAACCACTGCAGCACAAGTTTGAGTCTGATACCTGAGCAGGGAGCTGACCCACATGGAGCAACAGACCTCTCCTGTCTCTCCCGCTGCTCCCCTCGGCAGTATTTATTTCAGTAGATCCAACTGTTCTGCTCCCCACTCTGTCTCTGGTGAATCCTCTCACCCCCCCCATACCTCTGGCCTGCACCCCAGCTCTTGTATGGATAAATGAATTAAATCTTTAGAAAGAGGGGCCTCCCTGGTGGCACAGTGGGTTAAGCAACGCACTATGAAGCAAGACGCAGCCACTGCAGCACAAGTTCGATCCCTGCCGCCAGCCAGGGAGGGGACCCACATGGTGTGGCAGACCTCTCCTGCCTTGCCCACTGCTCCCCTCAGCAGTGTGTTTCAGTCAGTCTGCCTGTTCTGCCCCCTGCTCTGCCTGGTGAATCCTTTCACCTCCCTGGACTCTGGCCTGTACCCCAGCTCTTGTAAGCATAAATAAATAAGTCTTTAAAAAAATATATTTAGAAAGAAAAGTGAGGCCTCCCTGGTGGCTCAAGGGGTTAAGTACTGTGCACTGTGAAGCATCTCCAGCCACTGCAGCAAGAGTTCAATCTCTCCAGCAAGATCTCTCCTACCTCACCCGCTGCTCCCCTCAGCAGTGTACTTCAATCTGCCTGTTCTGCTCCCTGCTCTGTCTCTAGTGAATCCTCTCCCCTCCCACACCTCTGGCCTATACCCCAGTTCTAGTATGTATAAATAAATAAAATTTTTTTTAAAAGAGAAAAAGAAAAAGTGAACAACTCTTTTTAATTCACTAGATTTGCAAATATGTATATATGATACCCAGTGACAAGGATGTGAAAAAATGGGCACATTCATACTTTGATGGAGTGTGAAGTGATAGAGCTTCTTTGGAGGGTAGTTCAGTACTATCTATCAGCATTTAAAACAAACGTATCTTGCAAAATAATGCTAGTTCGGTAACAAATATTTTTCTTTAAATAAAAATTTTAAAAGACAAATATACCCTTGGCCCACTGATGCCACTTCTAGGTATCTACCCTGTCTGTGCCTACACAAAGAGATCTTTACAAAGATGAATGTGCAGCATCTGTCCATGATTATAAAACTCTGAAAAAAATACAAATGTCTAGTTATAGGGAAATAAGTGGAATATCCATACTGAGGAGTATTAGACAACTTAAAAATGAGAGATACACGCATATGTGTGCACGGACTTATTAAGAGAAAAGTGGCATGTGGCACAGCAAATGATCTCATTTCTGGGGGGAGAAGCCCACCCTTTCCCCCGCCTCTCAGCTGGGCGGAGGTTTCCTGCTAAGATCAGTCAGGCGCAGAGCAAGCTGCACTCGGTTGGAAGCCCAGCCCCTTCCTTCTAGCCAAATGGGTCAGTGCCCCAGGATGGCCACACCTGGAGAAGGGGAAGGAAGGACTGCTGAGGTCCCAGGGCCAGGACTCTTGCCTGGTGGAGCACAATGGAAGCAGCCTCCTTTCAAGGCAGACAGACCTAGGTTCAACTCATGCCTCTCACCCAAGGGCAAAGTTCCTCTAAGACTCTGCTTCCCCATCTACAAAATGGGATTAATGACACCTGCTGTGTAGTGGGAGTGCTGTGTAGTTAGAGGTATGGGAGGTGCAAGACCATCTCAGTAAGCATTGGCCTGCTCCTATCCCTTGGAAGCTTTTACTTTGCTTTTAGACTCCTGTAATCCAGCCTCAGCTGCATCCCTGCTCTTCAGCTCCTCCACCCTCCCTGCCCTAGTTCTGATCTCCTTACCAGGGTGGACTCTTCCCAGATCCACTCTCACTCCTCACTCAGTAACTAACTACACTGAGGCCTCCTCCAACACCAAGTAGAGCTGCCTAAGGCCAATGAAGAGGCTTCCCTCAGGACAAAATGTCCTCTCTTGCTCACACCTAACCGCCCCATGGTATCTATTTCTGTTCCTTCCCACCTCGCACCCCTCAGCCTACTTCAGGTCTTCAGCTTATCAGTTGTCTCCGGCTGCCCCACCCCCAGCTCTCCTTGGTATTTTCAACCCACTCTCCCCTCCACCCCAACTTTTGATTCAGTTCAGGTCCCACCATAAAACAGCCACTTCTCTACCATGCTCTCCCACACCACTTCCCATGGTCTTTTATAACCCCGCTGCCTCTTCTGGCCTCCTGACATCAGTCCAGGACCGCTGCTTCACCTCCTCCCCTGACCCCCTCAACTTTGACCTCTGGGCAACAGTGGAGACCGTCCTGGGGCCTAGGAAATAAGTTCCTGGGCTATGCACTACGGATACTCTGCACGGGGCCAGGACCGCTGACGCCCACAGCCCTCTTCACACCTCCTGCCACCCGTCCCTTGTGTTCCCCGACAGCAACCTGAGGACCGGTGTGACCCGGCTTGGGCGGACACTTGACCCGCGACCCCTCTTTTACTGCGACGAAACGGAAGCTCAACGAAGTCCTCGAGTAACTCCCCTCAGGCCACAGAGCGGCGAGCAGTAGCCGGCTTGTCTTTTATCCCGGACTGGAGCGTCCCGGAAGTTTCCGGCTCTCCGGAACTTCTTCCCTTCTCCTCCACAGCCTTTCCCGGTCTAGAAAAGCATGGCCAGGTGCATATTAGCATAAAAATGATCCTAATTAGTCTTCATTTCCGCCCGGGTGGGCCGTACCCCGAAGTCTGGGCCCCAGCCCCTGGCCCCAACCCCCCCACCTCCAACCTCCCTCTGCCCTTGAAATCTCCGAGCACCTGCCGGGATCCCGGAGGGCCCCGGGTGGGCGGGGCCGGAGCTGCCCCACCCGGGCCCCGCCGGGAACGCCCCCGCGGCCTTCGCCCCGCGCTGCCGGGCGCTAGCGCCTCGCGCCTCCCGAGCGTGGGACGCTTTGGTTGACCTTGGCAAGAGGCAGCAAAGCCCTCGAAGGCCTCGGCCTCTCGTGGCCGCCTAGGGACCGTGGCTCCAGTTTCTGCTGCCACCGTGTCCGGTTCTCGCCCAGCCGGGGCCGGGGGACTGGTGCTGGGAGGAGCCCAATCCGACCCCCGATGGCAGCGCCAGGCTGGACGACCAGATCTGATGAGAACACCTCCTCCAAATGAAACCTCAGGACTCTCCATCCGGTGCCGGCAGCTAGCCCAGCGAGCCTGTCCTGGGGCGGCTGAGCGGGAGGACTGGCAGCAGCATGGGGTCTGCACCCCACCCTCTATGCCCGCACCCCACCCTCTGTGCCCTCGCCCTCCCGCCTGCACCCAGGGTCGGGGTAGTGTTAGGGGGAAAGATTTTTTTAAATGAATTACATAAATAGGTTATGGATTTTGACTTTTATTTTAGCCTTATAAGATTTAAAAATTACAAATTTTATAAGGTTATTGAAGAGTAGATTATTGGGACTTGAGGGTGGAATTAAGCAGCCAGGCTAAATATAAAAGCAAACACGTGGACCTTGGGGGGGTCGCTTTTTCCTGGAGAACCAGCTCTCAGCGCACAGTTAAGTTCAAGCTCCAAAAAACTAGTAGGGTATTTACAAATCTGTAGCCCTCTCTTCCCCTTGTGTTATTCACTATGCTATTTTCCCTTCCCTTGTAAATAAAACCCTTTATCAACCTTTATTGTGTGTGCCTGCAGTTGGAACATTATAAGTGCCGTTTGAGCGCGCAGGTAAAACCCAGTCAGGCAAACCCATTTTATATTAGGGTTGCCCTGTAACGGTAGGAGGGTGGGAGCTGTGTCCTTCCTCTGCCCTGCTAGAGCACGTTCCTGGGCTCCAGAGGCGAGACCCCTGGGTGCCAGTCCAGTTTCTGCCCCAAGAAAGCCGTGTCCTTGGACAATCGCTTCTCTGTTTCCCCGGGTGTAAATCAGGGGTAGTAAGTACTCTACTCTTTCGGTTGTGAGGATGGTCCATGATCTTGATGCCAAGCACCTGCCGCAGTACCCAGAACAAAGCAAAGGGGTCCTCACCCAGCGTCACCCCAGGGGTTTAGGGACTCTGGGACCGCCTTGCACCACAGATCCTTGCGAACTTACCCATCTGCATCTTTACTGTGAAAGACATCTGAAGCTTCGCCCTGTCTAGAGCAGTCTGCAGTGGGTGCGAGGGTTTCCAAGTGTATTTGGAAGAGTAAGAGGTAGAATTTTGGAACGTAGAGCTATCCTGGGAAAACCACACTCCCAAGATACTTCCAGGAAAACAAAAAGCAAGTTCACTAATGAAAGCTTTCACTAACGCAGCCTTGTAGGCAACAAATTTCATTATTGTTTAATACTTTTGGTTCCATTTTACAGATGGGGAAACCGAAACTCAAGTTATACCGCCAAGCATTGTTGAAACAGTGCAGGTGGAATTGGAATACAGCTCTTCCCATTTCAAACTCTTGTTCTTCTTTGCTCCCTACACTGGGTTGGACCTGACTATTTGTGCTATTTATAGTTTCTGCACTTACCACTTTTTTTCCCTTGGTATTGGTGAATTTTTTTAACAAAAATCTTCCAGTTTAAATGTGCTGAAGGAAGACAAAGAGGAAAATGTACATCTGCACTTGAATCTGGGTTCAAAATGCCAGGCAGAGTGTTGTGGTAGGGTGGGAGCGGGCAGAGAGGTAGAGAGGGAGAGTCCAGGGAAGGCAAGATTCCAGGAGCTGAAGTGGCCAGGCATTAGGGAAGCCCCCTGAGGATCCCTCTGGCTCTAACTATGAATTGCTTGTGCCTTAAATGCAGCTCTCCCACACTTCTCACACTGGGGAGCAGGGCGTCTGCAAGTGCCCAGCCAGTCGCAGGCAGGCACAGCTCCCAGGTGGGAAGGATGCTTGGCCCAAAAATGGCACAGCACTTGGTCTGCTGGGGGAGGGGGAGGAGGGGATGTGCCTGGCAGCCAGGGCACCACGCACCTCTGGGAGGACAGACAGAGAGGCATTCAGAGGTTTAAACAGGGAGAGACAAAGGTGGGAAGGAAGCTCTAGAATGAGGGAGAGACAGGAACCCAGAGGGGGAACAAGGGAGCCATTCAGACTTAGAAAGAGAGGGGAGGCCACTGGGGAAAGAAAGAAAAGACAGAGAATGGGGAGAAAAGAGACAGGCAAGGGGGTGGTGGGCAAGAAAGGAAAGGGACAAAGAAAGCAGAAGAAAGCGTGGAGGAGTGAGAAAGATGGGCAGAAAAGAGACAAAGGAGAGTGAAGGAAAAGAGAGAAGGCAGAAGAGGAGAGAGGAGAGGCAACAAAAAAAGACGCTAGGAGGAGAAAGGAAGAGGCTGAGGGGCTGGGGAGGTAGGGAGAGGAGGGCTAGCGAGGAAGACGGAGGTAGCGAGCGGAGCCGGGAGAGGGAGCGTGAGCAGCGTCGAGGACTGCGGGGCCGGTGGGTGGGACCGAACGCTGAGCCTTTCTTTCAGCCTTTTGGGGTGGGCGGCGGATCTCCGCCGAGATAACCCAGCCAAGCCCCCTGCCCCGCATCCCAGCGAGGGGCCGCAGCTGTATAAATACCGGGGGTGGGGGAGCCGGGCTGCAGCCCAGGGGTCAACGACACCGGAGAAGGCTTTGCTGTCATTAGCTAATTGAGCCCCAGATGTTAAGAAAAGGTTACGTCCTCCTCCGGAGAGTTTTTCTTTTTAAACACTTTACACAGGTTCCCGGGCCATTTTGCCAAGAGGCGCTCCGGCCCCCACCCACTCCCGCCCCCCAGCCCTCTCCTACCGCCCCGCCCCCCAGAGCCCCAGCCCCTGGGGCTCCCCGAAGCCGCCAACCGCGGCTGCTGCCCCTGTAATCCAAGTGGCCTGCCCGGAGGCGCGGCGGGCGGGAGCGGCGGGGACCACCGGCAGCGGAGCCAGCCCCCAGCCCGGGCCGCCGACTGGGAGGTCAGCCCGGAGGGAGGGCGGCGGGGAGTGGGGGACCCTGGGGAGCGGGGCTCTCAGGCTCTTAATCCCCCTGAAGGTTGCAGATCAAAGACGCTAGTGCGGAGGCAAAGGTGGTGCCGATGGGGGTTGGGGCGCTGGCTCCGCTGTAGCATTTCCCCTCGCTTTGTGCGCTGGGGCGCCGAGGCCCGGGATCTCAAGCTGCAGCCCCCTCCGCCCCTCGAGGGTGCTCTGGTTGAGGAGTGAGGACTGCGGGAAGGTCGCCCAAGCGTCCCCACGGGGCCTTCGTGGAACCCCCCTCCCCTTCTGAGGGAAGGGTGCCCCTATCACACCCAGAGAACAAAACTTTAGAATGCCAGGCACTTGACATACATTTTTTCCCCATTTAATCTTCACCACAGTCCAGTGGGATTTTTAAAAATTGTTATCATTAGTAGTTCCTAAGTGAGGAAACGGGCTTCAGAGAGGTTACCGCCGCAGGCCCAGGTCACACACCGCTAGAAAGCCCTCAAGGCTCAAGGCCCTGCCCTTTCCACCTCCTGCCTCTCCCCTCCCCCTCCCACTTCCCTCTTCTCTCCCCTTCTCTTCTCCAGGCTTCCCAGGCGCCTTCAGATCCAGGCAAGAACAGAGCCACCCACCTATGGCCTGGCAAGTGGGGTGGGGGTGGGAGAACAACGTGGTGCCAAGGGTGCGGCCCATGTGGCAACCGCCACAGGCTAAATGTGAGGGATAGGGCTGGGCAAGCATGTGCCTGGGTTGAATCTGAGCTGAAAGAATGTTCATGTTGCCCCTGCCCCAGAGGTGGGGCTGCTTGCTCAGAATAGAACCAAGCAAGTCGGAGCTGGAAGGGGCCTTCAAGATGATCTGATTCAACCCTCTCGTTTGACAGATGAAGCTGAGTCCCAGGGAGGCGATGCACCCCTATGACACAGCTGTTGGATGGCAGAGCAGGAATGAGAGTCCAGGAAGAGACTTCGCGGAGTGCCTACTGGGTGCCCACGCTGAAATAGCTGCGCACAAGTGATCTGGTCTCACCCTTGGGCAACGCTGCAAGATGTAGAATGTCACTCTAGAGATGAGGGACCCGAGCCTTAGAGGAGCTAAGTGTTCACAGAATCTCCCAGCTGAAAGCGGTAGAGCACTAAACCCAGATCTCTTGACGTCACCGTTGCACACCCCAGATAACTAGGACGATGGCATGGAGGTAGAGATGGAGAGAGTATCCTATGCCCAGCAGCTCCAGAAGACAAGGCTAGGGGACGGAGTGAGGAAAAGTCCCCTCCTGCCACTTTAGTCTAGATTGGCTTTCTGTGGCCTCCCTGAAACGGTTCATGCTGCAGTTCTTCCCAAATTCTCTTTGGAGAGTGTCAGGGGTAGGAGGGGGAGGTTTGGTGGCCCTTCTGAGTTGTAAGGGGCAAAGATGCAAGCGAGAACTTAAACTCCTTGATTTCCGACCTGGAGGAGACCAGAGTTGAGCTCGAGGCAGATGAAGAGGTCCCATAGCTTAACTGCCTCTTCCCAGAGCCACATTTGGCTCCTCAGGAGGTACCAGTGGTGCAGTTTCACCCCAGCTTTGTAGATAGACTACAAAAGCTTCATCCTCCCTGGTGGAGCAGGGGTTAAAGTGTCAGCACCATCAAGCTACCCCAGCCACTGCAGCATGAGCTTGGTCTCCAGTCCCAGGCAGGCATCTAACCCACTTGACTCAGCAGACTTCCCCTGTCTCTCCCGCTATTGCCCTCAGCAGTATATATATTTCAGTAGATCCACCTGTTCTGCTCCCCGCTCTGTCTCTGCTGAATCCTCTCACCGCCCCCCATGCCTCTGGCCTTTACCCCACTCTTGTATGCATAAATAAATAAAATATTTTTTTAAAAAAGTTTCCATCCTTATACTTCTTTCCCTTCCCAGGTCCTGCCCCATCTCTTCTTAGCATCCATTTCACTCATTTATCCATAAGTGCATTCAGCAGAGGTTTGTCAGTTACCTACTATATGTCAAAACAGTGTCAGGCCCTGGGGTTAGAGCAGAAAGCAGACTGCCTTTTAGGAGCTTAAGTCACTGGGAAGGACAAAGACATATGTAAACGAATTTATAATTACAAATTGGTGGTATGAACGTAAGTAGTGGGTGCTTTGAGAAATGATAACACTAAGTCTATATTTATGGGACAATTATTGAGCTAATAGGGCCTAAAATTATTATTCCTAATAATAATCTAAACAGGAAAGCTGAGGCAACCCCTTACTTACAATCAGGCCCAAAAACCGACTTGCAGTTCTAAGGTCTCCAATGCCCCACAATGGTGAGCCCCCAATCTGTCTGAGAGAGCCCAGTTGACATGGAGGGGAGTAAGGTATTTAGATAATGGTCCCAGTGCCAACAGTACTCTCTGCTCCCTAACTCAAGATTGGGGGATACCAGTCCAGAGGTGGGAGGAGGTTGGAGAAAGGGACGTTCACTCCAGTAGCAGGTTAGGACTAATACTTGAGGCTGGGAGAATGGGGGCAGGGTCGGGCCCGGTTGGCAGAGGGGGCAGCATGCCCAGCTGATGCTTGTTTGAGCCTCTGGCTTCATCCAGAGAGAAATCCCTCCCTACTCTGCTTCTTACTCAGGTCCTCCCAATATACACTCACACTTAGACACACACACACTCCCTGACCATTTAGGGAAGGCTGGACCAGCATGTGACAGGTATAGGGCTAGAGAGGTCCTAACCAGGATGGTGGAACAGGCCTTCACCTCAAAACTATGGGCTCAGATCCCACCCAGCCAGTTTCTGTGTCAACTCAGGCAGGACTCTTGGTGTCGCTGAGCCTTCAGTCCCCTCTGTTCTCTGAGATAAAAAGCACTGTCTCCATGTCCCACTGTGAGGATTTGATGAATTCACGAACGGAAAGCACCCAGCACAGTACCTGGCCTATGGTTTGCCATTAATAAATGACTCCTGTCACTCTGATTATATAACATGGTAATTAATATATAATGGTAATAAAAGAAACCTCACTCATGCCCTCTGGGTTCCCACCTGGTTCCTTTAGCCTCTCTGGGAGGTTACTCCCACGGCCGACCTCCTTTGAGATGGAGTTTTACGGGTCTGTGAAAGTCATCACGGCAATCCCAGAACCCCTTTGAGATCAAGGCAGGACACACAGTAGGTGCTCAGCATTAACTGGGGTAGTTAGGAAGAGGTGGGGAGGGGAGTCTGAGAAGCCCACCTGGGCTGCTGCTGGGGTGGGCACAGCACCTCCTAGCTTTGAAGCCCAGGGTCTCAGAGCATCACGCTGGCTATCCCTCTGCCCTCTTCACCGGCTAGAGGGACTGGACAGACCCGGCCTGGCTGAGCAATCCCAGCCAGCTGGGCAGAGACACAGCTACAGCCACAGCCACCGCGGCTGTTCGGCCGCTGCAGGGCACAGGGCACACCTGGAACCCATTAGGCCGGGCCAGGCGCTTGCTCCCTCTCAGCATCAATAGAGTGGAGGTTTTGTTTTGACTGCTTTAAATTGTATAGATTTTAGGGCCTGAGAGTTGGAAACCCCCAATGCCCTGATGGACAAACAGACCAAGAGACAGAGAGCTGAGGCAGCAGCAAGAGTTCAGTCTCTCTCACCTGGGTCTTTGATAATGATCATCACAGCCACGTTCCACGGAGCACATGCTGTGTGCATGATGCGAACTCACGCGCCTTATCTTCCAGCAACCGTGCAGGGTAGAAATTAAAGTTCCTGACTTCCAGATAAAGAACAGTCAGTGACTTGCCCAGGGTCACTGTGCTAGTAAGCAGCAGGTCTGGGTTCCATACCAGACTTGTCTGACGCCAAGGCCAGTGCAGGGCTTTCCAGGGAGCACGAAGACCATGTGAAGCTCTGGGTCACTGTCAGGAATGAGTCACCCAGAGCTGCAGTTGCTCAGACTCTCACCCCAGTCGGAGAACAGGAATCTGAACCTCTGGCCTGAGCTCCTTCTCCCAAACCATCCGTTCCTGACCTCAACTGCCCCAGGCAGCCGTGCCCCCCAGTTCAGGGTTGGGTTGACCTTGGCGGGAGGGAGAGTCTGTGGGCCCTGGGTTGCTGCCAAGGCCTCACAAAATGAAAGGGAACCTTGTCCCATCCCACACAGGGCCCATTCTCTAAACACTCTAGAGCCGGCCCGGCCCCCATGGACCAAGACCTGACCCCTCTGCGCCAGCTATCCATAGACTCAGAAGGGCATCGTCGCCGCCAGGGGCAGGGCCCTTAGAAGTCCCCGAGCCTAGCCTGTAAAGTTTACAGTTATGGGAACTGAGGCCCAGGAAATGAATGAAGGGACTCCCTCAGGCCACACTGTGAGTTAATAGCAGAGCAGAGACTCAAACCCTATCCCTTACATCCCACACCTGAGCCAGTTGCCCGGGGTTCTGGGCTTCACCCTAACTAGGCACCCTGCCTACCACCCTCCTTGCTGTGACGTCCACAACCGTGCTCCCTCACCCCCTCTTCACTTCCACAGAGGACCCAGCAATAAATGCTTCTGGAGTCTCCTTTTTAAACTTTCAGTCACGTCAGCTTCCTAACCAAGGGCTGCCTTGTGAGGTAGTGAGTGTCTTGTCCCTGAGAGTGGTCAAACAGAGGCTAGAGGCCCAGCTATCATGGAGGCTGCAGAGTAGGGACCCTGCTGGCTGAGAGATGATCTATCTAGACATTCTCAGTTGACCTGGTGGGAACCCCCACATCCTGGGGCAACCCAAGTGAGATGAGTCCTCACAAGAGCCAGATGCTGTAAGGGCCAAAGTGCTACAACACGGGCATGCCTGGACCTCTTCTTGAGGGACTGGCATCTAGTAAACAAAACACATCTGTCAAGGTACTAACTAGGAGCCTGCCGGCCACCTCTTGTCCTCCAGGCTTCTTCGTTCATCCTCTGCCATGTGGAGCTTGCACCTCAGACAATAGCAGTTCTGGACCCCACAAGAGCTGCACAACGAAGTCAAGGACCTCGTAGGTCTTTGATTCCACTGTCTCTTGCGTCTTGGGGCTCAGAACTTTGGGGCTTCCTCAAGGTATGAAATCCAGAGGAAAGCAGGCATCCAGGAAGGAAAACCCTGCTAGAGGGTTTCAGAGGAATAAGACCCCCCATTTCCCTATTAGCCCCACACTCTGTCTGTGGTGTGGCCCAGGAGAGTAGGGCTGTTCAGATTCAAGGGAAGGGACCTGAAGTGGCCTAAACCAATACCTCCCTGCTCCCATAGGTACATTCTAGGGGTTTCTTTCCTGAAACCTGGAGAAGCAGGTGAGCCATGGTGGAAAGGGGAGTTTAGGGCAAGGAGGGGTTGACCAAAGTTATTTTCCTGAGAAATAGTAATATAATGTAGTTACAAAGACATTATTTTCTTGGAAATGAACACACTGCTGCCCTTGAGCATTCTCTCAGAGGAACAGAATGTACTTCAAAAGTCAGCCCTATTTGCTGACTGAAATATCTCCATCCATCTGTCACAATGAGGATGTAGTTGAAACTGTGTGAGGCCTAGGTCCAGCAGGGTCCAGAGGGCAGCGCAAATGGTGCTGAGGGGCTCTGTCAGGAATTTGGACTGGGATGGTGCAAGGAGCAGTAAAAGACAGTCGGAGGAGTACCTGGGGGACAGCTGAGAAAATGACCATGCTGGACTCTCGCAGGAGGAGGCCAGTGACTAGCAAGATAAGGGGGCTAATTAGGAGGCATCGACTGATATTCAAGGGCACATGTTGACTGCCTTGTGCTGGCTACGTCTTCCTTCCACAGCCAGACCTTTGGCAGTGGTCCACAGGCACAAGCCCAAGTTCAGGTGTCCCATGTGGAGCAGTAGCTAAGGGGGTAACAGTGCAGGAAGATGGTGTTGTAGGGAAAGGATGTCCTGAATAAACTCCACAAGCACATGAAATCTACCCCCACCCCAGAACAAAGAGATCCAAGGCACCAAGGATTAAAAATCCCATAATATCATCACCACTGAAGGGAGGACTGCTGGGAACTGAGGGTGGAGTTAAGCAGCCAGGCTTGGTATATAACCAGACATATGAGCCTTGGGGGTTCTTGGTTTTTTGCTGGCCTTCAGCGTGCTATTGGGGTCCCAGCTCAGCGGAACTGGTAGAAGCATTCACCAATATAGCTCTTTCTCCCCAGGTTATTCCTTTTTTCATTTCCCCTTTTTTGTAAATAAATCCTTTATTGACTTTTTTTGCAGGTGAGTCTCATTATAAGACCCTTCAAGCGCAGAGGTGAGGACCCACACTTAGGCCAACCCATTTCACATCGGGGTTGCTCTGTAACAATACTGGTGATGGCAGGAGGATGTATGAGAGCAGGAAATGCTCAGACATCTCAAGAATCTTTAGAAATACTGAGGGAGTGGGTTTTGGGGATTTCTATGTCCCAGGTTTGCAAGCTGAAGTAATTTGATTTAATTAATATTTGAGTATTGCAAAAAAAAAAAAAAAAGAGGTGAGTCTTGGAAGGCTAAGAAAGACTAGAAAACACCCAAGAAATGGACACAAAATAAACAACACCCTTTAACAGAGTCTGTCATACCAATCACTTGCCAAGTAGTTAACATTTTATCTCACTCACTGGAATAACAATGCTGCCAAATTCTTACGCCCATTTGACAGATGCAGAAACTGAGGATCTGAGAGGGTATGTGTCCCACCCAAGGCCACAATTATTAAACAACAAATTCCTGCCACCTCCAGAGTAATAATCTTTCCTCTGACAAGCACTGAGAAGGGCTGTAGTGTAGTGTCAGCGGACCCCAGAATGCGACTAGGCCTACCTAGCACCCTCAGCCATCTGAGGAGACTGAAGTCTGTCAAGGTAAAACACTTGTCTGAAGTCACACAATCTTTCAGGAGTCAAACCAGGCCAGCGTTCAGGGCAATAAAAATCTTTGAATTGCCGGCCAGGGGTGGACATATTCTCTGAGCCCACCTCCCTTCAATCTTTCCCAACCACCCTAGTTCAGCTCCTGTAGTTGTGAAGTTGTTTTCTCAGATCCCTCTCCCGCCACATGCACCTGTTATTTGGGGGGCTTGAGGCAGGGCCCTCCGAACCGGATTCTGCCCTTCATTTCAGACTTCCCTTCCCTGAGACCCATCAGAGGGTCTGTGCCCCTCTCCCGGCCCCAGTCCCCGAGAGACCCTGGGTCTCTGGTTTTTGTCAGGCCTGAGAGCTGGTGGGATTGATTTATGAGAGGAGCCCCTGCCCCCACCTCACCCGGAGCCCTTGGTCCTCCTCCCCCTTCTCCTCCTCTTCCTCTTCCAACTCCTCCCCTGCCTGACTGCCTGCTCAGTTTTCCACAGAGTCAGGATTTCCCTGGGGCTGGGGGCTCCAAGCCAAGAACAACACGGGCAGTTCCCCCACCTCCCCTGCCCCTCCCATCCCCCTCCAGCTCACTCACCCGCCACAGTGGCCCCCTTAGTTGAGAGGAGGGGTTGAGAGTAGAGGTCCAGGCCCTGCCCCATCCCCAAGGAGGTACCAGAAGCTGAGGTCCCTCCCATCATGAGCCATGACTGCCCCCCTTCATTCTCTCAGAAGTGCCTTTCTTCTAGGGCTTTCTCCATTGGGTAGTGCACAGAGAAGGATATAGGAGTACACACTTGGATGAGGGTGGACAGAGAGCATTCTGAGAGCTCTCTGAGGTGAGGTGGGGTGGTATCCAGAGTGGTGAACAAGACTCCAGACCCACACTCTGAAGGG
Source organism: Galemys pyrenaicus (assembly GCA_019455555.1). Taxonomy (NCBI): domain Eukaryota; kingdom Metazoa; phylum Chordata; class Mammalia; order Eulipotyphla; family Talpidae; genus Galemys; species Galemys pyrenaicus. The sequence continues at coordinate 5,283,381 of JAGFMF010011690.1, read as the reverse complement.
ACAGGTCAGTGAAAATTCTAGAAATCCACTTTGAGGGCAAAGAAGAGGATTCTGGGAGTCTCTATGGGATCTGGGAGGGGAGACATCATAGAAGCCTGTGAAAGCCATACTGGGGCGGGTGAGGACTAAGGTCATCGGGTAATTAGTGGGTTCTGGGAGGAATGAGAAAGAGGGTCCCAGTCTCCCACTCCCTCTCCAAGAGTTGAGTCATGAGGGAGGAGACAGGGACAGAAAGTAGGACAAAGGCAGAATTCTCCATGACTGGGCAATGTTTGAAGAAGAGCAACCCGGTAGACCCCCGGGACTGGGATCAGTGTCGTGAAGGGCTGGGCAGGTTGGAGGTGGATCATGGCTTGTGGCAGAGTCGACTCTTTCTCACTCGGAGACTTGATCTAGGCCACGAGTGTAAAACAGACGGAATGGGGGTGGGGTGGCCAAGGAACCTTGTTTCCTCCCTAAGAAGGGGCCCCGACGCTCAGACTGACGGAGCTTCTCCCTAGAAGAGAGCCTTCTTGGAACTGCGCCTGCCTGCAGCTGGACAGGAAGCTGGTGCTGGATCCCACAGTCCCGCGCCTTGCCCCGCCCCTCAGTCGGGCCTGGCCCCGCCCCCTCTGGCTTCATCCCTCTCCAAGAGGTATGAACCCGGGTGACCCCTCCAAGGTCGCCTCTTTCACACAGCAGTTCCTTTGATGAGCCTCTGAAGGCCTTGGTTTTTCTCTGCTGTATGCCCCTGCCTGGCCCCACAGTGAACCCCCGCATTGCCAACCCCTCCCTTCCTTTCCTAGCCCTAGCTTAGACCTCAAGAAGAGGCTTTCCCCGGTTGCCCTGCACCCCCAGACACCTCCTTAGTTAGGACAAGAAATGAGAATTCACTTTTTAAGTCACACCTTAAGGCCTCACAAACTGACTCCTCCCAATCACCCCCAATGCGAACCTCCTAGTGCCCAGGGCTGAGCACAGAGCAGGGGACTTAAAAGGGAAGCAGGACATTTTGAATGAATACTAGGCAAGCAAAGGGGTTTCACTGCTTCAGAGGCAGAGCAGGAGCATGACAAGGCAGGCATGTGGCAGGGCCACAGCTGAGCAGCCTAGGGAGTGTCAGTGACAGACGAGACCTGCACCCTCCAAGACAGGTCACAGGGGTGACTGCGAGCTGGCTTCTCATCCCTCAGCCCAGGGCAGGGCGGCTAGAGGGACAGAGACAACTGCCCCTTCTCAGGCCACATCTCAGGCCAGGGCTCCTCTTGGGAACACACGCTGGGCGTCCTATCTAGCCCCTCCTCCAGCCTCCTCCACCCCCCTGGTAACCCCTTCCCCCCAAGGCCAAATCTGGCCAATTTGTTCTGAGACAGGGTTCTGGTTTCATAGCCTCATTTGAATGATTTCCAACCAGAATTCCTGCCTCCTCCTTTGCAAGGCTCTGCCCTCCCCTCCCCCATCCCTCATTCTGCCTGAGCTGCTGCCTCAGCCAAGGCTGGTGTGGAAGGAGAAGGGATGACTCCCCCACTTGAAATGACACCGACACCCCCGCCCCTTCCCTGGGCACTCCCGGTCTCCACACAGCTAGCAACCACAGGAGAGGCCCTGCAGGCTGGCCAGTCAAGAGCTCTCTGTCTCGGACCTGAGAAGGATGTAGGAGTTTGGGCTCTCTGGCCTTCCCCTCTGGGGTCTTAGTCACCCTACCTATGCCAGAAACAGAGGATGTCTAGAGTTGAACCGAGTCCAGCCTTGCCCACAGTCGAATTCAGCTGCCAGAATGGAGCAAATCCCGGTCCCGCTAGCCATCCTCTCTTGCCCTGAACACATTCTCCACCCGCAGGAACAGGAAAAGCTCTGTTTCAGACACTGTAGCAAGAGTATGGAGAGGAAGCCCCCCTAGGCACAGCCAGGCTGATGGAAAAAAATAGGCAGCTCCCCCACTCCCGTGGGGTGTTTCATGCTTCCTAACACTCCTTACTCCCTACTTAGGCAGGGATTCTGGGCCCCACACACCCGCTTTTCCCAAAGACTGTATTCTGACCGAAAGTCAGAAAACCCCTGATCGGGGCATGTCTTTCTCTAACTTTATATCCAGAAGGCAAGCAGGAAAAAAAATTCTCCCTTTTATTTTTTTAACAAGAGTGTGAGATCCAGAGATGTTTAGGTATTTCCTAAAGTCTCAAGGCAGAACTTGAACCCTACCACCCAACCCGCAGGCTGATCTGTCCACTGTCATCTGACCACTGCAGCTCATCGGTGGGGTCTGGGTCAGCCCGGAGTGCCGCCCGGCCCTCCTCCCTCCTAGGGGCTGCTGAGCAACCATCTGCAAACCCCTCCCCTGGGATGTGATGCTGGAGCCAGGTCCAACAATCTGTTCTGCCGCTCAGGTGTGTCATTTCCTGAGCCCTCAGGTGGGGGCTGGGGTTGGGTATGGCCCTGCTGGCACCGCTTCAGCATCTTCATTTCACACACGCAGAGCTGGGCTCCCAGCACAGGGCTGCATGTAGAGCCAGGAGCCCTGGCACCAGGTCAAACAGAACAGCAGCCCAGCCCTCCACATGCCAACAGAACCTCTCACCTCCTCTCCTAGACCCCTGTGGGATCTCCATCTTCCTTAGGTGCCACTCTAGTCAGGTGCCAGCCAGCCTGGGTTCAAATACAGAATCTAACCTTTACCAGACATGGGACTTTGGGTAAGTTACTTCCCTGGCCTCAGTTTCCAAATCTGTAAAATGGGGTAACGGTTTCCTTATGTGTAAAAAAGATCTTCCTCAAAACATCATAGGGTTGCAATGGGAATGAAACTACATAACAAGTCGAACAGAAGACCTTCTCCCTTCGTGTATCTCGTGTTCAAGTCCAGAACAAGCCCACTTGGGGAGGGGCAAGTGCCCCAAGCAGAGTCAAAAGTGCAACTAGCTAATATTTTCAGCGAAGCACCAGGTGACATTCCCAGGCTCTCTTCCTCTCTTCTTACATCTGAAAACACATAAACTTGATGGAGAGAAAATGAAAGGAGAGAGGAAAGAAAAAGCAGTGGGAAAGAAAAAGCTAGAAATCTGAGTTTCTGGCTTCCTTTAAGACACATGCTGTGCCCTGAGGTCTGCCTGTGGAGAAAGCTGATTCCTGGGCCGGCCAGGAGGCAGGGCCCTTCCAGGGTCTCCAGGACTCATCTGCCACAAGAAGCAGCTCTTTTTTTGTTAAGCAGAACTGGGTGCTCTGCCTGCTGGCGCCTGGCCCAGAAAGGGAGGATGGGGGCTGTGCAGGGTCTCCCTTCCCAGGGGCTCCAACTCTTGCAACCCCTCCCACCTGTACCCTAATGCTACTTCTTTTGCTCAGGCCTGGGAAGCTTCCAAGGACCTCAGCTTGTGGGCCAACACGGAAGAGGGCTTTTTAAGCAGGTTCCCACTGGGTTGTGTTGGTACCCAGAGGCCACGGGAACCCTAGACCCATGATGTCATTTTTCTCCCAAACTTACACTTCTTCCCAAACAGACACAGGAAGAGAATTCTTAGTTCATCTTTGCAAAGAATGAAATCTGTATATTCAGTCACTTCTTGAAATCATTTGTGAATGGCCTATTTTGTGCCACACACTCTATTGGCATCATCTTGTTTCACTCAGTGACCATGTGAGGTAGCTATTCTTCAGTCATTTTACAGGTAAGGAAACTCACAAAGGTCAGGTGAGTTGTCCAAGGTCACACAGCTCCTATACAGTACAGCTGGGAAATTTTCTTCAGAGGAGGATCCTGCCCTCTAACTCTGCAAGGTCTCACTCCTTCCAGTGTGCCTGAATGGTGCTACTGAAAACACTTTCTCCATCTGAGAATAGCTATGGCTGTCCTGCCCGCTCCACAGAACATCCCTCTCCCCGTCACTGCCCCTCACATTCTCTACAAAGCCTAATTGTTTCTCACTTTAATCACAACCTTCCAGGGGTCTCCCTGGTGGCACAGCGGGTTGAGCACCACACTATGAAGCATCCACAACACAGCAGTGTGAATTCGATCCCCGACCAGGGAGGGGACCCACATGGTGCAGCAGACCTCTCCTGTCTTGCCCGCTGCTCCCCTCAGCAGTGTACTTCAGTGTATCTGCCTGTTTTGCTTCCCCCTCTGTCTCTGGTGACTACTCTCACCTCCCACAACTCTGGCCTGTACCCCACTCTTGTATGCATAAATAAATAAATCTTTAAAAAAAAAATCACAACCTTCCAGCCCTGAGTTTCCAGGGTGAGGCCTATTAAGGAGAATGCAATGGGGAGGGACAGAGGATGTAGGAGCCTCTACAATCACCAGTGTTCTCCTTAGGCTGGTTGTCTAGAAGGTGCTTTCCCTGGACATCAAGTCAGAAGAGCAGGAAAGGAATCAAGATGGCTAGAATCTATTCTAGGATGTTTCTATAATGGGGTCAGGTTGGGGGTTAGGACTAAGCTTTGGTGCCTGGTTATGGGTTTGTGGTGGGAGGGGGAACTGGTAGGGCAGGGCAGATTCTATATGCCAACATGGAAGAAATGACCATGATAGGGCATAGATAAATGTAGAGGGAAGGGTAGAAGTTATAATTTGTGGGGGTTTTAATTCTTTTTTTATAGCCCTAAATATAGGGATTCATTTTTTAATCCATCAGACCATCTCAACATCCATCTACCCATCTAACCATCCACTCATCCAATCACCTGGTCATATAATCATCTAACTATCTGTCCCTTCATTAATTATTTCATTCACATATCCATTTTCTAACCATTTATCTATCCTACCATTCATTCATCTTTCCATCTGCCCATCCATTTATCTACTCATCCATCCATTCACCCATTCATCTACTTACCATTTTCTGATCTATGAGTATATATATCCATTCATCTGTCCATTCTTCCCATCCACTCACCTATTTTCCATCTATTCACATATTCATCCATTCATCTATCTTCTCGTTCATTCATCTGCTTGTCTATTCTTTTAGCCTTCCTACTATTCATATATCCGCTCATAATTCACATATTCATCTACATATGAGTATTTACACATTTACCCTTACACAGGAGTATCATATACTCCTCATCCATTCAGTTAGTCTCTTTCATACATATATTCATTTGTTCATCTATCACTTTATCCAGCCTTCCATTTACTTTCTCATCTACTCATTCATTCATTCACTCACTCACACTCCTTGTTTCTATATGCATGCGTACTTATTTTATGCCATCCATCAATAGATTCACATATTAATTCATCTATGTAGAGTTAACCTGATAAAATTATTAGCACGATACCTGGCCCAATAAGCATTCAAATAATAGTAATCATAGTAGTTGTTCTTATTTGAGGTTTTATTAAAGAAGCAGAATAGTGTGGGAAGATAAAGCATCAGTTCTGGAGTTAGACTACCTGGATTCATATCCTGGCTTTGCCACTTCCTACTCTTGTGACCTTGGGTGAGTTACTTCTCTTATCCATACTTTCCCATCTAACATGGAAACGGTATGAGCACCTATCTTAGGATTGTCCTAAAGATTCAATGAATTACTTGATGCAAAATGCTTAGAATGTGCTTGGCATTTAGCAAACCCTCAACAGATTACTATTATCAACCACCCATCCCTCGGGCCTCACTGAACCCTTATCTTGTGCCAGATCCTGGCACATCTTCCTGGGAACATGCATTATAAATATGTGGTGCCTCTCCAAGGATCACACATAAAGGCTGAGAAGACAGACAGGAACATTTACAATGAGTGTGAGAACTCTCAGAGCGGAATGGACATGACTGGGAGCAGTGAGGGCCATTCCCCGAATGTATCACCTCTGTCCCTCCTCTTCTCTACATTTCTGTGTTACCTGCCCATTCTCTGAACTTCATCCCCAGCCTGCATGCTATGCCTGATCACTTTAACTCAGCCCTCACTCCTGAGCTCCAGCGCCACATATTCAGTGACTTATTCTGAATCTCTCTTTGAAAGCTCCCAACTGAGCCAATTGTTCTTGACTCATGCTGTTCTCCCTATAGTCTCTGAATCTATAAACGCTGCCAAAGTACACCCAATTGCCCAGTCCTCACAATCACCCAAGCTCAGACATCTACTATCTCTGCTATCTCTCCCCTCCCACATTCTATCAGTCACTAAGCATGTTGCTACTTACCTCTGCAAAATCCCTCATACCTGTCCCATCTTTGTTATCTCTACAGCACCTCCTCCTCAGCCCATCTCCATCTAGGACCTTCCAAACTTCACGAGACAGTGACCTCCCCCCCTGCCTTTGTGCTACCTTCTCGATGTCCTCCAATCTGTCCCACACCTTCCTCACTTCCTGAAACAGTGATGTCACTCCTCTCCCAAATTTATCAGTGACACCCTGAATATTCCTATGGCACCCTGTCCCTTATCTTTCTCCCTCTATTGGACTTCTTGAGGGTGTTCATTCTTTTGCTACCTGAGGCTCATGCTTGGCAAAGAGGAAGTCTCAGCAAGTGTTTGTTCACAAGATGCATTATTTTCATAAAGTAGGAGGTGAGAATAGAAGAAGGCCCAAGGGGGGGGACTCAAGTATTGGAGGGAAAAGGCTGCATGTTACTGTAGCGTATTTTATTGAAAATTAGCTAAAGAAAATAAGGATTGCCGGGAGACTAGGATGAGAATGTTTGGGAGTGGGAAAAGTCCAGGTTGGGAAGAAAAATAAGTGCTCAAAAGAAGGCTCCTAGGTAGGGGGTGGAAAAAAGGGGCTTGAGAACCAAGATTTCAAAACTGGGCAGACAGGAGGAACTGGTGGGAGCCTGGGATATCAGACTTGCAATCTGGCAGGAGATGGCTGAGTGATAATCAAGATCAAAGTGTAGCCCAATGAGCTGCTGGAGGCCAACTGGGAATGAAAGAGGAGGTCACAGGAGGTGAGAGGTCAATAGCCAATAGCCGGTGTGAAGTCCAGGGGCCAGAGCCAAGAAGCAGCTAGTCCACCAGGTACCAAGTCCCAGAAGCCTGACTGTGACTCTGAGGGGAAGACTCAAAGTCAAGAGGAGCAGAGGATGGGAAGAAGTATATAAGAGAAGGTTCCTACTGTGGAGGTGGCTTCAAAAATACTCGGAGAGGATATTGAGATGAGAACAATGCCAGGGAGTGGTGCTGGGGGTTACTGTGGGGGAAGGAGTGTCAGGGTGTGTGGGTGGCAGTGGTGTCTGGGGAAAAGCCAGCTCGAGTACCCCCCACATTCCTGCAGACACTCCCTTTCCTGGTCTCCTCGGGCAATTGCCGCCTCTTTCACCTGCTCCTAGTTCAGAACCCACAGAAGGGAGGAGTGTTCAGGAAGAGTTGTCTCCCATTTCTTTCGTTCTCCATATTGAGCCAGGACAAAGTTGGGATGGGGGTCTTCCCCAGCCCCCAATAGTCAGGGTCAGGGCAACCACCTCTGGGCTGATGTCACAGCAGGCCTCCAGCCAGCTCCTAAGTCTGTTTTCATTCCTGCTCCATGAGACAGGAATAATTAATGAGAAACAGAGAGGGCCAGGGAGGGAGAGTAGAGGGACAAAGCCCCTTGCCTGTTAGCCCTGTGTCCCCACCCCCAAACTGGAACCCTATACCATGAAGCCTGCCCTACTCTCCTGACAAGTGCTGTCAGCACCTGGACCCCACCCCCACCCCACTCTCCTCTTTTCTCCTGCTCCCCTCTCTGAAAAAGGAAAGCAGTCTCAGCCTAGGTGTGCAGAACCCCTTCCTTGGAGGGTGCAGGAAGAGGTCACTGATATGGCCCAGGAAAGGGCTGGCAGTGCCATCAGGTGGAGCACTTCTAGGTTCCCCGAGGCCACCTTCCAAGGTATCCTGATGTAATGGGAATCGTGGCTAGGTTAAACTGGATTCCAATCTTGGCTTTGCTGTTGACTGGCTCTGTGACTTCAGGCAAATGTGTAATCTCTCTGAACGCTGCTGTAGAAACCATGCATCGTGTCTACCAGACATGCTAGTGAAGAGAAAGAGCAGAGGGGCAAGAAGTAGTAACATAGCAATCCCCCAGGGACTCTGAAGTTGTAAAACTGCTGGCTCTCTGGGCTGTGAAGAAAGGGTGGTCCCAGCTGGGGATGAATTACAGGGAGGACAAACCTAGCTCAAAGTCGTATGTCCATGACTCTGTTCCTTCCTCATAGTTTGAGTTGACATGGCCTATATGTCGTAACTGCCCTGCTCTTACCTGCCCCAGGACCTTTGCATATACTATTGCCTTCTCTCTTCTTGCTAACATAAAATAGCCTCCAAGGAGTAATTCAATCATCACCTTCTCAGACAGCCTTCATTGACATAAGACCCTGAATGAGTCGCTTCCTTCCAGTAACTCATCCTTTCTAGCTGTGGCAATTGCATTATATTAGTTGATTTATTATCAGTGTCCCCCAAGCTTTGTGAACATCCAAGGTGGGGGGTTGGTGTACTATAGCCAATTTATCGCATCCCAGCTCCAGACACTGGGGGCTGACATATGAAAGGGCCCAACAAAGGTGTTTAAATAAGTAAATGAGGGGGAGGGAGGGTGAAGATATACTCAGTCAGACACCAAGAGGTTAAAGGAACCAGGATGGTAATGGAGGCCCCAGCTCCCTCTGCTGGGCATCAGATAACTGGTGAGAGGGCCCTAAGACTAGCTCCGGTCCCCAACGCTGTGATTCTGTCCCATGGCAGGAACACTTACCTCAACTTGTAATTATATACATTTCTTTGTATGATTATTTGAGTAACATCTGTGTTCTCTATTAGACTAAACTCTTTGAAGCAGCTGCTGTCTCTGTTCTTGCTCATCACAGTCTCCCTAGTGCCCACTACGTGCCTGACACACAGTAGACTGAAGGATGAATGAATATCAGTAAGAAGGAGCCACCTTTCACTCCCAGCCTCAGGATCAGTGTGCTAAGGAGAGAGATGCAGAGACCACGCTCCCTCAGCTACTTGCTGCATTCTTTACCCCTTAATGCATTACCGTCAAACTACCCAGACAGTACCGTCAAACTACCCAGGCCCCAGCAGCCCTGTTCCAGGAAGTGTGCTTTGCTGGTGAAGCCTGCAGCAAAATGTCCAGCATCTCCGTAGATGGAATGGGGCTGGTGGATTTCCCCAAGTGCCTTGGTTTTTTTTCAGCCTTTGCTATGCTCCAAGCACGAGTCAGTATTTTCCTATCCCTATATTTTATTTAAACTTCACACTAATAAAAATAGTAGCTGATATTTTTGAGCACTTACTAGATTCCCCACACGTATTTTAGTATAGTAACTGATTTAACATTTCTAACAAACTCATGAGGCAGGAATGATAATTAACAACTTTTCATAGATAAGGGCAAGCATTAATGGCCTAGGGCTCCGGTTTCGGGGTAGGAGCACCAAGCTGACAGGCTCAGAGAGGTCAGCCTGCCCGAAGTCACAGCCTAGGAAGCTGGTCTTTGATCCCAAGACTGCCTGGTCTCTAAATCTGCAACCCTTCGTGCTATACTATATCGCCCCGGATTTCCCAGTCTTTAACCCAGGGTCTCGACACCCAGGCTTAGATCTAAGCGCTGTGGTCCAGGTTTCTCTCCCTGGAGGGGGAGGGATACAATAGTGGCTAAGCTTACTCTCCCCACCTGTCCCTACTCTTCGAATTCAGTCAGAGAGCAGCACAAAATGAGTCATTTGGGCCTGCAACTGACCCTCTGGGGCAGAGATAAGGGGGGAGGGAAGTGGCCCCTCCCCCAGCCTCACCGCTTCCCCACCACCTTCCCTCCCCCCCCCCCCACTGGCTTGGGAGATCTAATTTCCTGCCCCAGGAGTGTGTGATTAACCAAGAGGGGCAGATTAACCAAGAGGATGTCACTCCCTTTTACTCCTTATCTGCCCTCAGGAAAGTCAGACCACCTCCTGAATACCCCATTCTTCCTTTGTCCTAACCACAGCCCTAGCCCTCTTTGTAACACCCCCACCCCACCCCAGCCCCCCACCCCCACCCCTGCTAAGAAGTTAGGTGTCTTAAGACTCATCTAACCCTCTCAGCTGAGACACAAGTTAGCATGGCAGGAATGTGCTGGGGTGTCAGTGAAGGCAAAGGTCCTTCCTTCTTCACACGGTCCTTCCTTCTTCACACGCCTTACCCGACCAGGTCTCACTCCCAGGAAACTCTTAGGGAATGTGGGTAGGGAGGGTCTTAAAAAGCAAGAATGTGTGAACCTGAGTAAGGGAGGTGACTTGGGGACAAGGTGTGGGTGTGGCTCTGGTGAGTCTGGTCTGCCCCTGTCTGCTGGGTAAGTGGAAGGAGGAGGTATGCATGCATGCGGGCAGGCACAGGGTATCTGGACACGCCAGAAGGAGGTCGGCGCAGGGTGCCGCACAGCGCATCCAACAGAGCACCTTACCACGCTGGATTTCAGGGTCCGAGTCGTCCTTCAGAATCTTTGGTCTGGGGCATTCACATACCAAGTGTCCCCTCATTTCACAGCTCCAGGTGCACACTTCTCCCTTGGTATTCAACATGAACCGTTCCGCCTCCTCAGTGCCGAGGTGAAGTCTCAGCTCAGCAGGAGGAGCCCCAAACTCACTCAACCTCCAGGCTGAGGTGGTTAGGTGACAGGATAAGTGGTGAGAGCGTTACTCAGGGACTCGGGCTAAGGGCTCTCCCCAGTCCCGGAGCCAAAGGAGTAGGAAGTGGGTGGCACTCGAGCAGGGATTTGGAGCGCCCCCTTCCCTTTATCTGAGCGCTCAACCGGAGCGCGAGGCGCGGGGCGGCGGACACCGCTCCATCGCGCCCCCACCCCCTGCAGCCGTCACGCCTCGAGCTGTTGACAGCTGCGGCGCCTGAGTCCAAGGCGACCTCGGGGCTCTATCGTCCCATCAAAGCCCCACACCCAGCACCGTCCGGAACCAGAGAAGAAAGGAGCCCTCGGCCAAGAGGTTCTGTCCCCACCGGCCCAGCCCCAGGGGCTCCGAGGGCCCACACTTGCGGGGTGCCCCTCCAGCAACAGCAGAGCTGTAGGCGGGGGAGGGGTGGCGGGGGAGTGCAGGGGAGAGAATACCAAGGAGCAAGCGCCGCTGGGGCGCGCGCAGGAGCAGCAGTCTCCCCCCTCCCCGCCAGCCCGAGCCTGCGCTGTGGTCACAGCAACCCAGCCCTTTCTCCGCGCTGGGCAGCAGCCCACCCGACACAGGACAAAACCCGAAAGCTCTTACTCCCGCCGCAGCCCAGCGATATCCTTGCTGCACCTGAAATAGCTGCCCGATGCCTCCAGGCCCGCAGCTCTGCCAACTCCTATTAGATCCCCTGAGAACCCTCATTCTTCCTCTGCCGCTTAGAATTCTCCTAGGGAGCTCTGCCCTGCTGAGCTAGAGATGTGTGGGACACAGGAACCCCAGAGATACGTAGGGTTTTTGGCTCACGCCCCTTTCCCTACCAGGTCTCGAGGACCCTCTAATTTTGAACATGCAGGTACCTTGGAAACCTGTTTCATGCACCACATGGGGACCCCCTCCCCACTCTAGGAAACGACACTGGAAAATCATTGCACCTGCTCCTACCCTAACCCGTTTCTACATCAAGGGGCCTCTGAGCCACCTCAGCCCTCCTCCCGAGGTCTTCTCCTTTGACATTTCCAGAAGCTGTTTTCCTAACCCTCTCCCCCTGGTTCTTGTTATTTATCTTCTGAACCTTTCAAGTGTGCAGGCAGTCTCTGGGTGGGAATCCCAGCCCCAGGCCTCACTTACTGGCTCAGCGATTTTGGGTAAGTTACTTAACATCTCCCTTTCCTCCTCTGTTAAAAGGAGATAAAAATACTTCCTTCCCTGGCTGGGTTGTTGTGAGATTAAATAAGATCCATGTATCAATGGAGCATTTTCGTCCAGTGCCTGGGGCATAGTAAGCGCTCAGTGAAGAATAGTCACCCTTCTGTGCTGGTCTTTGAGGAAGGGAGCTGGCCTCTGCTTCTGAACACCAGTGTCGTATGCCCTTCGTCCTTAACCACGTGGCCCTGGGAGCTGACCAACCCCTTCCCTCCACCCTCATCTCCCTCAGAGACAAGAGGTATGAAGGGATCTTGTCTTGTAAAACACCATCTAGACTCAAGTGTCTACCGTGGTCCAACCTGGGAACACCAAACCTTAGAAGGAATTCTGGGGGTGTTTGCTCTGTACTGTATCACCCCACTTCCAAAAAGTCCGTTTGGTGCAATGAGGGCAAAACACAAAAGGGAAGTTGAGCCTTGACAGGCCTGGACCTGATCTCCCAAAGACCGCAGGGGATTCTGAAGGGCTGATGCCACGGGACTGTGAACTTGCAGGCATCACCATCAGGGAAACCTGCCTTAGGAGACAGAATAAGAAGGGGCAAGAGGACCGTTTTATTGCCTTTATTCCATTGATGGCCTATCTAGTGCCACTGCAGGACACAGTGCCACGGCTTTTACATGGTCACCCATGCTCTCTGTGCAGGCCACTGCATGCACACTCACGTAAACACGCCCTCACACGCACACACACATCCAATCTCTGGCTCTGAGAGTCAGTCTCTGGGGGGCAAGGGGCTGCTCCTCAATCTGCCCCTGCCTGCCCTTTTATGACAGCACCAAGGGCGGGGGTGGGGCAGGGCCCTCAGCCCCCAGAACAAGTCCCTGTGCAAACTGGAGACGCCAGCTGACTTCGGGTTAGGGGTGTCACATTTCCTCATTCCCAGGAGTCCCCTCCTCCAGTTCCTGAGGGAGGGACTGCTCTCTGCCTACCTGGGGGGCCAGACCCCTGCCAGGGCTGGGCCCTGTGGAACCCAGGCTTACCCCCCACCTGCGCCTCCCAGGACCTCCGGCACTGAAGAACAGCCAAGTCTGAGGTGGTGGGGACTCCCCACTGGAGAGCAGGAAGGCCTGGGCCCTGAGGGGCTTGAGGAGGGGTCATCACCCCTCTCCTAATCCATCTTCAATATGAAGAGGTTTGGGACATACTTCCTGGGGAGGGAGCACAGGCCTGGAGAAGTCCTAGTGCGGGCCTTCCCCAAACTTCCATCTTCTGGACCACAGCCTGAGATCAGGCATCCGAAAGTCCAAAAGTCCAGCTGGCTTGTCGGAGTCCCTGCGCAGTCCTTGGGGGCACCCACCCAGTGGGAGTCGGGTGTCAGACCTGCACAGGCAGCGTCTGGTTCATCTGCAGCCTCATGTCCTGGATACTGCTCAGGATCTTCTTCTGGTGGCCAGCCAAGGTGACCCCGATCCGGAGCAGGTCTCTGCAAGATGGACCGAGGGCAGGGTCAGTCCCTCCTAGTTGCCCACCACCCTGGGCCCAGCTCAAAGTCACCTGCCCTGTCCCTCCAAATCTGGGGCTCACTCACTCTGCGGTCATCTGGGCCACCAGGTCGAAAGATGCAAACCCCGCACTGACGAAGCTCTCCTTGTACCTCCCCATCTTGATGGCATCCAGCCAGTCACCAACTGTCGTGAAGGTCGTGTAATCTGGAACTGTGCGGTCCAGGAGGGGCTGGGACATGCTGTGGGGAGAAGGCAGCAACTTGGTGACTCCTGAAGACAGGGGAGGCAAAGGGGCAGCCTGCAGGCTGGAGAACAGGGTGGGGCCAGCGTCAGAGGTACTGACCCAGACTGGGCACTGGCGATGACCTTGAGGCTGGCAGCATTGCGGATGAGCTTGTCCAGGGTGTTGACAATCTGGGAGAATTTGGGCCTGAGGTTCCGGTCCCGCACCCAGCAGTCCAGCATGAGCTGGTGCAGTGCTGTGGGGCAGTCCATGGGTGGGGGTAGCCGGTAATCCTGCTCCACAGCATTGATGACCTGGGCCGAGAGCAGGGGCACCTGGAGTGAGCCACCACTACTCCCGGGCCAGCTTCCACCCCCAACCTCTCTGGCCAGCCCCACTCACATCCTGGTTGCTCATATCCCAGTAAGGTCGCTCTCCATAGCTCATGACCTCCCACATGACGATTCCGTAGCTCCAAACATCACTAGCAGAGGTGAACTTCCGGTAGGCTATGGCCTCTGGGGCGGTCCAGCGGATGGGGATCTTCCCGCCCTGGTAGGGGGGGCACATGCCCTTCATCCTATGATTCCGGGCTGGTCCCCAGCCCCGTGCCCCTGCCTGGGCGGCCCCGCCCCCTGTCTCCCTCCCAGCTGCTTCCTGTACCAGGGAGCTGGTGTAGGTGGGATCGGAGGGGTCGTCCTCCAGGAAGCGGGAAAGGCCGAAGTCTGACACTTTGCAGACCAGGTTGCTGTTGACAAGAATGTTTCGGGCAGCCAGGTCTCGGTGAACGTAGTTCATTTCGGACAGGTACTTCATACCAGCAGCAATGCCCCGCAACATGCCCACCAGCTGGATGACCGTGAACTGTCCGTCGTTGAGCTGGAAGCAATGAGCAGGCTCAGGTGGGCCCGTCACCTCCCTCCAGGCCAAGGGTCTACCCGAGACCTGCAGACCCCACCCATGTCCTGAGACCAGGCCTTGTCTATATGCCTGGACTGTGTTGAGGGTACTAAGTGTGTAAGCTGCCCTACTGTGTGGCAGGCATTTGTCTACAACACCCCAGCGAATCCCTGTGAAGACGCAAACAGGTCTTACCACTCCCGTTTTACAACCAAGGCAGCTGAGCCTGGAGAGGTTAAGTAAAGCCTCTCCAGTAGTAGTGGGCAGTGAGGAAGAGAATTCTGGTCTTTCTGGCTTGAAGCCCAGCTGTTTCCTGCACCAAGCCACCTCTGCACTTGAACGGGGTCTGACTGTGGGAGAGGGTGGTTTGTCCAGCCCAGCTTGTGAGGGAGAGAGGCCGAGGCTGGTTCTTACCCTAAGGAAGGAATCCAAGGCACAGTTCTCCATGAACTCGGTGAGGATCATGACCGGCCGACTTTTGGTGACCACACCCTCCAGGCGGATTATGTTGGGGTGGTCAAACTGACCCATGATGGAGGCCTCACTCAGGAAGTCCCGCCGCTGTCTCTCGGTGTAGCCCACTTTCAGAGTCTTGATGGCCACAAATACTTCCCGGCGACCCGGTTGTTTGAGGCGGCCCCGGCACACTTCCCCAAACTCCCCTGCAGGGCACAGGGAAAAAGCTATTTCTGAAACTGCCCCTGTACCAGCCTGCCTCGGTCCTCCCCTGGGGTAACCACCATCTGCCATGCCCCCGTGCCCCAGGAGACGCACCTGCTCCAATCACCTCCTCGATCTTGACACAGGACACGTCGATCTCCTTGGCAAACTCCCGCACGGCCTCATTAGGGTCCTCGTAGGTAAAAGGGTCGATATACACCTTCATTCCAGGGGCAACTGAAGGAAGAAAAGGTGGGCGTGAGAAGGCACAGATCATCAGGCCGGGAGTGGTGTGGGCGGGAACTCCGGCTGTGCCCTGGGGCTCAGGAAACTGCCCCGGCTCTTACCAGCCCCCACAGGGACATGTTCCTCAACCTCCCAAGCTTGCTCCACAGTCCCTCTGTGGAAGCCCTGGCTCCCTCCTACCCTGCCACAGTCCCTCTGTGAGAACCCTGGGGATGGTACGGTCTAGACACCTAGAATTCTTCTTCGTTCTCCCTCATCACTCATCGCATCAAAGCCTCTCTCAGATCCCCTTGTTCCACTGCCCCTGACCTTGTCCAGGCCTTCAACACTCAGACTATTGCAATAGCCTCCCAGTTGGGCTCTCTGCCTCTGGTCTTTTCCCACCAATCTATCCTGCATACCTGTCTTCCTAAAACAATACTTTCATTGTATCGCTCCTTGGCTTGAGAGCCTTTTGGATTACCTATGGTGGAGTCAAGTTCAAACTCCTCTACCTCCCTCTCTCGACCCTCCAAGGACTGGCCGCAAATACCCAGTCTTGCTTCCCAGCAGCTGTCAAACTAGTCTTCTCACTGCCCACAGTTGGGCACTCTCCCCACCCCACCTACTACCTCCCAGAGGCTTCTCTAGCCAGGAATGTTCTCCCCAACCTCTCTAAACCCTGCTCATCCATCCTGTCTGGCTCAGATCAGTCCAGAGCTACCTTCAAGCCATCTTCTTCTCCGAACTCTTGGCGCCCTTTGTAACAGAAACACCTGGTTTACCACTTCACCGTTCTCTCACTAGTTTCTGTGTATTCTTATCTTGTCCTTCTCGTAGAACTACCTGCCTTTGGGCACCCGGTCATGTCTCATTCATCCCTGAGCCTAGCAGGAGTGGGACAGGGCTGAAGAAATGCGCTGATGGAAGCAGGAGGGGCTGTTGAGGGTACAAGAACAAGGAGTGAAGTCCCAGCAGAGAAAGGGTGACTCAAGTCCCGCAGCACCACGGGAGCTTTGGGAGGCTGCCATGGGAGAGACACTCACTGTACTGCTGCAGCTTCTCGGTGTACTCTGTGTCGGAGGTGTGCCGCTGCTTCCTGGAGGGGACAGGGTGGAGGGGAGGCCTGAGACAAGTCCCAAAGCTCCCTTTGTTCAGGGGACACTTGGGCTCCCAGGAAGGGCAAAGGGCCTGGTGCTTGGTCCCGCAACTGGTGGGCACAGCAGCCACTGGGCAAAGGGCTCAATGGACTTGGTCCTAGAGGGGACGTGCCAGTAGTTCAGAGGACGGGGAGGGGACCGGATGAGGACACGGGCGTGCACGGGAGTTGCTCCAACAAGGAGAGCCCAGCCCAGTAGGGCTGTGGTCTGGGTTTGATGTGGGCGATCGTGCCTCTATGTAGCAACCGCAGAGAGACGGTTCCTCTAAGGTACTAACGGGAAGCTCAGTCAGCCCACGGGAGTAACCACAGGCCTGGGAGTACCTGAAGCAGACGATAGCGATGACCACAACAGCTGCCACGAAGACCAGCCCAGCTGTGGCAGAACCCACAATGAGGGGGAGCTGCTCCTGGAGCTGCTGGGTACCAGAGCCTAGAGACCGGGAGAGGCCAGTGAGCGGAGGCATGGAAAGTACAGGCCGGGGCCGGGGCTGGGGCCGGGGCCGGGGCCGGGCCGGTACCTCCTTCGCTTGTGGTCTCGAACTCCGCAGGGTGGCTGTACTGCCCGTAGCCGGCTACCGTGCGGGCGCGGACCTGGACCACGTAGCGGGCGTCGGGCCGCAGCCCGTCCAGCTGCACAGAGTTCTTCTGACTGGTCACCGTGGAGGCAATGCCCTCGCTCTGCAACACCAGGAAGAGGAGGCTCAGCGGGTCCTTCAGCCCATCAGCCCCTGCCCACCCCGGTCCTGCCCTTGGGACCCCCTCGGCCTCTGAGGCCTGGCTCCTGACAGCCTCTGACACTAACTGGGGAATCTTCTCGTCCCAAGGCCTCCTCCTGCCCCCTGAGACTCTGACCTTCTCAAAGTACTTCATCTCGTAGTCCAGGATGACTCCGTTGGGCCGCTCGGGGGGGGCCCAGGACAGGGTCAGGCTGCTGCCTGAGCTGCTGTGCAGGTGTAGTGTAGGCACTTCAGACGGGGCTAGGGGGAGAGTGCGGGGCTCACCATGGGCTCCTCGGACCCCGACATCCTCTCCAACGGCCCAGTTCCCCTGAGACCCCTGGTGTTCGCTGGCAGGCCCGGGGTGACCTCAGCTCTGTGCAGAGGAAGATGGCCCAGGCCCTACCCTCCTGTGCCCGCTCCTCACCAGCCTGGTTGGTGGTTATATTCACAGCAGCGTAGCGGGGGGGCAGAGGGCTCTTGCCGGAGACACCGTTGACCGCCTGCACCTCAAAGGTATAGCGCGTGTGAGCCAGCAGATGGCTGATGTGGACCCGGCGCTCCGTCAGGCCCAGCTGCCGAGGCACAAACTCCACGTTGTCGTCACAGCGTGAACAAGCCAAGGTCCCCCCGGCCCCGGGGCCCCCACGACACTTCTTGCAGATGACGTTGTACAGGAGGTCATCCCGGCCCCCCAGGTCCCGGGGTTCACTCCACTCAAGGATCAGCGAGGTCTCGTTCACATTGGAGATTACACCCCGGGGTGGAGATGGCACCGCTGCAGGGAAGGGAGGCGGAGAGGGAGTCACTTGGGGGCCCTAGGTCAACACCCTGCCCAGAGACCCCGCATACTCCAAGCCGCTTCCCACCTCCTGTCTTTGCCTCTGCTCTGATAAGCAGAATACCATTCCTACATGTCTTCACTGGGCGGACTTCTATTTAGTCTTCAAGTCTCAACTTGAGATGGCATCTCCTCTTAGAAGCCCTCCTTGATTCATCGCCCTCTGCCCCCGCCTTTGCACTCCTATGACATAATTCCTGATATCCCTCCAGCCCAGCTCCTAGCCCACTGGATGGATATTATCTGTTTTCACATCTGGTTCTTCCACCAGGATGTGAGCTCCTTTAGAACAGTAAGGATATGTTATTCTCCTCCATTTCCCTGGGGCCTGGCATCAAAGGCCAGAGCAGGGAGAAACTGAGATACCAGGCTGTCCCAGGGATATAGGAAGCTCCCGCTATGGTTACAGTGGGGCCAAGAGAGCAGCGGTTGAATACAGAGCGTGGAATAGAGGCCCACCCACTGGCCAGCAGCTAGTAGGCACTTATTAAAGACTGGCGAAGGTCTCGGCCCACTGACCTGGTTTCTGGCTCAGGGCTGGTCACTTCCTAGCTGTGTCATGTTAAGCACAACTTCTAACCTCCCTGGCCCTCAGTCTCCCCGTCTTGAAAGTGGAGATATTCACAGTGACTATGAGGGCCTTCCCAGTCCAGTCCACAGAGAGAAGGCCTGAAGCAGGAGGGTCAGGGACTCAAGTTCACTCACTGGTACAGGCACTGTCTGCAGAATCCGAATCTGCGCGATAGAAGTTATTGTGGCAGGTGCAGATGCTGGCGGCAGGCGAGGTGGTGCGGCTGTTGGGGGGGCAGGGGAGGCAGGGCCCCTCTCCCTGCTTTGCCTTGTAGCTCCCAGGGGGACAGGCTGCAGGGGGAGAAGAGGATGGATGTGCTCACCTCCCTTGTCTGCAGACACCAAACCTCCACACCTCCGTGAGAACCTGGCTCTTCCCCAGCACAGGTCTTGGTCCTTCCACCTCCTAGACTATGGGGGCCCTGCTGGGATTGCCTAACTCCAGCTGCAGCTACAAAAGGCCCTTTTGCCCCATGGAAACCCCATGTCAGCGGATTCCTCCCCACCCCTGCCCACCCTCCCAGTCCCGGGGCCTCATGGACTAAGACGTCAGCCCCATCACCTGGACAGCCTGGGCTTGTTGAGGCAGGGCAGAGAGAGAGGAGGAGGAAGACGAGGGGGTGGGGAGAGACGGCCTGCCGGATGGCAGCTAAGATACACTCTGCGGAGATACACCCACCCCTCCCTATAGCTGGAAGGGAATCATTCCTGAGGACCCTTTAGGACACCCCCAGAATAGCCAGGAGGTGGGGCCTCTGAGTTTCTTAGCCAACATGTTTCCCCACCCACCAGGAGCATGGCAACACCTCCTTTCTTCCCTTGGGCAGGGGTGGGGGCTGAAGAAGGCTGAGAAAAGGAGAGAAAGAAAACAGGCAGAAAGGCTGGGGTCACCTGGAGTTCAGAGGCCTCAAAGCATCCACAGGGGGAGCTGGACCCAAAGCAAGCCCAGAGGTAGGTGCCTGAACAACCTTCTCTAGCTCCCCTCCTGTCATTTACACTCGGGTCCCTGGGCTCTGCAGAGTCCCCATATCACAGTGGTCAAACAATGTATTATTCAAACTGGAATGTTTGCAGAATGAAAGGCAGCACCAGAAATAATGATGTTAGGATAATGACCATAAACCAGCACTGTCCTGAACACACTAGAATGTATGATGACCCTACCCATCTATGTATGACCATCTATGGGAGGTTACCCAGAGTATAGAATGTCCAGAGTTGGGGCTATGCCCTTCCCTGGGGTTTAATCTCCCCACGAAGGTGATATTCCATCCCAGCTCAGTTTGCCAGTGGGGGAGGGGGCAGAGGCCAGGCTAGCCTGGTTGCTATGGGAACCAGCATGCATTTCCTGCCAGGGACCTGCAGAGTGTTAGCCCCTCTTCAGGCTGTCAGGCTCATCACCCCCACCCCCTTTTTCCACTTAGAAAGAGGAAGTCTGGGGCAGGTTCCCATAGAGAGGTGGAGAGGAGCCGGGTAAGGCACTGCTCACCTTCCCATGACAACACCCAACACCAGGCCTCAGCCAGGCTGGGGCTGCCAGGACTCTCACACCTAGGGCTGTGCAAAGGACCAGCTCCCACCCTTCAGGCTATAGCCAGTAAGTGCCAGGGCAGAGAACTGGGCAGAGGGAACTGAGACCAGGCCCTTGGCACCTTGCTTCTGGCAGGTACCAGAAGAGATTGTCCTCTGAGCCCCCACACTCCCATCTACGAGGCCTTGAGTGTAAAGAACCTGAGACTCAGTTTCTTATTGGCAAAATAGAGGAGACAATTGGAATCTACAAGGTGGTGGCGAGGCTCATATGACACAATCCTACATGGACATTTTTATAGCTGGGAACTCCAGCACATCACAAGGCCTTATGAATCTTGGCAAGCCACAGAGACAAGCCTCCTAATCCCATAAATGAAATAAGGACAAAATAATGCCTGTCCCCCCTGCATCCCAAGGCTCCAGAGAATCACGGCTAACACTCAGCAGTGTTTGAGCTTGCCATGCGCCAGGCACTGCCCCTTCACACGGATCAACTCAACCTCAAGACACACCACAACTCGAAGAAACGACCACCACTCCTGTCCCTATGTCGCACTTGAGGAAACGGAGGTTCAAAGAGTGAGGGAACTTTCCATGGGTGGTGAGTGGCAGACGTAGGACTCAGGACTCAGGCACTGGCCCCTAATGACTATGCTATACAGGTTCTACTATCTGAAATGAGAACATTCCTATTTGGTGTGGCTTGGAATGTGGGATCTGGGAGGCTCAAAATTTTTTCCATCCAAATTAATGGTAACATCATTCCCAGACCCCAAAAATAACCTACCAAGTCATACCAAGCAGGAACATTCTGTTTTGGGGCAGTCAGGGAAACCTGTATATATTGCCACCCAACTGGCAGATGAGATCCCAAGGTAAAAGGGACATGCCGGGGCCTCCCTGGTGGCACAGTGGGTTAAGCAACGCACTATGAAGCAGACTGCAGCCACTGCAGAACGAGTTCGATCCCTGCTGCCGGCCAGGGAGGGGACCCACATAGTGCAGCAGACCTCTCCTGCCTTGCCTGCTGCTCCCCTCAGCAGTGTACTTCTGTTGATCTGCCTGTTCTGCTCCCCGCTCTGTCTCTGGTGAATCCTCTTACCCCCCACACCGCTGGCCTGTACCCAGTGCTTGTTTGCATAAATAAATAAATCTTTAAAAAAAAAAATGGGACAAGCCTATGGTGCCCACAGTTCCCACCTCCACGGTCTGGGCCCAGCTAGTACTTGTAGGATTAAGTGTATCTTTGAGGCTGGACAAGACAGACACTTTTTGTGGGTGTCCCTCTCTTTGACCAGCTTCTCCAGGTGCCTCCTTGTCAAGGGTTATCCACGTCTTTGTCCCTCTACCTTGAGTTTCCTTTTTTTCTTATTATCCTGGTGCCTCTCATTTCCTCCCATCCTTCCTCTGCACCTGATCCCCCTCTTCCTTTTCCTCCCTCTGCTCCAGACCTCCTTGTTCTAGCAGGCAGGGGGCAGCAGGTAGTGACCAACAGGGGGCTGTGTCCCAGGCCCTCCCTGCCAACCCCCGCCCCAGCCAGTCCCCACTCACGGCGACACTGGGACTCCTTGGCAGCAGGTTCGTGGCCGGTGGCACAGGTGCAGGCACCCACAGGCACCATCCACTCCCCATCGCCGTTGCAATAGAGCTTAAGTGGCACTGACACCTCCACAGCATTGGCGATGCAGGTGCCAGGGGCAATAACCAGCGAGGTGGCCTCGGCCCCAGTGAGGGTCTCGGGGAAGAGTGCGAAGCCTGCGGTGGTGGATGGACACTTCTTGTAGAAGGCACGCACAGAGATGAGCGACATGCAGGCGCCCTGGTCCTGGAAGGCCAAGTAGAAGCCGGCCTTGGAGAGCGGCCCGAAGCTGCGCACCTTGGTGTTGACACGGCCCGTATCCAGCCGCGAAAAGCTCTCATCCGGCGCGATGGTGTCCACCTTCACGTAGGGGTTCTCCATCCAGAAGGGGGAGGAGGCCGAGGCCACATCGCTGTCAGCCTCGTAGTAGAAAAGGTTGAAGGTCTCCTTGCAGGAGCCAGGGATGTTGGGAATGCTGTTGCAGTCACGCACCGTGAACTTGAGCTCCACGTAGACCCGCTGCACGTCTCGCCGCCGGATGAACTCGGTACGGAGCCAGTTGTTCTGACTTGACTCGCGCACGTTGCACACCTGGTACGTGCGGATGGGATTCATGGCCTCGTCATAGCCACTCACCTCTTCCCACTGTGCGGAGACCAAGTGAAAAAGACAGGCAGTGAGCGGCAGTGTTGGCCAGGTGCTCACCACATGGCCAGATCTGCTACGTTTACTCCGCAGAGCTGTTCCGTGGTGGACTGGCCGGGCACACAGACGCCACAGGTTCAAATCCCACCTCTCCGCTTGAGGTGTGACTATGGGTAAGTCGCTTAACCTCCCTGTGCCTCCACTTCCCCATCTGTAACATGACGAGAATAAGATATGTGAGGACTAAGTGACTTTCAATAAAGCACTTAGAATAGGGTACTACAAGTACGATGTTAGCTATGATATTTATCCTCTTTATGTCTGTTTCATGATCTGTAAAATGGAGCTGACTGGAAGAAAATGAGGCTGTAAGGAATTAAATGTTTAATATATACAGTGGGCTGTAACAGTGTCCGACAGAAGACAAGCGTTCTATAAATATTGTGTATCACTGTTACCATCTCAGTTAGCCTCGCAAAACAACTCTGCGAGGAGGTGCATCTGTCACCCTCACCCTAGAGAAAAGGAACCCAGGATTCACAAAAGAGAGCGTCTTGCCCAAGGTCACAGCCAGGCCTGGTGACTGGGGGCCCGCAGTGCCACCCAGCCCCAGTGCGGCTCAGTGCAGCCTACAGGTCATCTAGGGAGGTTAATGAAAACGTTTTAGAGGTGCCAGCACTGCAGGAGTCTCATAGCCAAGAAACAGAAGCCCAGAAAGGCCAATTGCCTTGCTCAGGGTCACAGAGCAAATCAGAGGCCTGGAATCAAGGTTCCCCGGTTCCAAGGCCAGTGCTCTTCCCAGAGTGCCAGGAAGGAGGGAGGTGGGCAAGGGAACCGTGCAAAGGGCTGCTGAGCAGAAGGGTGGGAGCAGGCTGAAGACAGTCAGAGGGTGTCAGGAATAAAGGTGGTGTCCGTGGGAAAGAAAGGTGACAGGTGAAGGGACCCCACAGGAGGTGAATTAACAGGCAGGAGGCGTAGGCGTAGCCCTTCTCCAGCCCCAGCGACGGGAGAGGGATGGATGCCAGAGGAAAGCATGGCAGCCAACACTTCAGGGGAGACGGTGGGAAGCCTTACCCCACTTTCTGGATGAGATGTCCACGCCAACTCAGATGTTACCCATTTTGTGTCCATGAGAGTCTCTGGGGAAGCAACATAAGAGAAAAGGTCAGGGGTCAAGCTCAGGATGGGGAGACAGTTGCTCACCCAGGAAAGCCGGGACACACCAGACCTGTGAGGTACCCCTTCTGAGTCCCCAAAGCTCCCAGCTCCCCTGCCCAGTGGGAGACCCTAGGGCCATCCCTAGAGATGTCACAACCTTAAGATGTCAGTGGGGGCCAGCTGGGGGTGGGTGACTGCCCCTGACCCCAGGCCTGGGTTAATGAGGCTGGAGCCAGGGCCAGTTCACACACCTACAGGCTCTGCTAATCTCCACACAAAGGGGACGCCAGGGCCTTTATCCTAGAACAAAGGGCTGTGTGCTCCAGGACCCCTGCTGCCCAGGCCTCCGCTGACTCCACTCCCCACACAAAGGCCCAGCCCCACACATGCCCAGAGAAAAGGGAAGGCAGTTACAGGCCAGCGCAGGCTCCCACTCAACCTCCCTCTCAAACACATGGGGATGGCGTGGGAATGTTCTTTGAGGGTGGGGTAGGGGCCACCACACCCCAGAACCACTCCTAGATTGCTAGCTCAGTTCTTCCTGTAATCCCTAGAAAAAGGAACCGTTGGTGTACCCCTTGAACAGAGGAGGAAACTGAAGCCCAAATATAAAGTAAACACGTGACTTAACTGCCAGGACTTGGGGCAAAGGGTTGCAAGGTAGCTCAAAATTCAGGTCTATCTGACTGCACCATTAACCTCTAATCAGAACTCTCTGGCTTTAATCTGCCCCTCTGTAAAAGAGAAAGTCTAGAAAGTTCCTAAAAATCCCAACCAAGGGCCTCCCTGGTGGCACAGTGGGTTAAGCAACGCACTATGAAGCAAACCGCAGCCACTGCAGCACGAGTTCGATCCCTGCCGCCGGCTAGGAAGGGCACTCACATGGCACCGCAGACCTCTCCTACCTCGCCTGCTGCTCCCTTCAGCAGTGTATTTCAGTAGATCTGCCTGTTCTGCTCCCTGCTCTGTCTCTGGTGAATCCTGTCACCCGCCCCCCCCCATGCCTGACTTGTACCCCAGTTCTTGTATGCATAAATAAGTAAATCTTTAAAAAAAAATCCCAACCAAGCTGTCACCTCCTCCAGGAGGTCTTCCCTGAAACCCTAAGTCAGGAGTAGATGCCTTCCTCTGTGCATATGGGGTAAGAGACTTTGTCCTAACACCAAACCTTTTCTGAGCTACGGTTTCTTGTTTCTTCTCTGTTTTCCATAGAAGGCACCTATTAATGTTTCTGACATAAAGTTGCACCTCTAGGAACCTAATTCTGGATCCTGGCTGGACAACTCTGCTGCTTGACAGTGTAACCCTAAGATCAGACCTAGGGAGACAGTGCAGCTAGCAATTCTCGCCTGCACTCTGAGTTGAATAGGAGCGGGTTGCCCCCAGAACTTCTGGAGGCTACTGTATCAGCAGTGGGCAAGGTGAGTGTCCAGGAGCTCCACAGACTCCAGGTTTGGGACCTCCACTGGGGATGCGGAGTCTGGGTCTGAGGCAAGGATCAGGAAGCTGCGGTACCAGGCCCCACACAGGGCAAAAGGGGAGCGCAGCAGCCATTCATTGAGGGGAGAGGGGCTCCCTCCTCTTCCTGCAGCAGGGGGCTCTGCTGCAGGGTGAGCTATCCTAGGCTCATCCTAGGTGGCCTGACAGACAGACTGACATTGGGCACAGGAGGGAGTGGAGATGGGCAGAAGCAGGGGCCCAGAGACTAGCAGGGAGAGAGGTGGGAGGAGCAGGAGCCTCCAAGAGGGCTGGTGGGCGGCACCCAGTCGGAGCTGGAGGGATGTGCAGCACTGCTGGCTAGGACCAGACAGCCAGGATGGCCGGCGGGGACTACAAAAGACAGTGAGATGGAGAGACAAGGAGGCCCACAGAGACAGAGAGAGAGACAGTGAGGGAGGTTGCCAAGAGACCTCTTCCCCAGCCAGCAGTCCAGAGTATTCCTGTCCCCAGGAGCCAGGGACCCAAGCACACTACCCACCCCACAACCCCGTCAGCCAGCCAGTCCGCCTGCTTGTCTGCCTGCTGCCCGCCACCCCAACAGGCAGGGCTCCCACTGCTCCCTCGAATGCTGCCTCCCTCCTCCCTTTCCCTCACTTCCTTCTGCTCAGACTGTGCCAAACCCATCTGGAACTGTTTAAACCCAAATATTCAGCCCCCTCCCCCTCCAGCCAGATTCCTCTACAGTTTAAAACAAGCCCTGCGCTGGCTCTGAGAAGAGGGAGTGGAGGGAGGGGGTGATGAGGAGGGGGAGGAGGGGGAGAGCAAGGGGAAGGCGGAGGGGGGAGGCTCTTCATTTCTGTTTAATTTCTGGGGAGCGAAAGGGAGGGAAGGGATCGGCCCTTGGCCATCGCTCAATCTCGGCACATTTTTCCCATTAATGAGGAGAGGACTTGGATTTCGAGTCATGTATGCCTGAGGAAGGGCTCTGGTCACCCTGGTGGGGAGGGGGTCGCTTTCGTTTCCCCAGGTCTCTGGAGGAGTGGGGAGGCCTGTCCCTTCACCAAGAGGGAGACCCTGAGGTGCTCCAGTCCCAGCCTCTGGAAGGATGTTGGGGAGGGAGGAACAGGTTCCAGGATAATGACTGTGGCATCGGGAGGTGGAGACTGATGCAACTGAGCCCACCTTTCCCTCTGCTGTGTGTGCGGGGGGGGGGGGGGGGNGGGTGGGGGGGGGGGGGGGGGGGGGGGGGGGGTGTGTGTGTGTACACACACTTGGGTAGACGATATGAGGTGCAGGGATAAAGACAAAAGAGGAATGAGTGAGCAATGTTCGAACACCACCCCCCCTCACCTCCTGCACTCCCATCCTCTCTGTCCCGCCATATAGCTGCTGGAGACCAGAACGTCAGGTCACTTCTAGATACAAGACTCAATCAGACAGGGGAACCCATTCAGCCCCCCCAAAAGCAAGCGGAAAGTGAATACCAGGCCTGGGGCTCTGGGACTGGGGCTCCAATGCGCAGAAGGAAGCAAAACCCCTTTCAGCAGGGCCATGGAGAACAGCCACGTGGCAGCAACTGTGTGACCCTCTCCTGGGCACACACACCCATGCACACATCACCCAGCTCGGGGTGGCTGGGCTCATTCCCCACCCCCAGGGCCAAAGAAGGGCAAGTCAACACATATGGTGGACAAAAACACACAAAGCCACAGTCACCCACAGACACACACATGGCTTTACACACATCCACCGTCTGTCTTTCTCAGACACACATGCATATGGTACAAACAGATTAGTCTCCCGTAGACATTCGTCCACAGCGAGCCTTCCCTACACAGACTTGGCTTGCCTTAGGCGAAGACTCACTCTCACGGTCCTAGTATAGGCAGGTTTCCTGAGACACGGGTGTACGAAGACACGCATGCCAACAGCACATTCTCCTTCGATCCCCAACTGTACCCACAACTGCCAGCCACAAGTCAGTCTCGAGCGTAGTCGAGTGCACATACAAACACTAGTTTCCCTGTACAGACTTGGTGACATGCTCTTACACAGTCACACACAACAGTGTGCAGACACCATATAAGTACCAAGACCTAGAGTCTGGTAAAGCCTCAGAGGTGCATCCTCCATGGACAAGACATCCACGCACAAGGGCATATACGCACACCACAGGAAGGGGTTTTTCCTACGGGACCAGTCTTCCTGTGGGGTGAAGGAAGAGATGGGAGGGGGCAGTGTCTGCTAAGAAAGCAGAGGTACTAAGGTAGTCCCGGCCAGAGGCATAGGGAAGGAGCAAACACCACAGTGGCTTCCTGTGGCCGTGGCCGTGGCCCAGCTGAGGGAGCTGTCTCGTGGAAGGGGGTGGAGCAGGGGCATGAAGATTCTGGGTGTGGCTGGGTGTAGCCTCCTCAGGTTCTGTCCCAGCCCAACTGACAGGCCACTTCCCCGCCAGCACAATGACACTGTCCAAAGGCCCCTGCGCCCAGGGGGGCGGGGAGGTAGTATAGTGAAGAGATTTAGCCTCAGGAGCTTCGGGCAGTATCTGCACACATAAATTGGGGGTCCACACAAGAAGAACACTGAGGATAACCAGCCTGTGTCTAAGGGCCTCATTGGGCCACCCTGGTGCAGGGACACCAGCTGGGAACCTTCCACCTGCCCTGGTAAAGGGCCAGGTGCATACAACTTTATGGATCTGCCAGACCCCAAGTTGCATCACTCAGAACAGCCCCCACTGGGGGGGGTGGGGGTGGTCAATGAGATCCAGAAAACCACAAAAATCTATGGAAGAAACAAGGCGCCTCCAGCCCAAGCTCCATAAGTAGCAGGAAAGGTGACTTGCCAGGGCTGGGCCAGCAGGGTGCAGGGGCAGGGGGCCACAGGGCACTGTCTAGGCAAGAAGGTGAACCCCGGAACCCTGGCTGTGAAGAGAGGGTGAAAACTCCATGCCACCCCAGAATCAGTCCCCCTCTTCCTCCATAGGGTCCCTCCCTCAGTCAAATAACTTGAGGGCCCTGACTTGAGTCTTCTCCCCCAACCCCAACCTCCATGTGTCAGTATTTATGCATGTCTGTACCACACTGTGGACTTGGGTGACCAGCCCCAGGAGAAGCGGGTCTTGGGGGTACCCTGCCACGGGATTGGGAGGAGCATGACTCACTCAAGGCCACTCCTTTCTACCCCTGCCATGGCCCCTTTGCCCTCAGTCTGGAATGGAGGGGAGGGGAGCGGAGCATCTCAGAACAGAGAACACATTTTGTTTTTCATTCCTCCCCTCAGATCATGAGGATTTGTAATTAAATAAACCTGAGAGAGAGAAAGAGGCAAGGGCAGGGAGCCTGGATGCCTAGGTACTCATCCATGCCCCCCACCCTAGTCTGGGCCCTGCCAGTCAGGATGGATGAATGGATGGGAAACTACTCTATTGTGAGATCGTTGAGTCCTTTCCTGGGACACAGGGCACAGTGGGTCTGGCCAGGAATCTGGGGGAAGAAGTCAATGAGATTCTCAGGCCACTGCTAGGCAGGGCTAGCCCTTGGGGGAGGGGGCTTCTCCCACCCCTTCAGGTGCCCAGCTGTACCCAGCCTCCCTCCCCCCACCCCTCAGCTGCCCAATCCCGACAAACCAGTTTGACTCAGCACAACAGGCAGGGCTACAATTTTCAAACTATGCAGGCCTTGTGATTCAGCCTCTTCATGCTGTTTAATTAGTGTAAGGCCGGCCCACGGCAGCTTCGGCTTTGGTTCGCTGTGGCTGCCGGGTGGTGGAGGCAGCAGTTCTGGCTAAAGGGAAGGCAGTGGCGAGCAAACTGGTTCCCCCAAATACCTGCCACTGTCCCTCCTCACAGCTGGAAAGTGCCAGCTTATGACAACAGGGATGGGACAGGGGGTGCCAGAGGCAACTCAAATTAGTGAAAAAGCCACAGAATCCCAAGGCCTGCTGTCACCTCTCAGCTGCCACCTCCTCAGTGGTCACTGCTGCTGCTTCTCGGGAGACTGCCTCGCCTCCGCCCTCCCCCACCCTGCAGGAACAGGTTCCACTGCGGTGGCCAGGCAGCTAACAGGGCTTGGCTGGAGGGGCCTGTGTGGGCCCCCACCTCTTACCATCTGCTAACTGTTTCTCTTTTCTCAGCAGGTTCCCAGCAGGGGCCTCCCCCTGCTATTTCAGGTAGAAGAGCACGCACGGTGCAGATACCCTTTCCACCTCATACCCTACTGGACCCCACTTTCCTACCCATTTGTGATCCTGAAGGGGAGATGATCTTGGCTTGGGGGCAGGGTTCTGTGTAACTTGGTTTGTTCATACATTTGTAACTGGTAAACGTAAAGGTTGGCAGGAAGAAAGAACACAGTTCCCAGAGAAAGGCATCTTCGGGTACTTCGGGAGAGTGAGCACCAAGGCAGTCAGCCCTGTTTCCCAGAGCATTATGTAGTGTGTGTGTGTGTGTGTGTGTGTGTGTATTGGGGAGGAGAGGTATGCATAATCATCAGAGAGGAGTTTCTTCAACCAGGGTAGACAAGGAAGGACCCTGGCTCCATCATTGTGGAAAACCGGTGAAATCCTTGGATGGGGTCCTGGTGAGCCCCAAGTGTTAAAGGACTGATGCGCAATCAGGTGCTAGACAGATCTCACCCATGGGTCCATAGGGGCCAGCACCCACAGCTCAGGACTCTGGCCCTAAACACGACCCCCAGATGCAGAGGCAAGAGTCTCCTCAGGCCAAGGCAATCCAAATCCAAGCAAGCCGAATAGAAGGCTGGAGCAACGGGGCCAAATCCCCCACTTGCAAAGCTGCTAGGGGTCCCACCTATCCTTGCCCTCTGGTCAGAGCCCACGACCTCCAGGCCCACCCCACCACTCTTCGAACTCCAAAATAGGGGTGGACGATGGGCAGGAGTAAGGTTCAGCAGCCCCCAAGGCTACCCTTCCCATTCCTCCATCCCTTCTGAGTAGAAGGGAAATGGGGGGAGGAGGGTGACTTCTTCCTCTCCAGACCAACCTTCCCTACACACCAGTTTGGCTTCTGACCCTCCCCAAAGGAGAAGACCCCAGGGTAACAATAACAACAGCTAATCCTCGACCAACAATGGCTCCATGCTAAGCACTTCACACGCATTAAGGATTCCATCCTCATAACCCTAGGAGGTGAGTACATCCCAACTCATGGTGAGGGAGAACCCCAGGAGGGTAGGTGCACCCTCTGGGTTGGGGCATCTTTTTCCTTTCATTTTCTCACTTACAAACTGAAGATTCTGAGGTCTGGTAAAAGTGAAGGAACCGGTTAAAGCCAAACTTGGGTGGCTCTGCTACTTCCCAGGGGCACCCCACGCTGGCCTGGCCTCCCAGCCAGGGAGCAGCCCAAGATCTCACTTCATAGCACAGGGGAAGTAGCTCTGGCCTGTGTTTCCTGGGCTGCTGCAGCTGCTCAGGTCCCTGACAGCCCTTGAAACCCGAATGGCCCCCAGCTGGTCAACCCCCAGCTCCTAGAAAACCTGAATGCCAGCTCCCACCTAGGGGCTGCCTCAGGGGTCTAGCACATTGTGAGGGGTGGAGGAGGAAAAAAGGGGAGGAAGGAGGGAGGGGTGAGCCTCCTCGGATAGCCCTCCTTTACCTGACCCCCACCACCACCCCATACCAGTGCCCACCACCCCACAACCAGAACCCTGGGGACTCAAAAGCATGTGTACCAGCCACCCCTTCTGGGTGAAGCCACAGCGATCTGGGAATTCCAACAGGCTCCTGGCTCACACCCTTGAGGCAACCAACAACAAAGACCCACACCGGTTTCTCATGCCTGCGATCCTATCACACACATGTGGGTGAGTGTGCGCAAGTGTGGGCGCGACCTCAGAGTGTCTGTCTGGATTTGCGTGTGTCCCTCTGTGTGAATCCGCCTGTCAGCACCAGTGGGCTCGGAGATAAAGGGGGCTGAGAGTTCACCGGAAGGCTCTTCCCCCTGGAAAAAATCACAAAGTACCCGAAGATGCCTTTCTCTGGGAACTGTGTTCTTTCTTCCTGCCAACCTTTACGTTTACCACTTTCGAATATCTGAACAAGCCAAGTTACACAGAATTAGTGTTTTCTGTCCCTGAACTAAGAAAGCAACTAGATTTGTTAAAGAAACCAAAAATAAGTGCTGCCTATATCCCAATTTCCCCAAATGTACACGGTGTCTTTCCCTTCACACCGTGGAAGGTTTTTCTTTCCTCATTGAATGTCTCCCAATTTGGGGAAGCTGTGTGTCTGTGTGTCTATTGTTTGTGACTGTGTTAGTGCCTCGGTCCCCTGCAGGCTTGTGTCAAGTGGCTTGTGTGTGAGCTGTCCCACCTGGACCAACACTTCTGGGCTGTTCATCCAAGCACATTCGTTTGGAAGTTGGAGTTACCCCCTCCCCCAGCACTGTCTTGGCAGGTTTCACAAAACCCATTGAGAAGCCCGGCCTTTCCCCACCAGCTAATGGGTAACACACCGGCTCCAGAGCTAGCTGGAGCAAACCCCACAACTTGAGGGGTTCAATGAAGACCTGAGCACTAGGGCATCCTATTAGAAGGGGGAGTCGGTAGCCACAGAGCAATGTGCACCACCGGTGCTGATAGCACCTCGTGTACAGTTGGCTCTGGGCAAACCATAAACAATAACAGACCCTATCCTCTCGCACACCCCCCTCCCCCGCAGTCATCCCCTGACAAAGCGGGGTGCAAACTTCCACAGTTAACTCCAACGGATTCCTAACCAACGCCGCCCCCCCAACCTGGGGAGTCCTGCCTCACCCCCAAAAGCCACAGCCCCGCAGCAGCCTTAGAGCCCCGCCTTGCCTGGTGGATCGCCCACACTTCCTCGCCTGGAGGTGCTGAGGGCTCCGCTTCCCTGCGGTGAGCGCGGGGTACTCCCACAAGAGCTCACGGCGGGCCCTGAATTTCGGTAGCGCTCAAGCCGAGTCCAGCTGCCCGCGCTCCCGCAGCACACGGATCGCGGCTCTCCGAGCCAGTTCGAGCCTCCGAGGCGATTCCAGGGGGCGCCCCTTTTATCCCAAGCTCTAACCCCTGGAGTGGGAGCCGGTGGCGGAGCCTCCTCCGACGTGCGCTCAGTCGGCCTCCGACCCACACCTTCTCCAGTCCACGCTCCGGCGACCCCGGACCTTAACCCTCGGATGCACTCCCGCCCGACCCCGACGCCGCTCACCTTCCAGCGCCCGGCAGCCGGCGGACAGCAGCAGCGGCAGCAGCAGCAGCCGAGGGAGCAGTGGCAGGAGCCCCGGCGGCAGCGGCGGCGGCGGGCGGGCGCGGGCCATGGCCGGGGCGGGCTCCGGGAGCCGAGCCGGGCCGCGCCGGGCCGCGCCGGCGGGGCAGTGGGCACTTGGGGAGGGTCTGCTCCGCGGGCTCCGAGGAAGGCTCGCGAACGATCTCAGGAGACCCCGGCAAGGAGGGGGTGCAATCCAGGGGACCAAGGCGGCGCCCAGAGTCGGGCGATGCTGGGGGATGCGGGCAGCTCGGTCCCGCGGGAATCTGGACGGACCGGTCCAGGAGGATCCCAGGCGGTGGAGAGCTCGGAGCCGGCGGTCTCGGAAAGACGGACGCCGGCAGGAGGGTGCAAGTGGTCGTAGTTCGGGGTGCACAGTAATCCCGCGGTATGTCGCGGGCCCGACTCAGAACCCTGGCTCCCTGAGCGCGCGCCGTCCGGGGTCCGAGCCGGGATCTTGCTGCGCCGCTCACGTACTCACTTCTGCCGTCCCCGGCGCCCGCGCGGCCGCTCAGGGCGAGGGGGCGGGGCCGGGGCCTGCCTGTCAACGCCGAGGCCCCGCCTCCAGCTGCCGGCCGCCCACTCACAGACCGCCAGGCCAACTGATTCTGTCTTGAGAGGACCTCGCAGTTCAGTTGGTGGCGCCTCCCTCGCGTCCCTGAGGCCCGAGTGGGAGGGGCGAAGGAAAAGATGAATTAGATTGGGCGGAGCGATTCTGTCCATCAGAGGGATAACCCCGCCTCCTGCCGTCCCTAGGCGTTTGGTAACCTGAGTGGAAGAGCTGCCAACTAGATACAATAAGCCGGGGGCGCCCCCCTGTGGCCTGTTGGTGCCCAGGGACGCCCCCACGTGGCTGCCTTTTCTCGAGGCACTTAGACCGTGAACTCACACCGCCAGGGGGCTGCTACCACGACATACTGAGACCAGAGCCTTCTGGCGCGTTCATTCACTCATTCACCCATTCACCCATTCACTCATTCATTAGGCCCTGTGTGTAGTCATTCTTTGAGCACCCACAGTGTGCCAAAGACTAGTAATTACTGGTGCTACAACAATGGGTAAGACAGAGACCGTCTCTTGGAGCTGTTGAGTTGTAGACTGGGCAGGCATGAAGTCATCACAGCAAGATGACTGGTATTATAGCAGGGGCAAGGAATCAACAGGTAGTATAGTAGGAGCAAAGAATTGCCAGAATGCATGGAGGGAGGTGGTTTTGTCTGACCCTGAGGAAATGACATTCAATCTGAAATATGAAAGATGAGTAGCAGGTAAAAGATGTGTTGGGGGCATTCATAGGAACATGAATGGAACTGGGAGGGATTATGCTCAGCGAAGTAAGTCAGAAGGCAAAAGAAAAATACCAGATGGTTCCTCCCCTAGGAGGAATATAAGGGAACCAAATAAGGATCAAGGAAAGGAATAAGAACAATAATAATAATAATAACAATAAAGACACAAAAACCAAAAATGAAAAGACAAGGACAAATTGGGGACACTTGGTAGGGAGGGAAGAGGGTGAGGG
The DNA here is from genome assembly GCA_019455555.1 of Galemys pyrenaicus. NCBI lineage: Eukaryota > Metazoa > Chordata > Mammalia > Eulipotyphla > Talpidae > Galemys > Galemys pyrenaicus. The sequence goes on along the minus strand of JAGFMF010011690.1, from coordinate 5,249,749 downwards.
TGGAAGGCAGACGGGAACACGAGGGACTGAGGTGATGGTGCACTGGTGATATGGTGATGGGGAATACATGGGGATTACAAGAGATGTCAAATATATGTAAATTTTAAAAAAAAAAAGATGTGTTGGGGGAGAAGAGGTTTCTTCAGGCAGAGCAAACATACTTTCTGTGGAGGCCCAGTGGCAAGAGAAAATGATATTCATTGGAGAAATCTAAAGGAAGTTGAGAATATCTTGAGTGTAGAGCTAGAGGCTGAGAGGGACTGAAAGGAGGCTTGGAAGTAGCTATGAGGGAATCACAGGAACTTTTTTAGACTTGTAAGGGCTTCCTGAGAGCGAGGATCTGAAGCAGTTATTACTTTATCAGATTAGTGTGGCTGCTCTAGGAAGCATGAACGGGAGGGGGCCAAGGTGAAAACAGGGAAGTCAGAGAGGAAGCTGTGCAGTGGTCAGGAAGAGGAAGACGCTTGGTTTGACTAGGGTGGAAGCAGAAGGGATGGAGACAAGTGGGCAGAGCTAGGATGTTTTAAGAGGTCCAGTTCATGGTCCAGTTTGTGTTTGTGTTGAGATGTACTAGAGACACATAAAGGGCAACCCTCAGCATTTTGGTTGGGCAAGTAGACTTTTACCCTATTTATTTAATAAGCATTAGAAAAGTGTAATAAACACTAAAACAATAGGTCTCATTTACTAAGAGGTAGCTATTATTATATCCTCATTTTATAAACACAACTGTCACCTAGAACAGTTTATGACTTCCTGCAAGTCAAAAGACTAATAAGTAGCAGCAGTGGGATTTGAACCCAGGAATGTATGGTGTTTAGACTCATTCATTACATTAAAGATGTAAGGGTCACGTAGATACTTGTTTAAAAATCAGGATCCTAAACACCTTCACCTCGCACCTTGGGACTCAGAATCTCTGGAGTGCAGGGTCAGGATTCTGGATTTTAAAAGAACTTTCCAGGAGATTCTGATTTTGATGCACATGAAAGCCTAGAATTGCTATCACCATCTGTCTCCCACTGTTCTAACCAGAAAAACTACCCTCCATGGCCCCTCTTTGTGGGCACCCTCCATTACCTAAGATTTCTGGGGGTAGAGAGTCACAGATCAGATTCTAAGTGCCCTTTGTAGCAAGACAGTCACACTTGATCCTCTGACCATGAAGTTACCTAGTTCCAGTCCTGGGAACTCCATCAGGATAAAGGAGGTCACAGACCCAGTGTTCAAGGGCATTGCTCTGAGAAAGATCAATCTTGCTGGCCAGACACAGAGGCATATGTGGGCATATGAGGCTGAGGCAGGGGAGAAAGAAAATGTCATGGCACCAAGGCCTGGATGCCACACGCAACCACAGGCCCTCACTCCGCCTGTGCTTGAGCCCTGGAGACTCCCAGCTGGAGACCTGAGATGGAATCTTGGTGCTCCTTTTTGTGCAACTCTCCACTGGAAAGCCCGAGGCCCACAGGGGGCAGCGTTTGCCCTTGCTGTCTGGATATGTCCTAAAAGCTTCCATCTAAAGCCCTGCTCGTTATAAGGCGGATCTGAAGAGGCACTCCTATTTACTCAACATCTGTGCCAGTTTAAGTCTCACCTTGGGCAAACATAGCCCGCCAGGCTCTTTGTTCTTGTGCCTGATAGCAGCCACAGTAGTGCCAGCAGGTTATGGAGGGCCCTCTTCACCGGATTTGGCACCCATGGTTCCCACCGGAATGCTTCCTGATTAACTAGCTGGAGGCTAGGCCAACTAGCTGGAGGCCACCCCAGCCCAGGGCAGGCAGGTGACCACCTGGCAACAGAGGGGATGTGAGAGCCAGGCAGGTGGAAGAGCAGGGACCCCTGAAAGGCCAGCTAAGGAGGACTGGAGCCCCTCCATCTCTTCAGGGCTAGGTGGCAGCAGAAGGTCTTACCCTCTTATCTTTCCAGGTTGAGGAGGCTCCAAAGAGCCTGGGGAGCAGGCTCTGACCTTTGATTTGATTTGGAAGGAAGGGAAAATGTCAAGGTCAAGGTGCCTCTCACTGAGCCTGTCATCCTTTGCTCATTTTATCTAGGAGAACACTTAGTGGAGAAGCTTGGGCTTTGGCGTCAGAGAGAGTTGAGTCCAAATCCTGGCTCAGCCACTTACCAGCTGGGGAACTGATGATAAGAAGCTGAACACTTCTGAGTCCGAGGATCCACAAGAATGAAAGTGGAGCAATAATCATACTTCCCTGGAGGACTAATTATGATGCTCCTGGACACAGGGCCAGGAGCACTGCAGGTAGCTGATAAATGGTCCCTATGATAGCTAATGCCCAGTCCCCAGTGGCCCCCAGTCCCCAGAACCACCCTCGAAACATTGTCAGTTTGGGGACAACTGGAGAGTGTGTGTGGACTGAATTGGGACTGAACACCTCTGTGGCTGCAGTCAACTCTGAAGCCTCTTTTAAGAAGATGATTACAAAATATGTCCCTTAGTTTGTGGGTTGGGGATAGTTGCAAGAAAGATGAAACTGGGAGAAGACAGTTTGGGGGCAGTGGTGATGGGATTGTTTGGAGCGCTTTGGGCTTCTGTCAAAGACCAGTGGCGGCCAGGAGGCCGCCCCAAGCAAGGATTGATGGTTCAGGGCTGGGTGGCTCCTTGGGGCTCGGTTGCCTTATCTGATGTCTCATCCAAGATGCAGGGTGAGGGGTATTTCTACCCCTTCATTATGGGCTGGGTCCCCAGGTTAGAACCTGATGTCTTGTGCAGACATGCCAGACAGCCCCCTCCAGACAGGGGATTCAGTCCTGTCTTCCTTCTGAGACGTCGACCCTTCCTGCACTTTCCTCCCCCTCTGTCTCTCCTGTTTTCTCACCAGATCCAGAAAGCAAGTCCAATGGGTACTTTTGACACCTAGTGCAACAAAACCCCGTCTTCAGATAAGGAAACAGACAGAGAAGGAAAGTCAAGGGAGCCAGAAATGCAACAAAGATGAGTTGTCCATATCCGGTGCTCTGGCAGCCACCGGGCACTGCCAGCCTCAACTCCTCTCAACTCTGGGGGATGGGGGATGGCGGGGTGTGGGTGGGGTGCAGCTTCCTTCTACTCTGGCACATTCCCAAGCCCTAGGAGGCAGGCGGCCTGGCTTCTCTCCAGACCCTGGGCAGTTGGCAGGGGAAGGCTGCCCTGTGCATTCCCGGCCCCTTCTCCCCTTCTCCTACTTCCGAGCCACCCATTCAAAGGAGGTGAGAAAGATACAGACCTCTTCCTCTGCAGTTGCTGTTCGGAAATTGCCTTGGGATGTTTGGGCCAGAGTGAGGCTCTTAGCTGTTCCAAAGCCAGTTAATGTCCTATTGGCAGCTTCTGGCCTTTATCTTCTTCCGATCTAACCTGGATCATTCCCCTTCACTCTCTCAAAGCTATTCCCTGACCGGTACCTTCTGACGAGAACGTGGTGTGGCTCCCCTAGAGGAAGGGTGGAGGAGGGAATAGATGAGTATTGACTAAATCACCCTGTGATCTTAAGTGGAGGTGCTTTAAACATCTCCCAGAGAGGGGCACGCTTCAGCTGCCTTTGAGCTGCTGCTGCAGTGCTCTTGTTTGCAAACGGTCTTTTCTTGTGGAGAAGCCGCGTTTCCTTTTCTAGGAGCTATTTGGGGAAACGCTAATGTTTGCAGGAATAGACAGCCAGCTCCCCAGCTCAGGAGGACAGCGAGGACCCAAAGGTTTCCAAAAGTGCTAATTAAGGACCAATACCGATAGACATCTGGGGAAAGTTTTAGAAACAGCAAAGAAAAAATGCTTTCATGTTTAATTAGGAAGGAGGGAGTGTCAGGGACTAGAGGAAATTTTAGGGAGACAGACTTTAACTTGGTATTAACATTTCCACCTATTTATTGAATAGTTACTGTGTGTGATGGGGCAGAAGCACAGATGGGCACCCAGCCCACCCTGCCAAGGAGAACAGGTGTCATGGAAGGCTCCCTTGGTTGACAGACCTCCTCAGCTCAGACCTGAACTGAGACATGACAGGAGAACAAGAGTTGGCTAAGTGAGGGGCCTCCCTGGTGGCACAGGGGTTAAGGCTCAGTGCTATCAAGCTATCACCAGCCACTGCAATGTAAGTTCGGTCCCTGGCCAGGGAGTTAATACGCTCCCCTCAGCAGTGTATTTCAGTAGATCCACCTGCTCTGCTCCCCACTCTGTCTCTGTGGTCTCTCTCTCTCTCTCTCTCTCTCTCTCACACACACACACACACTGCCCCACACCTCTGGCCTACACCCCAGTTCTTGTATGCATAAATAAATAAAATAAGTCTTTTTAAAAAAACCCGAAAGTTGACCGAATGAGAATGACAGAGGGAAAATGCCAAGCAGAGAGCTACTCTGCCCTAGACACGCCTTGGAATGCCTTAGAAGTTTTTAAAAATGAAGGATGTCCAGCCCCCCTCCAAATTCCCTACCCCCAGAACCCTGTCTGCGGAAGGACCTAAGCACTTCTGTGTTTTGAAAAAGCTCCCAGATGAGTCTGCTCTTGGGAAAGACGGAGGAACCACCACTAGATCTAGCGGAGAACCACTGGATCACACACTGTGTCCGGGGGACAGTCTGGGACCACGGGTGGGGCAGCAGTGGTCGCACGGCGGAGGGCGCACCAATGTGTGCAGTCTGGAGTTCAGCCCAAGGGAGAGAGGATGGGTTTCAAGCAAAGGACTATATCCATCGTCTAGCACCTCCCCTCCCCCTCTCCCCAACCAACTGATGTGCAAGGGGCCCGAGAGAGGCCCACTCAGGACCACCAGGGCTCTCTTCTTCTCTGCAGAACTAGAGGCCTTTGCCGGACCTGCCTCTGATCTCTGGGCAAGAAGGGTCCTTGGCTGAGGTCGGAAAAGGGTCATCGGAATGCTCAGCCCCTCTTCCTTATTGTCCCTCTCCCAGCATCCACCCAGGTACTGACTCTGGCCAGGCTCATCCTGGGCATCCTTCCCAAATCAGCCCGAAAAGGCCCCTCGGCTGGGCTAGGCCTCTGCGAGGCACAGCACGAACAAGCCACTTTCTTTTCCACTCGGGGGCCAGACCGAATGGCACTTTTCCTTCTCACAATGCATTTTGTCAGGCTTGAGTCTCTACTGCTGATCACTTGCTGTGCTTCCTGTCCCAGCAGGGAGGAGAGGAGTGCAATGAGAAAGAAGGGCTTTTGACTCAGACAAGCTGACCTCCACCCCCATTAGTCTTGTGGCCTGAAGCAAGTCACTTATCCCTCTGATTCTCGGTTCCCTTGTGTGTAAAATACAACACCAACCTGGAGCAACACTTGTGAGCATTAAATGGGAGAAATATGTAAAAGCCTGAACACAGTGCTAGCACATAGTAGGTCTACCATTTATTACTATTAATCAGTGTTAATTGTAATTACTACGCATGCTGAATGTTGTGCTAAATGACAGCATTTCTTTGAACTTTAGTGTCCTTTTTAAAGGACAATAAAATACGAAGATATGACACCCAGCTTACAGAGGTGCTGTGAATACAGCGTGCAGACAATTTGTGGGACGTTTTATTCAATCAGGAGATACTCCTGGGCTGAGAAAATGACCAGGAACTAACTACTGGCTCCAACTAGGCCCTTCAGATCTTCTGGCTCCTACTCAGTGATGTGATGGGGGCTTATACCACCTCTCACTGGCAGATTGACAGGAGCCTTTTAAAATGTGTCAGGTTGAAGCCCAGCAGGTCATAACATCATCCAGTATGTGGATCATGTATATGAGAGCACAGCCCAGGGTGTGCAGTGTATTCGAAGGATCTAAGGCATGCTCCAGGGAAAATCTTCATAAACCATCAAGACTGTAGGGTAGAAACCAGCTAGCTTTATTATGCATTTTCTTTCTTCCTTCTCAGGTCAATGAGATGAAGGGTTTAGTGGGTGGGAAATGGCCAAATCTTGCCCTCTACTAATGTCCAATTCATAAAGTCCCCAAGATCAGGAGGATAAACATGAAACCAGTGTGCCTCTTGGGTATTAGCCAGATGAATGCATGACTTCCCTGGGGCAGGCTTCTCTTTGGGTGGGTGGGACCTGGGGCCCTGCCCCTGACCAGGAACTGCTGGCCCCCAGCAGAGCCCTGTGCTGGCACTCCTGTGGGGGACAGGAGAGGAGAAGGTACTGGCTCGGAGGCATTATCTTACAGAGCCAAGGGCACCAACAGTCAGTGGAAGAAGGGCGGCAGGAATGTGGGTGTGCCTTGGTAACAGATCTCATATCTCAACCCTCCTGGATAGGAAGTGAGAGAAGAAAAACAGCCTGAAAGGGAAGAGTCTTCACCTCCTAGATGAACAAACAAGGGTGGAATGATCCCTGCCTTTAAGGAGCATGGGAGTAACTGAGCTTCTGTCTGCCCGGCCCCTTCTTCATAGTATTCAAGGACATCTTAAATGTACATTGTGGTGTTTGATATGGGTTTGTGCTGTGAAGGAGTCTCGCAATCCAGTGACCACAGTAACCACAGTAAAATAAGTGCTGTGCAGAAGAAATAGGCAGGGCTGTGCTCGGGAAATGCTATGGACGCTAACTCTTTTTTTTTTAAATGGCCTGTATTTCCTAATTCTATTTTAATTAATTATTATATTTTTTTTCTTGCAATGTTTGCTTTCTTTTCTAGGTGTAGTCCCCATAGAATTTCCACCACCAATTCACCTGTGCACCATAGTGCCTTGTACTCTTCCTGTCCCTGCCTTAATCCCAATCCCAAACTCTTCCCTGCAGAATGTCTCTGTTTTGTAGTTATCTGTTTATTTTGGGGTTTTGTTGTGTTTTTTTTGTTGTTGTTAATGATGTGATTTCCCCCCCTTGATCCCCTAGATTCCTCCTATAAGTGAGACTATCTAGTATTTTTCTTTTTCCTTCTGACTTATTTCACTGATGGATGCTAACTCTTAAGAATGACTTACCTGGGCCTCCCTGGTGGCGCAGTGGGTTGAGCACTGCACTGTGAAGCATCCACTGCACAGCAGTGTGAGTTCAATCCCCGGCCAGGTTGGGGACCCACACGGCGCACCAGACCTCTCCTGTCTTGCCTGCTGCTCCCCTCAGCAGTGTATTTCAATTGATCTGCCTGTTCTGCTCCCCACTCTGTCTCTGGTGAATCCTCTCACCTCCTGCACCTCTGGCCTGTACCCCTGCTCTTGGATGTATGCATAAATAAAAAAATCTTAAAAAAAAAAAAAGACCCTCCCTGAAGCTTTCCTAGTCATGGTGGAAGCAAGAATTAAAAAAAAAATGACTTGCCCTGGATGTACTCACTGGATTGCGAGACTCCTTCACAGCACAAACCCATATCAAACACCACAATGTATATTTAAGACGTCCTTGGATACTATGAAGAAGGGGCCGGGCAGATGGAAGCTCAGTTATAAATGAGACACCTTCCCTGGTATTTTCTCACGATGCTGCAGAACCTAGAAAGTGTTCGGAACTAGCCCTAAGTGCTGTGATCCCAGCGTGGTCCTCACGTTGTCATTGTCAGATGGCACAAATCTTGGGGGACACCAGCAACATAGATGGGTCATTTTATTCTGGAGCATTTTATTTCTCATTCTCCAAACCCCGTTTATTCTGTAGTTCCTGGACATCTCTGCTTGGGTTTCCTTCAGGCACCTCAAATTCAATGTGTCCAAATGATACTCATCTTCTTCCCATCCAGCCCTACTGCTTCTTCCTCAGATCTGTACTCAGTAAAGGAACACCAGTACCCACTCCAGAAACCCGGGCGTCTGTGTGGACTCCTCACCTACTGTCCATCATGCGTCTGTCCTCAGTCATGACAGGGTTTAGCTTCTTTGCGTGTCTTCTCAAGTCTCCAGTTCTTCAGGTCCTTCTCTCCATCTTTGCTATTGGCCTGGTCTAAGTTAGTACTTCCTCCCCTGCCTGCTGGACTGCAGTTACCTTAACTGGTCCCCGAACTCTTAACCACTTTGTAATTCCTTTAAATTGCTTTTTGTAATCAAGTGAGGTGCCCCGACCAGTCACCTATCCCTGGTATAGGGATTGAAAATGTGGGCTCTGCAATCAAGCAGGTGGTTTAAGACCCATCATTCACCATCAGCGTGACCTTGAACCAATCAGGTACCTTCAGGTATCTCTCTGCACCTGGAGAACAGAGATAATACGAGGACCTGTGTAGCACACAGCTGCTGTATTCGTGTGCCCCAGTCTGCTTGCCTCCTTCTCACCCTCCCTTCAGGAGATCCAGCTCCGCAGCTCCCTGTGGCCAGGTTGTCAATCACAGAATCTGGTCCCCATCACAGGGGTGGGCACTGGCCCCGGTTAGGCCAGTGAGCATCTTTCTATTGGGAATTGGACTCTTTTTTAAAAAAAATTATCTATGTATGCATACAAGCACTGGGGTACAGACCAGAAGTGTGGGAGGGGGAGGTGAGAGGACCCACCAGAGATAGAGTGGGGAACAGAACAGGCAGACTGACTGAAACACACTGCTGAGGGGAGCAGCGGGCCAGGCAGGAGAGGTCTGCTGCACCATGTGAGTCACCTCCCCAGCTGTTGGCAGGGATCAAACTCTGCTGCTGCAGTGGCTGCGGTTTGCTTCAAAGTGTATTGCTTAACCCACTGTGCCACCAGGGAGGCCCCTGGGAATTGGACTCTTAAGGGACGTCAAAGGGACTGAGAGTAGGTGGGGCTGAGCCTGTGGGGCAGGGTCCACACACAGTCAGGCCAGTCTTGGTTCCGGTCCGCCCCTCCCAAAGCCTGCCTGTGCATCTTCCCTTCAATTCTGTAACTATCTCCTCCCTCTTTCCTTTTCCTTCTCTCCCCCTGCCTTTCTCCCTTCCTTCTTTTTTTTTTTTTTTTAAGATTTATTTATTTATGCATACAAGCACTGGGGTACAGGTCAGAGTCCAGGGAAGTGAGAGGATTCACCAGACAGAGTGGGGAGCAGAACAGTCAGATTAACTGAAGTACACTGTTGAAGGGAGCAGCGGACTAGGCAGGAGAGGTCTACTGCACCATGTGGGTCCCCTCCCCAGCCGGCAGCAGGGAGCGAACTCGTGCTGCAGTGGCTGCGGTTTGCTTCATAGTCGTTGTTTAACCCACTGCGCCACCAGGGAGGCCCTCTCTCCCTCCCTTCTTAGCTCTCCTCTCTTCCTCACCATCTCTTTCTCTGGGGTCTGTTTATGACCCTGAATTCTCAAGTGGAAGTCACTGTATTATTGCCAGGATAAAATGGGGCCATGCCTGTGAAGACCATGGCCAAGAATATTAGCTATTGCGACGATGCCACCCGCCCCAGTGACGCTGGAGCCAAAGTCGACTAGGAGGTGAGGCCCAGTGGGGGTCATTCAGTGGACCATGGGCACTCAGCTTATGGCAAGCCACGAGAGGGCAGGGAGTATGGCTGCTCTGCTGATTCTTGGTCACCACCCTCTCCTATATCCCCGGGACAGTCAGGTGTCTAGCATCTAGTAAGTGCTCAATAAACACCTACTTGTCGTTGACTGATATTTGGAATCTTCAGATATAACCATCTGAGATGCTCACAGAAGGATGGTCCTTGTAAAACTTGGCCAGGCCTGAGCGCCTTGACCTGTGTTGTTAGTGTCAATCACCTATAGAACAGTCCAGTCTCTGGCTCTGCATCTGTCCTTCTTGAATTCCTCAGGCTTCAGTGCTATTGGTCTTTCTCAATGCTACTCATCCAGCTTAATAGTTATTGCTATTTTGTGTCTTCAAGTCACCACAATCCCCTCACTTTGGAGAACTGTTTCTCCCCCAGTCCAATAACATGATTCCAGTGGACCCTGCAGTCTGCACACCCCCATCCCACCCCCAAAGCTGATCAAAGAACTGGGGCGGACCCTAGAGTTGCTCTCATTTCCCAGAGTTCAAATCCCAGGAAATGGGCTTGCGAATGGCCATCCTCCTTGGGAACTGGGGCTTGTCAGTGGCCCTCTTCCCCAACATGGGAAAAGGCTGTCTACGGTCACAGAAAGTGAGTCAGAGGAGAAACACAGAAGCAAAATGAGACTTGACAATTTCATTCAAGTTCTTCTATCTAGTCTGTTTCTGAGACAAATCCCCTGTAGGTGAAGGAGTAACTCATTTCTTCCTTTAACAAACTTATATTAAGTTCCCGGTATACAGAGGGGGAGAGAGAAATAAGTAAGATACTGTTACTGCCCTTGAGAGAGGAATTGTGCTGTGCCAGGCATGCACATGTGTGGGCGTGCGCACACACACACACACAGTAGATAATGGAGGAGGCACAAAAGCACCAGGGTACACCATCCTCTGGGCCATGGCCGTGGGGAGAGCAGCTCAACAAAGACTTCGTGGAGGTGGTGACCCCAGAGGAGTCGTGACCCACCATGTAGGAGTGGGCCTCAATGAGTCCACTCTTTAAAGTGAGAGGCTGGGCTGCCAAGGCTGCGCAGTGGGAATGCCTCTGGAACTTCTTTGGGAGGGTAAGCCCCTGTGGCGTGAGCATCGCTGAGCCGGAGGCCTTCAGTTGGGAGGTGACACAATTGCTGGAAGGGAAGCACTGACTTCAGATGCCCTGAGCGATCTCCCACCACAGATCTCCCACTGTGCCCTGGCATTTCCTCCGGAAGTCTTGATGCTAGGAGGCTGCCCTAACCTACCTTTTCAGGTTGATCAAATGGCTCAATTATCTATCTAGGATCCCAGATTGTCTTGAACTGAATGGATGGGAGAAGGGAGGGGGGGCCGTCTAGAAAAGAAAGTGCCAGAGGGAGTCCAGCCATCCACAAGCTGTTAGCTGGAGCCGCCTGCCCACAAAGGGTCCCTTTGTTATTCCAGGAGGTATTGTCACAAGAGCTTGGCCACAGCTCACGAAGCACATCCAGGAACTGTTCTCGGGAAAGTGTTGGCAGGGAGCAATGTCTGGTGGCCTGGAACGGATTCCGATCTTAGGACAGGGAGGGGGAATGCCCGCCAGGCTGCCTGGCACCACCTGCCCCTGGAGTGACTGTCCTGTGGCCGTGACCATGAGGCATGACCTCGACTCCACGGTGAGAGCACCAGACCTCCTCGGGAAAGGACTCCACACTTGCCCGTGCAGAGGTGAGCTCCTCTCAGAGGTGAGCTGAAAGGTTGAGAGGCGCCCAGTTGCACCCAAAACTGTGTTGCAGTAACAACTGCAGCTCTTCCCCTGTGATTTGTGTCACAAGTTCTCTCTGCCCTCCACCATCTCCACCCGGCCACAGCAGAATGTCAGAAGCCTGTGGATAAGAGCTGATATGAATTCCTTTTCTTATAGCTAGGATGACCATACACTTTTTCTTTCAAACCCGAACACTTTGAAGTGTCAAAGAAAGCTATTAATAATTTTGTTGGGACAACTGGCACGAATTGGGAGCACTCCAGGCAAACCTAGAAGTCTGGGCTCCCTATTAATTCCCTGGAACAAAAGGTCAAGACAGAAAGATAATGGCGTGAAGCAGATTGTTGGTGGAGATGGCCAACAAGCCTTTCCAAATGCCGAGTGTGCTTCATGTCTCTCACTCCATGTTTTCTAGCAGGATGTTCTGAATTAATAATGGCACAGCTTGCCTTCCCGACCTCCATCCAGACTTGGCTGAGGACTTAATAGCCAAGAACACAATCTAGATGCATTCCCTGAGTAACTATTCTTCCATTGTGTTTGCCACAAAGGGCTATTAAGCACAGAATAAACAGGTAGTCTTCTACGTGTGAGACCTGGCAATCCCAAGTGTGGGCGAGAGCATAGGGCAACAGAAACTCTGGGCGACTGCAGGCATGAGGGTACTGCCACGGTGAACTTGAAGGCTACGATGTCCTCAGCCCTGGGCATTCACCCTTGTGACCTCAAGAGTGCAGAGGAACACGTGGGCAAAAATGTTTGCGGTAGCATCGCCTTTAATAGTAAAACCGAGAACAACTTTAAAGTCCATCAACAGCTACATAGACTTTAAAATCTGATTTAAAAGTGGGCATTTTTCAGAAGAAGACATGAATATGTGATCAACAGGTGCCTGAGAAGTTATTCAATATCACTCATCATTAGAGGAGTGAAAATCAAAACCACAATAAGATGTGTCAGATCAGTTATTGTCAAAAAGAAAAGACTAACAAATATTGGTGAGGATGTGAAGAAAAGAAAATCCTGGTGCACTATTAAGTGGGAATATAAATTGATACAGCCACTGTGGAAAACAGAATGAGGTTCCTCAAAAACTAAAAACAGAATTATCATGTGACCCAGCCATTCTACTTTTGGTAACATTTACCATAAGAAAACAAAATTACTCTCTTGAAAATATGTTTGCTTCCCTGTGTTCATTGCATATTATTTATAATAGTCAAGATATGGAAACAAATTAAATGTCCATTGATGGATGAGTGAAAGAAAACACCACACACACACACACACACACACACACACACACACACAGAGGAATATTATTCAGCCATAAAGAAGGAAATCCTGCCATTTGGGACAATGTAAATGGACCTCCAGAGTATTATGCTAAGTGAAAGGTGAGACAGAGGAAAACAAATACTGAATGGCCTGACTTACATGTAGAACCTTAAAGAATAGACTGGACCCACAGATCAAAGGACATGCAAGGAGTTGCCAGTTGGTTGGGATGAGTGGGTGAAGGTGGCCAAATGAGACAAACTTTCAGTTATAATACAAACATGTCCTACAGATGCCATGTACAGCAGATGACTAGAGCTAATAATGAACATTTGAAAGTTGCTAAGAAAGTAGATCTTAAAAGTTCTCATTCCAAGAAAAATTATAACTGTATGAGATGGTGGATATTAACTAAATGTGTGAGCATCTGCCAATATCTACAAATATCAAACCACTAAGTTGTACATGTGAAGCTAGTACAGTGCTACATATCAATTAGATCTCAAAAATAAATAAAAATTAAAATTGATGCTCAAACATAAATTAGAGATATACGTATCAACATGGATAAATGTCAAAAACAATAACTATCCAAAAAGTAGGTTGCAGGAGGTTTGCTTTCCGTGGCATGGTCTATAAAAGGTTCTATACAGAAAATAGCAACTGTGTACTCTCTATGGATATATAAGCATGAATGAAAATGGCAAACCCCAAATTCAGAACAGTGGCTGGAGCGGAGAGAGAGGACGGGTGCACGAGAATACAGAGGCTTCGAATGTGCCTCTAGTATTTTGTTTCTTCAGCTGGATGGTGCCTGAGATAGGCTAGCATTCGAACTCCTGTCCAGTTCTTGATTTCAAATGTCTTAGGCACACAGCTGAGACTTCCTTCTCTGGAATGGGGCGATCACAGGGCGATTGTAAAAATCCTTTCATGACGTTTTGTAAGGATGTATTGTGTTCCCTACATAAAGGTGGTTTCCTTTTTTTTTTTTTAAAGGTGGTTTCCTATGCAATAAACCCTAACGGCAGGTGCTCCAGAAATGGAAACTTGGCACGTGACCATGCCTGAAACCTTGGCCTGGGCTGCACTGGACCTGTGTGACGAGGCCATTTGCAAAGGCATCTCCAGCCCAGCCCTGGCCAGCTCAAGAAATCTCCTTGTGTCCTCCCTTCCTTCCTCCTTCCTATTCCTCCCGTCCATTCACAGGACTAGACAGACGGATGCCTCCAACAGCTGTCAAGTGGCAAAATGGGGTTCTAATCCTGGAGCCTCAAGACGAAACTCTTCCCAACCAAGCTGATCCCCACAACCTCAGTCACCTCACAACCACCTGGGAACCTTTAAAAACCACCCAAGCCTGCCACCTCCCTTGTGGCGCAGTGGGTTAAGCACCGTACAATGGAGCAAACTGCAGCTACTGCATCACGAGTTCGATCCCTGCTGCCGACCAGGGAGCTAATCCAATGGTGCAGCAGACCTCTCCTGTCTCCCCCGCTGCTGCCCTCAGCAGTGTGTTTCAGTAGATCTGCCTGCTCTGCTCCCCACTCTGTCTCTGGTGAATCCTCTCACACACACCCCACACCACTGGCCTACACCCCAGTTCTTCTATGCAAAAATAAATTAAAAATAAATAAATTGATATATATTTTTAAAAATTGATAGCAGGGCCTCCCTGGTGGCACAGCGGGTTGAGCTCCACTGTGAAGTATTCATGGCACAGCAGTGCGAGTTCAATTCCCGGCCAGGAAGGACCCACATGGTGCTGCAGACCTCTCCTGCCTCGCCCGCTGCTCCCCTCAGCAGCGTGTTTGGGATCTGCCTGTTCTGTTCCCCACTCTGTCTCTGGTGAATCCTCTCCACCTCCCGTGACTCTGGCCTGTACCCCAGCTATTGTGTGTATAAATAAATAAGTCTTTTTAAAAATATTAATAGCAGAGAACAGATCACTAAATCACAATTATTGATGTGACAATTGGCTTTTCATTATATTTCTTAGTTGTTTTTCTGGTTACTTTTCCCCTCATTTCCAATTTGCTAGATTATATCCTACCTTAGTTTTTCCTCCTTTTCAATCACTAATGCCAGTTTCTGACATACATATATGTGTTTCTTTTTTCTTTTTCCACATGGGAGTCAGAAACGCTGAGTCATTTCTAAGAAGAAAAGAAGAGAGAAAATGAGCAGTCTGGCCCTTGTTCTGGTGCCTTCCGGGGTCAGGCAGGCTCAGCTCTGGCCTCTTGACAGGAGTCACCTTCCCAGTCTCGCCCGACACAGTGTCAGTTCCTAAGGAGCCCACTCTTCAAAGGCACGGGAAGACCAATCATAGCCCAGCTCACGCCCCGGGGGGATTCCTAGGGAGAGGTCTGAGCTTTACCATTCCGAGAATTTTAGAGAACCTCCTCTAGAGGGCACTGCAGCACCGCCCAGGAAAAACCATCTGAGAAAGCCCTTTTAACATTCAATTTGACCCTTGAAAAACAAGAGTGAGTTAAGGGTGCTCCCTCTCCCACCTCCCCCTTCAAAAGTCCTCATATAACTTTTGAGTCCTCCAAAATTTTACTAATAGCCTGCTGTTGACCAGAACACTTATTAATGATATAAACAGTTGATTAACACATTTTATATGTAATATGCACCATGTACACATTCTTACAAAACAAGCTAGAGAAAAGAAAACGTTATTAAGAGAATTATGATGGGGGGCCTCCCTGGTGGTGCAGTGGGTTGAGCGCCCCACTGTGAAGCATCTGCTGCACAGCAGCGTGAGTTCAATCCCCGGCCAGGGAGGGGACCCACATGGCACAGCAGATCTCTCCTGCCTCGCCAGCTGCTCCCCTCAGCAGTGTGTTTCAGTCAATCTGCCTGTTCTGCTCCCCACTCTGTCTCTGGTGAATCCTCACTTCCTATACCTCTGGCCTGTACCCCAGCTCTTGTATGCATGAATAATTAAATATTTTGAGAGAGAGAGAATTATGAACACAATTGTATTGTGTTTAACAACACACCATGAACTTGTCATCTGTTTACAAGAAAATCTGCAAGGAAGTGGTCCTGTGCAGTTCAGTGCTCCAATTTACTCTGTTGAGCTCCCTGCAGCCAGGGCTCTGGGTTAGCTAGATCCTGAGATGCAAAGATCAGGCACAGATGCTGCCCACAGTGGCCTTAGGAGAGTGGGAGGGGGCTCAGAGCCTGCTCCGACTGGGGCCTTTCCCTCCTTCTGGGGATTGAACTATAGGACACACATATCCACACACCACACAAACCACACACCCCGCAGCCCTGGGCTTTGGGTGTCTGCAAGGAAGTGGCTGTGGGCAGACCCCAGGCTGCAGAGACGTAGATTAGAGACTCCGAGGAGAGTGCGGAGCAGAGCTGCGGTGAGTTTACAACACGAGAGAACAACCCCCACAGTCCCCAGACAATCCACATATCATTAGAGTCACTGTAAAAGAGCCTATTAAAATGTACACATGTTAACCACATGTGGCCCAAGGGTTACATAAACTCATCAACACCCACTAACACGTTAGCACAGACTCCCTGAGCACGAGGGTTGGGGCTCTTTGTCAGAGGGTCACGGAGAGAAGAATGGTGTGGTCTTTAAGGAGAACTGACTTGGTGCAGACACTGCGGCCGGAGCCAGGGCCTTGCATGCTGTCTCCCTCTTAGGGCTCACCACACTGCTGGGCTGGGGACTCCAGCATCACCCCCAGTTTATAGAGGGGAGTACCGAGGCTCAGGGAAGTGAGATGACTTGCCCATGTAATCCTTTTTTAAAATTTATTTTTATTTATGCACATAAGAACTGGGGTATATGTCAGAGGTGCGGGGTGGGGAGTAAGAAGATTCACCAGAGACAGAGTGGGGAGCAGAACAGGCAGATCGACTGAAACACACTGCTGAGGGGAGCAGCGGGTGAGGCAGGAGAGGGCTGCTGCACCATATGGGTCAGCTCCCTGGTCCAGGATTGGATCGAACTCAGGCTTCAGGGGTAATAGCTTGATCACTCTGAGTCTTAACCCCCATGCTACCAGGGAGACCTGTAGTTGTAATTCTAATCCTGCTCTAAGAGAACCCAATGTTAGTTGGGAGATACATGCATGAAAAAAGAAAAGACCATTTAGCAACATGCAACTTCAAACCTCCTTCTTTTTCTCCCACATCTGCACACATTAGTTTGAGAGCGTCCCCTGAAAAGAAAGGGGAAGTGCCACTCTAATGGCTCCAAGTGGCCCTGTGACACCCGAGATGCACACGGCACTGTCACATGAGCCACATAAGCCAGCTGGCGTTATGATGTTGAAGGTATCACTGGTGGGAAAAGATGCCAGGTCAGGCTGGGGGCAAGCTCCCGGGGGAGGTTCACAATGAATTCTTCGGGGTTCTCCAGCAAGTTCGTGCCATTTGCAGCAGAAAGTTATGCACCGATCACAAAACATAACATAGTTCCAAGGGACAGCAAGTAACCGTACCGCGGGGGCTGCCTGGAGTGGCCTGGGTCTTGTCAGATGGACAAAACTGTGAGGCCCAGCAGGCCCAGCACCGCGCACCATCAGATGGAGACAGTTCAGCCAGGACTGAGCACCACGGGCAGCGGTCAGAAGGCACAGGCGAGCACAAGGCCCCACAACTGTCATCCTGTGCAGGCTCACAGCTTGTGTCCATGGCTGTATGGGCGCCTGTCCAACCCCCAAAGAGGAAAAAGCCTGAGCCTGGGTTACCATGGACCAGCTTCCAAGGTGCATGGCAACTGAAAATGACTGTAGCAGCACTGCAGCCTCCCTCAGGGGTGGCCTTGAAGAAACAGGGACAGTCCCTCCGACTGTTGAGCAAGTGTTTCAGACGGAATGTCTCCTTGCCCTCTTTGTATGCAGAGAGAGTGTCCTGAAGTCAAACCAGGTACCGTGCACAGCAGAGTGCTGGTGGCAGAGATGGAGGTTGTGCCTGCACCCAACAGCTTGATACGCCAGACCAAACTCCATCTAGACGCTTCTGAACCTCCAACCTTTCTGGATGTTGGTGCAAACAGAGAGGCTCTTGGGTCACCACCAGGGGGCAATGGTTAGACAGTTACATCCTTGGTTGGAAAATGACAAGACAAAAGTGGAGAAACACCAGGGGTGTTTTTCTTTTCTTTGTTACAGAGATTAGAGCCATACAAATGCCAAGATTTGGGGAGAGAGGAAGAGATAATAGACATCTACCCAGAATAGGTTGTACGAAGATGGCTGTGCGCCCATCGAAGAGTCAATTAAAGAGCTTGACTAATAATGAATTGAGAGGGAGCAGGAGAAACTCTCTTCCTCCCTTTCTTTCCCAATGTTATATTTATCATAACATATATATTAATATATATTATACAATATATACTATATTATGTACATTGGGTTGATTATATTATGTCATATTATTTCATAGCCTTAAGGTTTTCTTTTTTTTTTTTTAAAGATTTATTTATTTATGCATACAAGCACTGGGGTACAGGCCAGAGGTGTGGGGGGGG
>JAGFMF010011690.1:5213722-5231819 GCA_019455555.1 Galemys pyrenaicus | reverse complement strand
CCCCTCCCTGGCCGGCAGCAGGGATCGAACTCGTGCTGCAGTGGCTGCGGTTTACTTCATAGTGTGTTGCTTAACCCACTGCGCCACCAGGGAGGCCCGCCTTAAGGTTTTCAAAATAACTCCAGGTAGATTTTTTTGTGAAGTCAAGCCTCAAAGCCACTGAGAAGGGAACATTACCAGGGACAGGGTCAGAGCCCTGATTGAATGACTTTGATTAAGATTACACAGCTGGCCAGAGGCTAGACCTGAACCCAGAACCTCCCAATTTGAATGATTCGGATTCATAATCATTCTTGCCACAGCTGGATGTGAGTTTCTAAAAGGAAGAGTCTCAGGCGTCTCTGTGACTTATTTCCATCTGAGGGAGGGAGAACGAGGTTAACCTAGTCATCCTCTTTCGAGTTTTGATCAGCTACCAAACATGTGCGGTCCATGGTACACTGGCGCCAGAGCCCACTGAGCTCCCCCATCAGAGCCCTTTGCTAGAGGGTCACAGCACCTCCAAGCAGGCAGACGTGGAGCTCCGCACCCTCCCCCAGGAGGCCTCAGCACATCCTGGCAGCTCTCCTATAACCCTGCTACCCAGCGCCCTGGAACCTGGCTGCACAGCGGCATCTCCCAGGCAGCTTCTACGGGGTGCCAGGCCCAGCCTGCCCCAGGTTAAGGGGGGGCACTTGGGGCTCTCAGGTGATACTACTGAAGGCAGCAGTATCTTCCTATACCTGAGGTGCAGAACGAATGATCTATGCCCCTCTGAGCATCCCTTCCCAGCACAGAGGAGGGGCTTGGGGTGGCAACAGATTTATTCATGAAGCCTCAGGGCGGTGACACAGAGGGAGAGTGAGACACAGGAATTCACAGAAGAGCCCAGATTAAGCCATGGAAGTCCTGGCTCTAGTCTCCGCCTCATCACTGTCCTAGGAGAAGTCACTGAGAGGACTCAGGCAGGGCTACACCTGCCTCTTTAACCACTTATGGACCTCAAGTCAGTTGACCTCTTTGATCCTCTATTTTATTTTCAGGACAAATTTATTAAGAAAAGGAAAAAAGAGAGGATCTTCATAGTCAAGGCAGGAGAGCTGCTGATCCTTTATTTCCTGAGATTTAAAGTAAAGACAACACCCTCCTCTCAAGATTGCTTTGAAGTCTGAATCAGAACCATCATTACACAGATGTTCAGGTGAACTTCAAACACAAATGCAGTCGATGTATATGGGAAATTTTAATAAGGACGCTCCCTCCCTCCCTCATCTCCAACAACATTTTCACTCTCAGGAGGTAAGTGCCATGACCAGTGTCTGTGTGCCTTAAAAGAGCCTCCCAGAATGTGCCAGATTTAGGTTCATTAATGTTACAGAGCACTTCCCCGCAAGACTATTTTACCCATAGCCCCTCTTTTAATTATCAAAAAGAAAACAAATAAATCCCTGTAAGTAGCATTAAGGCACCTACTTTTCAATATGGAAATTATGATTAGAGAGACAGTGAGACCACCAGGACCCAAATCCAGGTCCTAAAATTCATGCACCTGAACCACTGCTCCATGACCACCCCAGAAGCCCTCCCACACAACTCTGGGGGAGCTGAACTGGTCCCCACTGAGTCAGCCAGTGCTGTTTGGGTGCGCATGTCACTGTGTGTGTGTGAATATGGTGTGTGTGAGCAAGCCCTGGGGCTGCCTTTCCTTCCGAAGGAGACTGCGAGCTCCCTGAGGTAGGGGCCCAGTCGGTGCTGGCTCCAAGAACGAGTCCCAGTGGCCTTGGCTAAGCTGCACAAGGACTTCAGCTCAGGTGCTAAAGTCAACACCCCTTTTCACACAGCCCCTACTCCACTGCATAATCACTGAAACCCTATTTTCCTTGGGCTCTCTTCCAGCCCCAGAGGAGGCTGTTACAGTCCAGGTAGGGACACAGAGTCACAGGGCGTCAAATGTCAGGTGTTATCCTCTGACAAGCTCTTATCCAGTGTGACTGTCCTCACCCCCAGGCGCACCAGAAAGAACACTGTGCTCCTTACCGGTAGAACCTGTCTCCCTCAGCCACCCGCTTTCATGAGAGCCCAGCCTCCTGTGGTACCCAAGGAGGAGGACAGTAAGGACAATAGCTCCCCAGAAGCACCTCTGTTCCACACAAGGAATAAGGGTCGGCCTCTGGGAAGGACTTTCTCATTTAAACAGATGGAGCCTGTGAGAAGCCAGCCTTTCCCTTCTGAGAACAAGATGTATCTGTCACCAGATAGGGGAACAAGTCCAAGCAGCCCCCCAGCCTGACCCCATTCTCCCTCACAGAGCAGGTAGGTAAGTGAGCAGCACACCAGCAGCCATCTTGTCAGGAGTCAGGAGTCAGAGGGATGGTGGACCCCAGGTTGGAGCTCCCAGGCCCGGAAATGGGCACTCCAGACCCTCTGGTCAAGACTGAAAAGAGGATTCCACAGACACACTGAGGGCAGGCAAAGACTCAGGGCTTATTGGTTAGGGAAGAGCAGGAGTTCTGGGGAGACCCCTCCGGGCAGCAGAGTGACGAAGGAGTCAAGGGTCTATATAAGTTTTAGGACGGGGGTTTGAGAAAAAAAGAACCGGACATTAGGACTGAAAAAAACAAGCAGAGTGGACTTGGCAAAGTCCATTCTCACGCTGATAACTGCAGGCTGGTGACCGCCTTCAGGAGGGACATCTCAGGGAGGTCTTGCGCCCGCAGCTCCAGGCTGAGCAGGTGGGGTCTCAGGGTTGGGGCTCGCTCTTCTGGGTTTGCAACTTCCCTTTTCCCATAGCAGCCAACTCGATAAGCTGTGGAAAGATAGCTCAGAAATTATTTTTAAAAAAACAAAAACAAACAAAAAACTGAACTAAACAATGAGCCAAGGAAATGTATGGCAGCAGGTGTCTGGGCCTAGAATCATCAGGTTTTTAACCTTTTGTTTTCCAGCCCATGGCAACAGCAAAATTCTTGCAAATTTCTTGTTTCTTTTCCTTGATGCCTGTCCTGAGATCCTTCCTGTCTCAGTTCCACAGGGCTGTGGCTTGAATAAAAAGGGAGGACTGAGGTAGGCCTGGAAGGCTGAGCCTGGGAGGGCTTGGAGGGCTGCTCACGTAGGAGCAGGTGAAGGAAGGAGCCAGGGATCCCTGACACCTAGTAGGAGGGCTTTGACATAGAGCACAGCACGATCCAGTGACCTGAATGTAAACGCCACAATAGACTTGCAGGGACCCTCCTCCTTAAAAGCGCTCAATCAGTCAGTCAACATTACCCTCGCGCATTCCCTCCCACCCAGCTCTGAAGAAAGGTTTGATTTCACCACACTAGTTAACTTTCTTTCCCAGTCCATCTTTTTACACTGAGAAACTAAGAGAATTCCAGGACTTTGGAATGTCCTACTTGAGCAGAATCACGGCTCCACCCCAACCGTACTGAATACAGGCTCTAAAAAGACATTTAAAAGGAGTTTACAATGAGAGGTTATGAGCTAGTTCCAAAGCAATGCCTCTCTGTGTAAGGCTGCAAGCCCTGGCTCCCTCTTCAGGCTGGCTTCAAGGATTAAATGAGTTAAGTATGCAAAGTGTTGGGCATGTGTCTGATGCCAGGTAAGAGCACTCTGTAAATGTTGACTATTATTTTGTAATGGCCAAATCCATCCCAAAGTTATGATCCAATTAGTCACCTCCCAGTTTGGTCCCTTTCTGCATGAACACTGCTAATTATTCACAAACTAAATTTTCACTTACTGAAGCATTTCTCATAAACTCTCTGAGAGCAAGCTCCCCTACTAAGTAAAACGTGTGATTCAATTTATGAAATTTCTATTTTTGTCCCACCATTTTTAGAACTATCTATTTCATCAGCTAAGGAATTAGACCAGGTAGACCTGAGACCTTTCCCAATGAAAAATTCATGACTTGTGTCAAGCAAAGCACCATCTGTCTACTCAAGTATCTTCAGGGTCAAACATCAACCCAAGTAGATGAATATTTTGTAGCGAATCATTTGCAGACTGAGAGAGCGGAACCAAAACACTTAACATCCAATGATGAATGTCTTGTCAATAGTGAGGTCATTTGCATGCAGTACATAATTCAGAGAGGATTCAGTCTTATCTACCCAATTTAGCAAACGATAAGAAATAAAAAAGAACTTTAAAGATTGTATCCTAAGGAATCAATGCAGGGGTGGGGAAAGCTTTAGATAGTCAGCAACAAATTATTTGCAGAGCCCCAACTGATGGATCATCTAACACTCTCACTGTGTGAAAATGGTTAAGTAAAATTTGATTCACCCAAACCCTTGGAATATTATGCAATCTCTAAATGGTCGCAGCATAAAGTAGTCATCACTATACCATCTGTACTGTTCTTAAGCTACCTGAGTTCAAATCCAGGCTCTACCTCTTATGAGCTGTATGATTTGAACAACTTACTTAATTTCTCTATACCTCAGTTTCCTCAGCTGTAAAATGGGGTTAAACTAGTACATTGAAAGTTCAGTATAAAGCTCTTGGAGCCATAGCTGGTGAGTAGATAACATGTAACCTGTTAGTTAATATGAAATTTAATAACGTTGTTAACTTGTTATCAAATCCCTCTGTTCCTCTTCTAGCACTCCTGGCTAGACAATAATCACCTGCTCGGATACCAGGTGACTAGATGTGAAACAGCAGAATGATAGCTGAGGGCTGTGTGCCTCTGC
The DNA here is from genome assembly GCA_019455555.1 of Galemys pyrenaicus. NCBI lineage: Eukaryota > Metazoa > Chordata > Mammalia > Eulipotyphla > Talpidae > Galemys > Galemys pyrenaicus. Next base: position 5,227,140 of record JAGFMF010011690.1, on the reverse strand, counting down.
CAGGTCCAGCCCATGGAAACTTTTCATGTGCCTCTCTGCACTCTGACCCTGGTGCTGGCTTCATGAAGATCACTGCAAGGACCTTAGACACAGTGTTATGGAGATGGTAGAGGCCAAGACGGATTCATAAATCACATGAATGAGAAACATTTTTGTGTTGAAATAGTAGGGTTTGGAATTCATCAATCACAGCAATAAACAGTAACTACCACACAAAGGGCATTTTAAAAAAAGGTAGGCTGGATGATTGATATGCTAGAGACTGAGTTGTGTCCTCAATATTTGTTCCTCCTTTCTTTTTAATTGAGAAAATCTTAAGTACAGTGAAATGCAAAGATGTATAAAACAAGTGTTTGATGAATTTGTACTCCTATGTAGCCAACGCACTAATCAACATGTATATCTCATATACATCTGACATATTATTGTTTTATTGTGCCCCACAGCAAGGTACACTTTACTACTTGGAGGCCTGCAGCAACAAAGCGTTTATCAGAGCCATTTTTCCAAAAGCACGTGCTCAGTTTGTGTCTCTGTGCCAGTCAGTTTTAGCAAGAAAATATTTTAAATTAAAACATGTACTTTTTTAAAAAAAATATTTATTTACGCATACAAGAGCTGGGGCACAGGCCAGAGTCACGGGCAGTGAGAGGATTCACCAGCCAAAGTGGGGAGCTGAACAGGCAGACCGACTGAAACACACTGCCTAGGGCAGCAACGGGCGAGGCAGGAGAGGTCTGCCGTGCCATGTGGGTCCCCTCCCTGGCCGGCGCCAGGAATCGAATATGTGCTGCAGCGGCTGTGGTTTGCTTTATAGTGGTTGCTTAACCCACTGCACCACCAGGGAGGCCCCCAAAACATGTACTTTTTTTTTAAAAGAAATATTGCTATTGTATACTACAGTATAGCGTAAACATAAGGTTTATATGCAGTGGGAAACCAAAAATTCATATAACTTGTTTTATTGCAATATTTATTTTATTGCAGTGGTCTAGAATCAAGCCTGTCCTGTCTTGGAGTTGTGCCTGTACTATCACATAGAAAATTCCCTTGTACTCAACTTCCACAGGCCTTCCCCATTCCAATTTCTATCACCACCCATTGGTTTTTCACCTTCTTGAAATCAGCGTGATTGGGCTCATGCATGAGCCTGGTTTCTTTCACTCGATGAGCCTTTTAGATTCATGCGTGTAGCTGTTTGTATCAGTAGCTTATTCTCTTTATTTGTTAAATAGTATTCCAATGTATGATTATGCCACAATTTGCTTATTCATGCTCCTGTTGATGGACATTTGGGTTATTTCTAGTTTTTACTATTGTGAATAAAGTAGCTACAAACATTCACATACAATTATTCTTATAAGTTTTTTTTTGTTGTTTTCATGCTTCTTGGAGAAATATCTAGAAGAATTATTGCTGGGTATATTAGTTTTCTATTGCTGCTGTAACAAATTACCATAAACCCAGTGGTTAAACCAATTTATTATGTTTATAGTTCTGGTGACCAGAAGTCTCAGAGGTCCCACTAGGTGAAAATCAAGGTGACTGCCTTCCTTTCCAATGGCTCTGGGGGTTCCTGGGTCAGGGCAGGCTGTAACTATAACAAAATACCATAGACCAGTGGCTTAAACAACATAAACATTTTCTCACTGTTGTGGAGAGGGAAGTCTGAGATCAGAGTGCCAGTTCACTTGGGTTCTCTTCTGGTGTGTAATACTGACACCTTGTTGAAGGCTCTCAATGTGAGGGCAAGGGGTGTGAGAGAGCCATCTCCCCAGTGTCTCTTCTTGTAAGAATAGCAATCCCACATGAGGACCTCATCTTCATGACCTCATCTAATTTCAATTACCTTCTAATGACCCCATTTCCAATTATCACACATGACATTTAAAGTTTTAATGTATTATAGTGGGGACACAATTCATCCACAGTAAGCGCTGAATCCATTTCGTTACTTTTTCCAGCTTCTAGGAACTGCCTACATTCCTTGGCTCATGGTCCTCTTCTTCCATTTTCAAGTAAACAAATGAATCTTCTCACATTGCATCACTCCAACCTTCTCTTCTGTATCTCGCTCCCTTCCAGTTTTAAGGACATCTATGGTTACATTGAGCCCACCTGGAAAATCCAGAAAAACTTCTCAACTGAAAAAATCCTAATTTATTCATATACCCAAGGTCTTTTTCTTGAAGAATAATGTAATGTAATACAATAATATAATACAATCTGGCAATTAGGATGTGGACATTGTTCTGTCTTCCACCATGGGTCATAAAATAAGAGTTATGCACTAATTCCAAAGGACACCTACACACCTGTGTTTATTTCGGTGCTTTTCACAATAGAGAAGCTATGGAAATAACCCAAATGCCCAAATGACTGGATCAAAAGGATGTGGTGTATATACACAATGGAATATTGCTCAGCAATCAAAAAAGATAAACTCATGCAATTCACAGCAACATGGATGGAGGCAGAAGGGATTATGAAATAAGTCAGGAAGAAAAGGAAACATATCAGATGGTTTCACTTATAGGAGGAATGTAGAAAAAACAATCAAGGGACTAAGGAAAAAAATTACAATAAATTAAAAATAAAAATCAATGGACAACAATAAATCTGAGACATTCCCTAGGGGAGGAGGAGGGAGAAGGAACAAATGGGTGGGGAAAGCACAAGGAACTATGGTGATGGTACATGGGTGACTTGGTGATGGGAATTTTATGGGACAAGATATATACACAACTCAAAAATGAAAAATGATGTAAAATATATATAAAATTTTAAAAGTAATAAAAACTTAAAAACTCTTAAAAATAAGTGTTATGTTTGTCTGTCTATAAGAAACTTTGAAACAATTTTCTCAAACAACTATATCATTTATATAACCACGAGTAACATATGACAATTCTTCACAGTTGTTCCACATCCCTGCCAACATTTAGAATTTTCAGTCTTGAATTTTAGTCATTTAAAGGGTCTGAAGCTATAGCTCATTATGGTTTTAATTTACATTTACTAAAAATGTTCAACACTTTCTGTGCTTATTGGCCAAAGAACCTTGTTTTGTGAATTTTTTAAGTCTTGTATCTATTTTTTATTGGATTCTTTTTATTATTGACTTACAAAAGTTCTCCACATATTCTTAGTACAAATTCTTTGTCATATATATGTATTACAAGTATTTTCTTCCAGTCTGAAGTGTTTTTAATGAGCATTTTTTTAACAAGTCCATCCAATTTACTTTTTTATGGTTTATGTTTTGCATCCTGTCTAAGCAGGTTTTGCTTATCCCAATGTCATTGTGATAAATTATAATTTCCAACTATAACTGTTACAATATTTCTTATCTACATAATCTTCTACAATATGATCTTGCCTCTACTTCCATTCTCCTTAAAAGTTTGATAGAATTCACTGATGAGACCATCTGCACCTAGCATTAGTTTTGTGAGAAATTTTGCTACAAATTCAATTTATTTTATGTGTATTGGGATACTAAAATTTTCTCTTCTTGAGTCAGTTTAGGTAAGGTATGTTTTTCAAGGAATTTGCTCAGTTCCATTTCAGTTGTTGAACTCATTGGAATAAGATTATTCTTAATAGTCCTTTATGTTTTTTTTCAAGGTCTAAGAATCTTTCTTGACTTCTATCTTTTCTCCCTCTTATTAGTAGTGTGATTTTTTTCTTTTTTCCCTTAGCCAATTTCATTAAGGGTTATCACTTTTATCTATCTTCACAAAACCAACTTTTAGCTTTGTTTATTTTCTTTATGACTTACCTATTATCTGTTTGATTTGTTCATCTTTGCCTTTATCCTTATTATTCCCTTCCTTGTATTTACTATGAATTTAATTTACTTATATATTTCTTGCACCTTCAGGTGGAGACTTAAAGTATGGAGTTCAAAATTTATTTCCATTCTGATATAATCATTTAAGCCAATAAACTTCTCTCTAAGTGCTGCTTATGTTTAGCTTTAAATATTTTCTAATTTCCCTAATGATTTCTTCTTTGACCCATAATTTACTTAGAATTACCTTAATTTCCAAATATTAGAGATTTTTCTAGCTATCTTATTGTTACTGATTTCCATTTAATTTTGTTGTAGTAAGAAAATCATTTCCATAAGACTTCACTCTTCTGAAATGTATCAAGGATTATGTTCAAACATATGGTCTATCTTGTTGAACATTCTGTGCGCACTTGAAAAAAATGTGCAGTTGCTGGGTTTGGAGTTTTATAAATGTGTTTCTAGCTAGTTAAATTTTTTCTTATTCTTCAGTTATACTGGCAATGACTTCACTCAGCTATCATTTATTGTCAAACAATTTTAACTTACCCTCACTTTCAAGGGGTATATTCACGGAAAATATAATGATGAATTGTCAACTTTTTGTTTCAAAGATGTTACTCCATTGTTTTCTGGCAAAGTCAATCATTATTCATATCACTGCTCTCCTGGATGTAAAGTATCTTTTATCTGACTACTTTTAGGATTTTCTCCTTATATTTGGTTTTCAGCAGTTTGACTATAATAGGCTTGGGCATGGTTTTCTTTTTATTCATGCTGCTCAGAGTTCATTGAATTTCATGGAGCTGTAGGTTGATGTTTTTGCTAAATGTGGGAAATTTTTTGACCATTATTTCTTCTTATACTTTTCTCCTGCCCCATTCTTTTTTCTCTTTTCTTTCTGAGACCTCTGCTTTAAAAATTAGTTATGGAGAAAAGATTTGGGTGGAAAGCTAGGGCAGCTATCGCATGCCAACCAGAAAGAAAACAAAGAGAAACAGGGACACACTCTTTTGTTTCTGCTCATATTCCATTAGCCAGTCCCCTAGACAGTTGTTTATCCAATTAAAATTCTTTAACTAAAGAAAGAAGGGATTTTGATATTAACCAAAAGATGGAATAACTGATGCCAGTTTCCCACCATCATCACCATAAACAACTATGAAACTAGATAACGCATATGATAATACAACTGTTTTCTACACATCGGACAACGGGCAGTAACAGACTGAATCCTTAGAGGAAGGAAATACATGAATCCCACACTGGCCCTGGCTGTCTTCCTGGGGGCATTTTCTGAGTCACAGCGCAGGGAAATAGCAGTTACATCAAGCACAGTGATCTTGCTCAGCTAGAAAGACAGACTTTCAGGGATGCCAAATTGGCTAGAATTTTCATGCCAAGGTAACAATATGAGAGAGCTACATGGGCAGTAAGTGTGTCACAAAATCTCCAGTAGGGCTCTCCAGTGGTCTTTGGCTAAGGAATTGGCTGAGCATTGTCAGGCAAGACATCATGAGGCCTAAGGGAAAGTGGCTGTTATGTAACTTAAAACTAAGTGGAAAATTCAGAAGTTGCAGTGTTTGGAGATGCAGGCATCCCAGCCAATCCACAGTTAGGAATAATGCCCTGTAGTCAGACCACTCCTTAGGACTAAGGACCAAAACTAAAACATACCAAGCCTGAGAGTCAGTAAAGCTATGGGCAATTAAACTGCTTCCAGAACAAAAAGGACAGTCAGACGTCAGTAAACTAAAGAACAGAAACGTCTGTGTAAAAACCATACTTAGACTTGGACAAGAAACCTGCCAACTCTTACAGGGAATTCTATTGCCCCAAACTCACAAGCATAGTCTGAAAAAGTATAACTGTTTTCACTTCTAAAGTAAATTTCAAACCTCACAAAGGTACCAGCTGAGACCATGAAAGAGAAGTCACAAGTTGAGACAGCACAGCAACAAGATAAGGGAGCTTCAGCCCAAACCTCCTCAGACTGCCATGCCCAACCACCACTGTCTGCGTGCATCTGTATCTGAGACGGGAAACAGTTTCCTATCTTTTTGTTTAAGCTGCCATTTCTTTTTGTTACAGTTATGGTCTCCACTACTTTAACTCATGTTGCTTAATGACAGGGATACATTCTCAGAAATGCACACATTTGGCAATTCCATCACTGTTGGAATGTCACAGAGTGGAATTACATAAACCTAGACAGCATAGCCTACGACACATTTTGGTTATATGGTAAAGTCTGTTGGCAGCACCATCATAAACACGGTCTGACACTGACCATTGCATTGGCAAGTCATACATGCCTGTACTCCAGCTAAGTGGCTGAGGCAGCACTTCGGTCTGTGGGAGATGGGGTTTACATGGTCTCATGAAGGTGAAGAGGGGGACCAAATTTCTGAACCCAGACTGTTGTGGTGCACGATAGCCCCTCTATAGCCACATTTCTGAAGTCGCATTTCTTGGTGGCCTGGTCACTGGGCATGTATCTTGCTGCCATTTACTCCATACATACAGGGCTAGGGAATCTGAGGTCCTTTTTAGCTCCCTCGGTGCCCAGTGGTCTTTTCAATGGACTCTTCTCCATGTCAGTCCTACTGGTCTCTGAACCCCCTCAAGGCCTGGCTGCAACTCCCATTTGGTTTCCTCCTGGCTGACACCTTTATGGTCCTCATTTATAGGGTCACCCCCACACACAAGCTCTTCCCTCTCAACACCATGTAGGAAATTCTGAGCACCTTTTATGCCACTGAATGCTAGGAGAGACTCTGGATAGCTAAATACTGGTCTTGTCTCTGCCTAAAAAGGCAGTGTAGTCATTCCAAGGCAGTACCCCCTTAGGTTTCTTTTCTCAGAACCCCACAGAGCGATGGGGTTAGAAGCCTGTCTTCTGCTTTTGATACTTCCTTCAACCAACCATCTAAAGCTCTGGGACAGTAAGGACACACATTACTCCTCCTGTCGCCATCTTTCTATTCCTCCCACGATCTTTCTGGCGGAAGGGGTACTTATTTTTCACACTCCTCTTGACAGTATTCCTCCCTGTGCAATCAAGTATATATCTACTTCATCAGAGTTGACCCTTAACTCACTAAAGAGCAAGTTTCAGAATAAACCCATTCCTTTTCTTTTCTCCACCAATGCTGCCTTTCAGACACCTGTCTACTTAGGGGGTTAAGGACCTCAGGGTTTACACTCAGTCTCCTAACAGCCTCTCTGCCCCACGCAGCCCCTGTCCCTCTTACTCTGGCCAATGAGCTTCATGGCTCAGCCTTGGAAGAAGTAAACTGAAGGAGTGCATGATTTATGAGGAAAATAAAAATATACGGGTTTAATATTGTTCCTGTTGCATATTTTATCTCAGTTTGTCACCCATATTCTCACTTTGTTTATGGTGTCTTTCAAGGACAAACCTTTTTAATATTTATGGTGTCAAATCTGTCAGCTTTTCCTTAATGGCTTCTGGGTTTGGTGCCCTGCATAGAAAAATCTTTCTCCACTCTAAGACTGAGCAGAACTTTTAATGGTTGCAAATGTGCCATTGTGCAAACATGCAAATGTGCCCTAATTTATTTACAAATGAATATTTAGTGTGTTCCAACTGTTTAAGTTATCATAAATAATGCAATGACCATCTTTGTAAATGCCTTTTTTCTCTTCTATAGTTTAAACAATCTATCTTTAGGATAGTTTCTTAGAAGGTTCTCTTCTGCTACTTAAATGCCTCAACAACATTTACCTCTTATAAAGCTGCAAAATTTACCTTTTATGAAGGTTAACTGAAACACCAAATTTCTGGATGGATTTTTACATAAAATTACACCTGCTCAGTGTGATTATTTCTATACTTCATGTAGATCAGATTACAACTGATTTTGATTAATAAAAAATAGAAAAAATTAGTAAACAAATGGGTTTGTCTAATATATTAAATCTTTCCAAAGACAAAGGAAAACATTATAAAAGTGTTTCTTACCTTCCGAAGAATTCAGAGAAGATCAAAGATCATCTTAAGGATGTTGTGATTTCCCAATAATTAGGTTTCTAAGATTTCATATTTATGTTAACAGGTCTTCTTTTAATTTAAATTTTTATTTTGTTTTCTTACATTTTAAAAGGACAGGTTTACTAGGAAAAGAGAGGCACCTGAATGGTCACACAGGTGGGCAGGAAGCTGCTGCTGCTGGTTTGCAAAGTGAAGAGGTTTGTGAAAAGAAACACCTGCATCATCACAGGCAGGCAGGAGAGTTACGGGGCTTCTAGTACATGAATAAACTCATCCCCTCCACCATGATCCCATCGCCTCCTCCATGTACCTAGTTTCACTCTAAGTGAGCCCCGTATTCCCCTCACCACAGCCAGGGCTGTGCTCCAAAGGTTTCATCAGTCCAAGGTCACCCAGGAAAAAAAAGAGTCCCAGAGTCCTGTTGGAACAGGGGGGTGGGGGAGGAGGCCATTCTGACTGAGACAGAGGTCAGAGGCCCCAAAAAGCCCCTAAAGGCTAAAAGACCACAAACCAGAATCCAGGGCTATAGCAACAGGGGCTATAGCCTATCAGAGGACAGTGCCCGATACAGGTCACTGTCTATGGGTCCTCACCCGCGCGTACAATTGCAAGGGACCTCAGGCTACAGGAACAACAGTCATGGGGTTTATTTACAAACAAGGGGAAAGGAGAGCGCTTACGTTTCCACAAGAGGCTGGCTGCTTCATCCAGACAGACAGCATCAGCGTTGGCAGTCACTGGTCACCAGTTCTAGGCAGCACTGTCCAGGAGCAATGACCACTACAGGCCTGCGGAGGCGGTGTTCCAGTGAACACCCAGTGTCACAGCTCTTGTGAGTTGTTGGTTCACGTCACCAACAGACAGCTCTTTGAGACACCAGGCTCAGGGCCTTTGGTGCTCCTTCCAGTCAGTGTCACAGCCAGGACCGAGTCCCAGTCTCTCTCTCTCCTCGGAGGGCGGCGGATGGAGGCTTCCCTCCTTCCTTCGAAGGCTGGAACCGTCTTCTCCTCTTCCTCTGCTGGAGCTCTTCTTCCTCTGGGCTACTGCTTCTCCGTCTGCTCCTCCAGGTCGCTCCGAATCCCCGTCAGCTCTTTCTCCAAAATGTCTCCCAACGCACTCCTCAAATGTCTCCCAACGGATTCCTAAAATGTCTCCCAACGAATTCCTCTCTCCCTTTGACCTGGCCTTATATTCACTTCTTCAGGTGCTCCCCCCCCAGTCTGATTTTGCCATTTTGCCGCACCTGATTGGTCCATTTTGGCTGCACCTGATTGGTCCATCTTGGCCTGCTCCAGAACCCAGGAAATGCAATTCACAAGACGGGCTCAGCCATCACTAACTTGTGCTGATAGGCGGAGTCCTGGTGTCAATCAGCCCAAGGCTCACACCCAATTGGTCCATTCCACGATCCAGGCAGCACACCGCTACATAAAAGGTTTCTGAGGAAAGACTGCCACACTAACTTGCAGGGGTGCCAGAGACCACTCCTCCTGCCGGCTGCTGCCCGGTAACAGTGTTAGCATGTGAACTGGAAGAGGAGGTTTCTGAATCTGAGGCCGGCATTCTCGTGAGGCAGCACAAACCATGGTCAAGAAACAAGGCTCTAGAGTCAGACAGGCAGTGTTCCAAAGCCCAGTTCTGTCTCTTAGCAGATTGTAGTGGCAGGAAGGGGCACAGAGCAAGTTCTCGATGATTCTAGCAGACAGGGTAAAGGAAGGAGTCTTGGAGCCCTCAGTGCCCTTTTATGCTTTTATTATCAGAGGCGACCAGGTACACGGCAGGTAGGGGGACGGGGGGGCCAGGAGGCTGGCATGCGTCCTAGCCCCTGGCACATCTTCACTCTCTCGGCTGCTTTGCTGCTTCTCGTTCTCTGCTTCTGGCATCCTGGCAACACCGCCCTTATACACGCTGTCCAAACCCAGGTGCACCCACTTGCACACGCCCACCTAGGCATGCGTGCAGCACTGCAGGCGTCCATCATTATACCAATGGCAGGAGGGTGGAAAAGCCTGCTAATTTTTCTCTGACCCTACACAGATGTTCATCTCAATCAAGTTTATTTAACTCTCTGAGGTTTGGTTTCTCTACAAATGAGAGATCAAGAGAGTAAGTATCTCAGAAGATCAAATGGGTGGTCAGTAAGAGTGTATAAACTGGGGGCCTCCCTAGTGGCACAGTGGGTTAAGAACTGCACTATGAAGCAAACCGCAGCCACTGCAACATGAGTTCGATCCCTGCCACCAGCCATGGAGGGGACCCACATGGCGCAGCAGACCTCTCCTGCCTTGCCCACTGCTCCCCTCAGCAGTGTATTTCAGTCAGTCTGCCTGTTCTGTTCCCTACTCTGTCTCTGGTGAATCCTCTCATCCCCCCCACCACTTCTGGCCTGTATCCCAGTTCTTGTATGCATAAATAAATAAATCTTTTTAAAAAAGGATATACTCAAGAAAAGCATCATCCATTCATGTCATGGAAAGGCTCTAGGCTCAGCCAGCCTGCATAACACCAGCAATATAAATAATAGCCATTAAGAAAATGTTGCTTTTATGGGACTGTGGTGATGGTGCACAGGTGAATTGGTGGTGGAAATTCTAAGGGGACTACCCCAAGAAAAGAAAGCAAACATTGTAAGAAAAAATTTTTAAAGGGAAAAGAAAAAGAAAACGTTGCTTTAAGGCTGCAACTTAGCCATACTCCTAGAGTAACCAAACTTTCCTTAATGGGACCCTGTCCTTTATGTTCATTCAGGAGCACACTGCTACTGAGGGTTTACGCTAAGCTTTAACAGCACAAGGTGAGCCCAGATGCTGGCTTGGGGGCTGGGGGTGCGGCCTGTAATTACGTGCTTGGGAGTATGGGGAAAGGAGCAGCAACGAATCCTCCTGAGAGATTAGATGAACTTCTGCCTGAGTTTTAAAAAATAAATAACTTCTATGATTTGGGGAGAATTGTTTATCTTACAAGTGGAGTATATGTTTATTGAAGAAGATAGAAATTGGCAAAACGTACACAATTTATATTTTTGTAATGCCATTTTCTAGGAAAAAATTATAGTTAATGTATTCGTTGCATGTTGTTTTCTGTCTGTGCATTCTATATTTGTCTGTCAGCCATACATGCTTTAAAAAATCAAAGTGGGATTCATGCCATATAAATCGTTTTGTCACTTGACCATAAGCCTAAGTATTACTCCCTGTCGGTACACAATTCCTTACACTCTTGTTGCTTGTAATGTGAGCCTGACACAACAGTGCAGACATCAGGGCACTGTGAGAAATGCAGTCTCAGACCCCAAGTCAGCCCTGGATCAGAACCTGCCTTATTTTTAAAAGGTTTTTTTATTTTTATTTATGCATACAAGAGCTGAGGCACAGGCGGGGGGGTGGGGGGTGGGGAGGGGAGGGCTGGTGGTAGGGGCAGAGGGGGTGAGAGGATTCACCAGAGACAGAGTAAGGAGCAGGACAAGCAGGTCCCAAACACACTGCTGAGGGGAGCAACAGATGAGGCAGGAGAGGTCTGCTGTGCCATGTGGGTCCCCTCCCTGGCCTGGGATCAAACTTGTGCTGCAGCAGCACTGGGCTCAACCAACCCCTTGCACCACCAGGGAAGCCCAGAATCTGCATTTTAATAAGCCCTCCCAGAGGATCTGCATGCCCTGTGCAGGTGAAGAGAGTGCCTAACAGCACCAGACTTAAAGGCCACACCATCTCCCATCAGTTATGGCTAAACCATAACTGATCTATTTATCTCTCTGCTGGACAAGAAGCTGGTCTCCCCCGCCCCCCAGTCTCTTGGACTTCCCAAAGCCTCTCTGTGATTCTTCATATCCTCCCTTCAGCAGGGTGCTCTTCCCTTTCTGTGGGTTCTACTCATTCTCCCCACTTTCCAGATGATCTCTGCTCCATCAGAGTTCACTCCCAATGCCTGGAGAGCACCGTCCTAGTCTATTCTCCACCTGCTAGTGTCCACTGCCTACCTCTCCTCGCCTCCCCTGACTGGGACAAAAGCAGGGAGCTGCAGGCCTTTCCTTAGTCCCTCCAAGGTTCCAAGCAGAGCCCTTGAGGAATGCCAATGCCCAGGTTCCTCCTGGGGCAGCCGAGGCTTGATAGTACCTCAGGCAGCCCCCAATATCTGGCTATTCCCTTCCCACTCTGTAACACCCAGCACAATCTGGAAGTCCCCACCAACTGCGCTCCCAAATGCCCCATATTCTTTCTCCTCTTTGTGCTCACACCCCTTCCCTATTCTGTCTCTTAGCTGCTCCGTTCCTGGGTTTCCCTTACTCAGTCCCTAACTCTATCCTGGGCAGGCAGGTTCCCCTCAGCAACTTCCTGTCTCCCCCATTCTTCTTCTTCTTTCCCAGCTCTCAATTCTCTTCTAGAAAGCCTCCCACTTCTCACCCACCCCTTCACTCCTCCCTTTCCTACTTCCTCAATTCCCACCTCCCCCTCAAATTCCAGTCTGTCCATGGGAAAGGAAAGGCTCCTTTGGTCCCACCCTGCCTGTGGGTGGCCTGAGGTGGGAAGCTGCCCCCCCCCCCCCCCCCCCCCCCCCCCCCCCCCCCACCGCTGTCAGAAGAGTACCAGCCCGCCCACCCCTCACCCAGCCCGAGGAGGGTAACCCTGTGTGCCGAGCTCTGTGGACCGGATGTCGATGACCAGTGTGTCACTGGATGAAAAGAGGCCCGAAGGCGGCTGTGAGGCAGCATGAGGGAGCCTCTGGCCCTGGGGTGAAACCGATGCGACTCCTCCGGCTTGGAAGAATGGTGGTGAAAAGTAAACAATGCCTCCGACGACCTCACTGTGCTTGCGTGGGGGCTGGGCTCCGGGTCAGAGCCACCGTCCGACGCCACGGAGCTGAGTGTGGGAAGGGCGGAGTGGACGCCGGTCCCCGAGAATGTGAGACTGGGCCCTCTGAGCGGCACCTGCCGGAGCCCCAGCCCACTCCGTTGGCGCACACCCGGAGGTCGGGTGGACCCTGGGTTCCCGGGTGGCCTCACCAGTAAGGCTTTTCTCCTTTTGCAAACGTTTAATAAGCCGTTGGGGGGAAATAGTCTCAGAATAATCCAGATAAACGTTCATTGTCGCTAAGTTGCATAAGAAATGAAGGCACCGGTTCGTGCTGTGGCCGGGAGACTGACTTGGTGCAACTCGGCAAAATGGAATAATTTATGAGTTTTCAAATGCTCATCCAGTTTGATTCTGTAATTTTGCTTTTGGGATGCATCAAAAGGAATCGTCCTAAATATTCTCCCGAAAAAACTTTTTGAACACATATTCTTTGCATTGAAAAATGAGAAAGACTTTATTTAAAATTGGATTCAGCAGATTGGGAATCGGATGAGTATATTGTGGCACATACACTGTCTTTAGTAATTTTTTTTGAAGAATTTTTAATAAAGTCAGGAAATGTTCTTATTAAGAAAAAGAAGCAGAATACAAGTGTGTGTATGTTGGTATAAACACAAATGCGCAAAATAAGCATAAAGGATTGGAAAAAAATTAATTAAATACTGCTGGTGGGAATGCAAGCTGGTCCAACCATTATGGAAAGCAGTATGGCGGTTCCTCAATCTACTGAGAATGGAACTTCCATATGATCCAGCAATCC
>JAGFMF010011690.1:5183256-5213672 GCA_019455555.1 Galemys pyrenaicus | reverse complement strand
AAATGCCCAAAAACAGATGAGTGGATCGGGAAGCTGTGGTACATATACACGATGGAATACTACTCAGCAATCAAAAATGAAAAACTAGACTCATTCATAAGAACATGGATGGATCTGGAAGGGATTATGCTCAGCGAAGTAAGTCAGAAGGCAAAAGAAAAATACCAGATGGTTCCTCCCCTAGAAGGAATATAAAGGAACCAAATAAGGATCAAGGAAAGGAATAAGAACAATAATAATAACAAGAACAGCAATAAAGACACAAAAACCAAAAATGAAAAGACAAGGACAAACTGGGGACACTTGGTGGGGAGGGGGGAAGGGGAGGGTAGAGGGCAGACAGGAACACGGGGGACTGAAGTGATGGTGCACTGATGATATGGTGATGGGGAATACATGGGGATTACAATTGATGTCAAATATATGTAAATTTAAAAAATTTATATTAATAAAATTTTTTTTAAAAATTAAAAAAATCAATTAAATAGGAGTCATTTACCCTTTTATATGTTTATTTTTCACTGTTTTAAGAACAACTTCAGAGATACCTGGATGTATAGAGACTAACGACCATCACTACACAGTGCTCTTCTTGCTGAATCTCTAGGGACACGCTCTACTCCCCACCGGCTCTTCCTTGCATCGCAGCAAATCCACTTATTAACTAAATTGCCTGTACCTACATAACTATATCGCCTATAATTAATGACAGGTCCAGTTAAACTCATATAATTTTTATTATACTGACTTGAACTTCTGATAATGTTACATAGAAGTGCTGAAATTGAGTATCCTTGCCTCATTTTCTACCTCAAGGAAAACCTTTTTCCATTTTACCAGTTCATCACAATGTTTGCTATAAGGTTTTTGTGGTTTGCTAAGAGGTATTTTTAAAATGACAACCCCTTGGAATCTAAGGAACAGAAGAAAGCACATTGAGAGAAAGGACAGTGGGCGAAGAATTGTATACCCAGGTAAAGTAGCACCCCCCTTCTCCCAGTGGGCAAGAGACAGATGCCAAAGATGTATTATAATCAAGTAAGTAATTTTGCATTTGCCTTGAGAAAGATGAGCAAGGGAGGAATCAGTTATTGAGTAACAGTATTTGCATTATATATAGGTACATTTAAATGAATGACAGTAGCATGGTGGATGATTTGTAATATCAGTACTAAGTAAGGACTTCTTTTTAATCATACAGGAAAAATTTAACATTTTTTTAAAGATTTATTTATTTATGCATATAAGCACTGGGGTACAGGCCAGAGGTGTGGTAGGTGAGAGGATCCATCAGAGACAGAGTGGGGAACAGAACAGACAGATCAACTGAAATACACTGCTGAGGGGAGCAGTGGGCAAGGCAGGAGAGGTCTGCTGCGCCATGTGGGTCAGCTCCTCGGCCTGGGAATCCAACTCGTGCTGCAGTGGCTACAGATAGCTTCATAGTGCTGTCACCTAACCCCTTGTGCCACCAGGGAGGCCCCAGAAACAGAAATTTTAAGTAGATCAGTTATCACCGAAAAGACTAGAAACTATATTACTTCCTCTAAGTAACAAAGAAATAGAACACATCTATGATTTAAAAAATTTTTATTAACTATTTTTTTTAATTTACCAAAAATCAATAGCAAATTTCATGCTAAAACAGAGAAAGTCCTAAGCTATTTCCATTAAAATTAAGTACAAAAAAGGGAAGCTCACCAGGGTGATTAGTATTCAACACTGCAGTATTTAGATGTTCTATTGCATTGTATAAGCAAAATGAATTTATAAGAATAAATTCCAACCAGTTATCTCTACCTACAGATGACATGATTGTATACCAGGAAGAACTCAAAAGACTGTAATAAACCATCCTATTGGAGAAGAACAAAATAAGCAAATAAATAAACAAGATATGGAGCAATGAATGATGAAGAGTAAATGGGCAAAGGGCCCTACTGCAGCAGAGTGAGCTGGCCGAGGGGCCCCTTCTTGTTGCGCATTGCTAAGCGTGGCCCTGGGAAGTGAACTGCAGGAGCTCAGGATGTCCGGCATTAAGGCTGCTTCTGCAGTTTCCTTGGTCTCTTCTTTTCAAAAGCTCTCACGATTTGGAAGTTTAACATCCTATTTCTAGTCTTTGGTCTAGTAACCATACAGGGTCTCAAGACTCATTTTAAATCATAATTCACCCTCAGCCCCCACACCTACCCCCAGCACTTGCCAGTGGTCTTTGTCCTTTCCCCTTTCTTTGATTTTCTCTTAAATCTTTGTAACTGTCTCGAATCCCTTTTAGAATTAATGGTTTCCCCAAAAATGAGGAGACAAGGACAGACTGGGGACACCTGGTGGGGAGGGGAGGGGGAGGGTTGAGGGAAGATGGGAACACGAGGGACTGAGGTGATGGTGCACTGGTGAGATGGTGATGGGGAATACATGGGGATTACAATTAATGGCAAGTATATGTAAATTTTAAAATATTTTAATAAAAAAAAATAAAGGCTTATCAACAAAATAAAAAAAAATAGAATTAATGGTTTCCTCACGCATAAGTCCGTATGTGTGAAGAGGCAGGAGGCGGCCTTCCCACCTTCTTGGGTGGCTCATTGGAGGACAGCACCACCTCCTCTGTCCCCAACCCCAGCCGCCTGACCCCACATCCTGGGAAGACGCTGCGCCCCCCCTCCTAGGGGAAGAGGAGTGAGCGCTTGGGGTTTCTGTGTCCGCCCCAGTCTGAGCTGCAGAACCTCTGGGAACTCAGAGTTCTCCCACTAGAGGGCACTGGCGCGCTGCCCGGGAGAGCCGGTCCCGGGTCCCCGGAGGGACCCACCCTCGAGTTCCATAGGGGTCTAAATTGCCTGGTGAAGGAACGCACAGACCGCTTACCCCAGGCTACGCGAGGGAGGAGGCGGAGCCAAGGGCCGCCTCAACACACACGGGTCTGGAAACTTGACGTCGGGAGGCGGGAAGCACGTATTGGGATCTAGCCCAGGCCACCTGGCTTACCTGCTAGTTTGAGACCAACATTCCCATCCTCAGCCTCCAAGAGGCCCTCCCAGTGCTGCCACCAAGCCTGACCCCCACTTTTATTTTATTTTATGTATTTTTACATCCTTCATCACTTTTGTACAGTGTATGTTTTCTCTTCTAGTGTATAGTCCCCATGAAATTCCCACGACCAGTTTACCCAATGTACCATCACCATAGGCCCTTGTGCTCTACCCTCCCCTATTTTGATCCTGCTTCCTCACTCCCCCTGCAGTTATCTCTGGTTTATAGTTGCCTGCTGGTTTTGATTTTTACTTTGTTATAATTACTATTTCCCCCCCTAATCCCTTATTTGGTTCCTCTACATTCTTCCTATAAGTGAAACCATCCAATATTTTTCTTTTTCTTTCTGGCTTATTTCGCTGCGCATCCCTTCCAGCTCCATCATGTTTCTGCAAATGGCATGAGTTTATCTTTTTTGATTGCTGAGTAATATTCCACTGTGTATTTAACCACATCTTCTTGATCCAGTCATCTATTTTTGGGCATCTGGGTTGTTTCCACATCTTATCTATTGCAAATAGTGCTGCAAAAAACATAAGGGTGCAGGTGTCCTTTTGAGTTAGTTTTTGTGTCCTTTGGGTAAATACCTAGGAGTGGAATTGCTGGATCATATGGAAGCTCCACTTTTAGTAAACTGAGGAACCTCCATGCAGCTTTTCATAATGGTTGGACCAGTTTGCATTCTCACCAGCCGTGTAGGAGAGTTCTTTTTTCACCACATCCTCACCAACACTTGTTCTTGCTAGCTTTTTCAATATGTGCCATTCTCACTAGTATAAGAATGTGCTTTTGATTTGCATTTCTCTGATTACAAGTGATGTTAAACATTTCTTCATATGCCTGTTGACCATTTGTATTTCCTCTTTGGAGAATTGTCTTTTTAGCTCTTCTGCCCATTTTTTAACTTGGTTGTTTACTTTGTTTTTGTTGAGTCTCATCAGCTCTTTGTAGATCTTTGTGATCAATCCCTTATCATTAATATTGTGTGTAGAAATTTTCTCCCAATCAGTGGGATGTCTCTTTATATTGGTTAATGTTTCTTTCACTCTATAGATATTCTTTAACTTGATGTAGTCCCAGCTGTTTATCTTTTCCTTCACTATCCTTGTTTTTGGGGGGATTCCCTACTTTTAGAATCTCTCCATTTATTATGGAGACCTCATCAAATGCACATGTGTTAACCACATATTACTCAAGGATAGTTCATTTAACCCTCTGGGATATGGTGACACATTAGCACTTAAAGGAAGTTGGGGTGGGGAGAGCTTTGGGCTGTAGGTCATGTGGGATAGTGTTATTCCCTTAAGGACTACAATAATAGCCATTGTTTTTGTTTTATTTTCATTTGTTCTTTGCTGGGCACTGGGAGTCTTGCCCAGTCATCTTTTAATACAACAGCATCTATATAGGGGCTATTTTGGGAGAAGATAATTTGGGTCTATGAAATACTCTATTTCTCCTTAAACTTACCCCCAATTCTTGCTGTCTTTGATCTGCATCCAGGACACCTTTATATGCTGTCTTTGGTGATTGTGGCATTTGGCTTAGTTTTCTTTTCACCCCAGTCCTGCCATCTGCCTCCAGGAGTCAGTGTACTAGCATCTCCCTCCCCCTTAACTCTCATTCTCTGCTCAGTGCCTTGCACCCTGCACTTGGCATTGATGCTCTCAAGAGTTGGTGACTCCTAGCCTCCACAGGCCCTCTGTAAGCCTTTCTCTTTCATCTGTCTCTCTCCTTTCCTCCCCCTCACACATTACTTCAACATCCTAATCTTTTCTCTATAGTCTACAAACACCTCCACCTCTACAGTCATCCTCTCATATATCCTATCTCAGACAAAGTGGAAAAGCCTTTTTGAGGCCAGCGGTTAGGGCTCGAAAGGAGCCTGGTTGAGTAGAAAGAATATACCTGTGGAGTAAGTCATCAATTTGGATACTAGTGCCAACAATTAACTATGCAACCAGGTTTTTTCCCCTTAAACTTTCTGTGCACCAAATAACATGTCAGTGATATTTGAATAGAAATAGTGATAAATGAGATTTTAAGAATTAGCATCAGGGCCTCCCCGGTGGCTCAGCAGGTTGAGTGCCATACTGTGAAACATCCGCAGCACAGCATCACAAGTTCAATCCCCGGCCAGGGAGGGAACCCACATGGCGCAGCAGACCTCTCCTGCCTCACCAGCTGCTCCCCTCAGCAATGTGTTTCAGTCAATCTGCCTGTTCTGCTCCCCTCTCTGTCTCTGGTAAATCCTCTCACCTCCCGCAACTCTGGCCTCTACCCCAGCTCTTGTATGCATTAATAAATCTTAAAAAAAAAAAAGAATTAGCATGAACATGTGACAAGTCCCTGAAATAGACCAACATGTAATACTCAGTAAATAGTAACTATTATAATTACTCATGCTCTGAGTCCCTGTTCCCTAAATACTTCTTCAAGCCTAATCCTCTTGATGCCAGTGAGTGAGGTTACCGTGGTCACAGCTGCTGCTGTCACCGCCTCTCACCCTGGTCACCACCACGGGTTCTCGTCTTGTGAAGCCGAAAGGAATTCATAGACTCTTTTGATAAGTAAGCAAAGAGAAGCAAACTTTGTCTTGGAAATTAAAGAAAAGTTTATTTAGGAAAAACAAAGGTAAAGAGTAAAGACTCCCAGGCATATGGTACCTACCAGGCAAAGCGAGCCAGGTGGAGTTGAGCCTTAGGGAATATATGCCTTCTTTCCCTCATTATTCTAAAATGTCATTAGTCTTTCTGTGATTGGTTATTTCTTGATGGTCCCACTTAACTTACTATTGTGCCTAGACATTCCCTTATTTTACATCCATTATCTCCTCTTTGCTTTTAAATGCCTTTCATTCCTAGTTCTAGAGTGTTAACTGGTTAACTGGCTTATCTCCCACAACTTCCTTTCCTTTTGTTCCAAAACTTAACTATTCTGGGGTCTCACCTACCCATTTCCCTTAAAGCTGCCTAATTATTTCTAACTTGCCCTAGGCCTCACTCCATCTCTTCTCTTATAAACAAGGTTAGATCTCCCCCATCTTCAAAAACAAACTACCCAAAATAAATAAATAAGTAAGTAAAACCCTCTGCAGAGAAATTCACCAACTCCCTGAAGGTCATTCACAGCCTGTCATGAAAGAACTTCCACAGGAGGAAGTCCTTGACTTAACCAAAGCCTGGTTCTTGGAGATTCTGATTTCTTAGAAAACTCTCTTTTGGTTCTTTGAATTGAAGGTTTGGTTTATTTCATCAATTCTGGGAAATTTTTGATGATTAGCTCTTCAAAATCACCTCTACTATACACTGCCTCCTTCCAGAACTCCAATTAAACCTATGTTGCATTTTCTTGCTATATCTTTTATCTCATTTATTGTCTCTATTTTCTACCTTATGCCTCTCTGGGCTTCTTCTGCATAGTTTCTTCTAACATATCTTTCTTTCTGTAACAGGGTGGTCCCAGGAAAGAGGGAAGTTCCAAAATCCCGGTTCCGCCCTAAGTGGGTGGAGCTGAGCAAAAATAAAGATTCTGCAGAGAGGAGATCGGAGGACCGAAGGTAGGGAGAAAGAAGGAAGCAGGATGGAGAGCAGCATGGAGACCTGGAGGAGGCACGTGGAGCAGAGAAAAGTGTGAAGAAACTGCGCTTGCTTTTTGGTCTTGGATTGGTTGGAACAGATGTGGGTGAGAGACCCATGGGGAGCTTAATAATGGCAGCTTTCATCTTAATTTTAATTTTGCTCTTTTCCCCCCAGATTTGTCTAATTCTTTCTGACCCTTTTCTATGGGTCTCTACTGAAAGGTCCCTTAGTCTTGTGCCAGGCTTTGGGGCCTTGCTTTGGGCTAATCCTATTTGGTTGGACTTTTACCCTCAAGGAGACGGATGGATGCTTTGGATGCTTAACTTAGTAACTATGTTCTTTGTCCTTTCTGTATTGTACCCTAATTATATTAAAGTTCCTTTCCATTAAAGGCCTTATATGTTTGTCTTAATGTGGCGAATAACAAAACCCATTTAAAAAGAGCAGGTTTGGGGGTTCTGGGGTGCCCTTCTCCCTACCCTATAACATTTCCACTGACTATTATTTTCTGTTGAGATCTTAATTGGATTTTTGTACTTTCCAATTCTGTAACACCAAATTTATTCTTTTAAAATCAACAATGTTGGTCCTTCCTGGTGGCACAGCAGGTTAAGCAACGCACTATGAAGCAAACTACAGCCACTCACTGCAGCACAAGTTCGATCCCTGCCGCCGGCCAGGGAGAGACCCACATGGCATGGCAGACCTCTCCTGCCTCGCCCGCTGCTCCTCTTGTTACAGGGCAACCCTAATATAAAATGGGTTCCCCTCACTGGGTCCTCCACCCGTGCGCTCAGAAGACTTAAAAAGTCCCAACTCCAGGTACACGTGGCAAAAGTTATTAGCACATTTTATTTTATGAAAGAAAGGGGAATAAAATAGCAATAACACCAAAGGAAAAAGAAAGGGATATAAATCCACAAATACCCTACCAGATCTAAGCAATGGCGCGTTGAGGGCTGGCTCCGAGTCAAATGAGATGGCTCCGAAGGAAGGGGTCTGGCTCCTCATTAAGAGAGCCCCCAAGGCTCACCTCTCGTTTTATAGCCAGCCTGGCTGCTTAACTCCACCCTTGGGTCCCAGTGATCCACTCTTCGATAATCATCTTATCAGATTTGTGGTTCTAGAACACTGATGGTCTGGAGTGGGGGTTGGAGTCCACACACCCATAATCCATTTAGGACTATCTTTTCCCCTAACACTCTCAGCAGTATGTTTCATTCAGTCTGCCTGACTGACTGTTCCCCACTCTGTCTCTGGTGAATCCTCTCACCACCCTGGACTCTGGCCTGTACCCCAGCTCTTGTATGTATAAATAAATAAATCTTTAAAAAAAATAAAATTAACAATGATGCTTTCAAAACATCCATATCCATATTATATAAAACTAATTTTTATGTCCATAAACAGTAAGCATTCTTTCATTAGAGGTATCTAGTAACTCAAATATTTGTGATCCCAGTAGGTCTGTTTCAGTATTTTGTTTTTATTGATTCTGACAAATGTTTGTCTTGTGTTCTTTGTGTACTGTTATCTTTCTGGACATTTTATTTGCAATGACTATTTTGAAAATTAATTTAAAACCTAGGATCTTCTTCCTGAGAGGATCTTCCTTCCCTTCCAACACCCGAGGGCATTCAGTCCAGGAAAAGGGCTTTAGAATGTTGCAGATGACCAGAATCAGTCCTCACCGCATCTTCAGTGGAGCCCTTTAAGGCCGGTGCTCAGAGCAGAGATTTCCACCTTGGTGGGCAATGAATGCCAACTCTTCCCTCTAGCTCTGCATTCTAGATTCAGATTACTGACAGAAAACAGCCCCAGGTTTAAAGTGTCAGTGAAATGAGGTGGCAGTGACTGGTGTGTGTCCTGGGGATAGTGTAGGTGCATCATCATCCCTCCCACTCACCCAAGAAGCCTGGCCTGTCAGCTACCTTCTCCCAATGTGAACACATCTCAGAGAAGGCATAAAAAAAGCTCATGTTAGGTTCTTATAGGGAATCACTCATGACCCTGATATCATTTCTTTTTTTTTTTTCTTTCATTCATCCAAGATTGAGCTTTACAAGGGGAATAGGAAGGTATTAGGACAGAGAGCAATTATAGCTAGTGACTACAGGTGGCTTGGCCCAGGTCTCTGGGTCCACTAGAGGGCTCTACACCCAGCCAGTAGGCCATCCTCTGCTGCCTGCTTGATCATCTTTCACCTTCCATGGAGATACATTGGTGTCACTGGTGTGAGTGTTGAACATCCCAAGCAATGCTCCCATGCGGTGCTCCCATGCGGTGCTCCCTTGTGGGTCCGTGTAACTGGTTCTTCCATGAGATGAGTGTACATCTCTGATGTGAGTCACCTAGGAAAGAGGCCTGGTCTTGGGCAGGTAATATTATTCAAACAAGGTACCATCTCCGTGCATCCTGCACAATTTCCCTAAGAGGGACAGGATCCCTCCCTGCCTTATCTCTGTGGCCTTTCTCAGAACTTGTCACTGAACCCACACCACATTCTATATAATCAAGACCTTACTGGCAGCTCTGCCCATCTGTGACGAGGCAGGTGTTTCTTTTCACAAACCTTTTCCCTTTGCAAAACTGGAGCAGCAGCTCTCCTG
Source organism: Galemys pyrenaicus (assembly GCA_019455555.1). Taxonomy (NCBI): domain Eukaryota; kingdom Metazoa; phylum Chordata; class Mammalia; order Eulipotyphla; family Talpidae; genus Galemys; species Galemys pyrenaicus. The sequence continues at coordinate 5,204,452 of JAGFMF010011690.1, read as the reverse complement.
CCCTCCTGTGACTATCCAGAAACCTTGCTTTCTCTTTCTCCTTTCCTAATAAGCCTATCCTTTCAAAATGTAAAAGAAAAAAAAGATTTTATGAGACGTCACATCTTCTCTTTTTAAAATACAACATACAGACTTTAATAAACAAAAGTAACAGGCAAAGTCAGACAGGCACTTACATTAAGAGAATAACTGACTACAAGAAATTTTGTCTTAAACATCTTACAGTAACTCACTTGCAGTTGCATTTGGCTGAGGCCTGCTGCTGTGAAGAACACAGCTCATGTCCAAGTATCCACTCAGTACTACCTTATAAACACATACACAATAAACTTTAAAATGACTTCACTGAAGATCCCAGATACACTTCATTTTTGTTGATCTTGGGGAAGAGGTCATCTGGGCAGAATGTGTGGTTCTCGCTGGTTGGACACCACGTCCTCCACTCCTCTTCAGACAGCATATGGGTTTTCAGTACTTGTTTGGAAAGTTCTCTGGGTAACATGACATGCCGGCACTCATAGTGTTTATCAAAGTACTTGTCCAAGTAATAGATCTTCTCTGAAGGAGCAACAGGGGAGTGGAGAGTGGGAACCGTGGGCCAAGACTACATTGGCCCAAAGCTTCCACTTGACTCATGTCTTCCTTTTTGTGGGGTGGCTGTTTGTCTCATTTTGTTTGTGCTTTTAAGCAGCACAGATTATTGCTTTTGCTCAGCGCAGGCCATTGATCTGTACATTGTCTTTTAGTCATTTTATTGATTATTTGATTCTCTTTTAACTTGTTTTAACCTTTGGTAGCCTGTTCCTCACTCTTATTTCTCCTCAGATCATGATTTTACTGTGTTAATGGGCATCTTTATTTGAATGTTCTTGCAAAATGTGTACTGTTCATTGATAGGCAAATATGTTTAAAGTGAAAGTTATTATGCAATGTACTTCTGTCTCCTCTGTTTTGACCTTCTAACCACGTGGCTGTGTGACATTGAACGTGCCTCACACCCATTGTGAGACCTGCTCCATTAACTGCGGCCACTGCACAAACCACTAATCTCTTCATACGGGTTCCCTTTTGGAGTTCAATGAGGATCCCCTGGGGTATATCCAGGATCAGGATCCCAAGGTCTTAGGGTGTGCATCTCTGTAGGACTCAGTTTGACCAAGTAGAGACCTCCAAAATCCAGCACCAGATTCTCCTCCACAAAGGCAGTACCTGTCAACGTATCCAGCAGCGATACACCATTGACTTCTATGTCACCAAATCCCTGCAACTTACTCTGACTGGTTTTCTAATGGTTACCAGTTTGATAGGTGCCAAATGGCTATCTCAGGGAGTTTGAATTGCATTTCTGTGACTATCAGCTGATTTTGAGCATCCTATCATACGGTTTTTAGCTTCTTGGGGTTTTCCTCTGTCATTTGCCTATCTTTGTTCTCTGCCCATTTTTCTATTAAAGATTTTTTTTCCTTTATTGATCAGCAGAATTTGTTTGTAAAGCCTGGTGTAATTTTAATACCTCATCAGTTTTAGACCTTGCAAATATCCTCTCCCATTCCACCATTGCCTATTAACTTTCCAATAATGCTCTTTATAGAATGGAAATCCATCATTATGCAATCACGGTCATTTAATAAATCATCGTTCCCTATGATTTGAGCTTTTGAAACCTATAGAAGTTCTTTCATGTCCCTAGAACATAATATGTTTTCCTCCACTTTCTTTACTAACTGTAGAGTTTTATCTTTCACATTTAGCTCATAGCTCCATCTAGAGTCCATCTTTGTATGTAGTGTTTGGCTGAGATCCATTTTTATGATATCCACTGACTGAGTCAATTTTCTGAACACTCTCTACAAAATAATCCATCTTTCCTCTCAGACTTTGTGCTACCACCTTTGTCATATTAACTACCCTAGCCAGCAGGCCAGCCATGGGAAAGATCTATAGCAGCTCTGCATCTAGACCAGTCTCTGCCCAAGCCAGACTATGCATATCCCTCACTTCCACAGGTGTACAAGAACCAATCTGGAGGCCTGGGGGGAACTGAATCACCCCCAGAGAAGGGCCCAGGTACCAGCATGCATCACTGGAGCTCAGCTGGAGCTGATCCTGGCCCCGGTGAGGTTCAGAGAGGCCACAGAGCTAGGCTGGGACTCTAGGGTTGAGGGCCCTGGTCTGGCCTGGTTTCAGTCTCTGACTCTTCTCCCTGAGGAAGGATGCTGGGACCGGGTGAAGTGGAAACAGCTCTTCTTTCACAGGAGAGGCCAGTCCACAAGCGAATTCTTTGAGTTTTGTAGGGTTCCACCATTCTGTAAGACCAGAACGGTATCCAGGGAGGCATCCCTCAGATCCAAGGCAGTTATTCTGGGTCGTTCTAAGATAAGTTCAAGAAAGAGAGTAGGAAAGAAAAGAGCCCATTGGTTATAGAAAGGAAGGGGGATGGAAGGGAGGAAGAGAGACAGCCAAACACTTCTGTATCTGACCAGTTAGAGCTAGGGTCAGGTAGTGATGAAATCCCTCCCTTCAAGCAGGGTCCTTAGCTGGGAACCTCAGAAACTCTGGTAGATTTCAGCAAAAACAGGGTCCATTAAAGGAATTATTGAGAGGGCTCAGAGTGAGAGTCTGCAGGTGTGCAGGGCCTTATGGCGAGCTGAGCTCTCCCCTACCTGCTCAATAGGTGGGGAACCTCTGAGATAGAGAGAAGACACTGAGCAGTCCAACAGAAAAGCTGGCCACTCAGCTCTTCCTCACCTGTACCCATTCATGTCCCCTGAACTTGTGGGCCTGAGATGTATCTGGAAAACAAGAACTTAAACTTTGCTAATTGTTCAGGGTTAAAAGATTCGTCTCACTCTGGGGGTCCCTGACAAGAGCCACTGTGAGAAGGAACATGGCCCCAAAGGGAACACTTGCTAAAAGAAGGCATCTCCTACCACAGCCCTGCTCATCGCAAATCCTAAGGGTCCACGTGACTTAGTGGTTTCAGGAAAACTGAGCAATTGGTCCTCAACCTGAGGAGAACTATCACCCAGCCACTTAGGCAGTGTTGCTGCAGGGTCTAGGGTGGTGGTCTACAGAATGGTAGAACTCTACAGAGCTCAGAGAATTCTCCTGTGGGCTGGCCTCTCCAGTGGAGGGAAAAAAGAGCTGTTTCATCTCCCCAGCCCGAGCATCCTTCCTCAGGGATTAGTGCCAGAGGTCAAAACCAGGCAAGATCAGGGCCCTCCTGACTGTGGAGGCCCGGAGTCCCAGCTTAGCATGGAACCCACCCCACCAAGGGAGTGGCAGTTCCACAGGACAAGCAGGGCAGGAAGACTACGACCCAGCTCGCTGCAGCTTCCCGGGGATCGCTGAGGACAGCGGCTGCAGAACCGGTGCCCAGCAAGTAGCTTGGGACTATGTCTGCCCCTGCCCAGCAGCTCCCAGAACCGGCTCTGGGTCAGAGATCCCAGAGTCTCCTTCAATGCTAAAGAGAGTGTAGTGGCAGGAAGAGGCCACTGGGCAAGTTCCGATGGTTCTTAGCAGACGGGGGTGGGGGTGAAGGGGTAAAGGAGTCTTGGAGCCCTTGGTGGCTTTTATGCTTTTTATTGTCAGAGGTGACCAGGTACATGGCAGGCAGGGGTGCGGGGGCCGGGAGGCTGGCAGACCTCCCAGCCCTGGCGCATCTCACCCTCCCGGCTGCTGCTTCTCTCTCTCTCTGCTGCTGCTGCTGCTCGCGTTGGTCTGTACTGTCCGTCCTGTTGGTTGGTCCTGGCATCCTCATGACGCTGCCCATTTAAGCCCGTGTCCAACTCAGGTGCGCCCACCTGCGCATGCCCACCCTGGAGTGCTCGCAGCACCGCAGGTGTCCGTCATCAGTGGTGGGAGGGTGGAAAGACCTGATTTCTCTGACCCTACACACAGGCAAGTTGGCACCAGGATATTTAGGGAGAAGCGCGTGAGAGGGACGTCTCCGTGAGGGCTCATGTAGACAACACACTCGTGCGTCTGCACTTCTGTCCTTTCTGAAACAGTTAACAAGTCAAAACCCCGAACTGACTTCCAGCTATCTCTGCTTTGGCAGGAAGCAGCTCTCTTCCTGCCTGTGACATGCAGCCACCCTCTATTCCTTTCTCCTTTTCCTCACAAACCCATCCTTTTAAAATGTGTTCTTAAAAATAAATAAATAAATAAACCGCCCTCTGTGTGGATGCTGCGTGGTGGAGTCCCTGTGCCAACCTGAAGAAAGGGCCCGAATGGAGGGGGAGGAGCAGCACAGCTGGGCCTGAGGGTGCCGACCGTGTTCCTCCACTTTTAATGTGTAAAAAAGTTTTTTATTGGAGTATAATACAGAAAAGTACCCAAGTGTGCAGGTACGATAACTGTTCCCCAAATCACCTGTGGAAGCAGCATCCAATCAAGAAATAGAATTCTACCAGAATCTCAAAAGTCCCTCAAGACTCCTCCCAGGCACCCCCCACCTCCCTCCCCTGACTTCTAATGTCTGAGGTTAGTTTTGCCAATTTCAGGACTTTATATAGAAATAGAAAAATACAGGCATACTGGACTCTGAAGAAATATCTAACACCCAATATTGAGAGTTTTGATTTGGGATGATCGAATACCCAATCATCATTCTCACATATGATAAATCCTGCTACACAAATAACTTTTTTTTAGATTAAAAATTTATTTTTCTTACAATGTTTCTTTTCTCAGGTGTAGTCACCATTGAATTTCCACCACCAATTCACCCATGCACCATCACTATAGTCCCTTGTGCTCTTCCCACCCATTTTGATTCCAATCCCTCCCTCTCTCCTGCAGAATATCTCTAATTTATAGCTGTATATTTGTTTTTGTTTTGTTATTTTTTTTCCCTTGATCTCCTATAGTCCTTCTATAAGTGAAACCATCTGGTATTTTTCCTTTTCTTTTTGACTTATTTCACTGAGCATAATCCCTTCAAGCTCCATCCACATTTCTGTGAATGGAATGAGTTTATCTTTTCTGATTGCTGAATAGTGTTCCATTGTGTAAATATACCACATCTTCTTGATCCAGTCGTCTATTTTGGGACATTTGGATTGATTCCAAGTAAGTCTTACCTATTATAAATAGTGTTGCGATAAGCATAGGGATGCATATATTCCTTTGAATTAATGTTTTTGTGTTCTTTGGGTAGATCCCTAGGAGTGGAATTGCTGAGTCATATAGTGCCTCCATTTTGAGTAGACTGAGAAACCTCCATGGTGGTTGGACCAGTTTGCATTCCACCAGCAGTGTAGGAGAGTTCCTTTTTACCACATCCTCACCAACACTTGTAGTTGCTAGTTTTTTAATATGTGTCATTCTTATTGTGTAAGGTGGTATCTCATTGTGGCTTTAACTTGCATTTCCCTGATTATGAGGGATGTTGAGCATTTTTTCTTATGCCTGTTGGCCATTTGCATTTCATCTTTGGAGAAGTGTCTTTTAAGTTCTTCTGCCCATTTTTTGACTGGGTTGTTTACTTTGTTTTTCTTGAGTCATGTGAGTTCTTTGTAGATCTTTGTGACCAGTATCTTATCAGTTGTATCGAGTGCAAAAATTTTCTTCCAGCCAGTGAAGTGTCTCTTTGTCCTAGGTAATGTCTCTCTTTTGTTTAAAACAAACAAACAAAAAAAGATTTATTTATTTATGCATGCAAGCACTGAGTACAGATCAGAAGTGCGGGAGGTGAGAGGATCCACCAGAGACAGAGTGGGGAGCAGAACAGGCAGATGGATGGAAACACACTGCTGAGGGGAGCAGCCAGCGAGGCAGGAGAGGTCTGCTGCGCCATGTGGGTCGTCCGGTGGCAGGGATCGGACTCGTGCTGCAGTGGCTGCGGTTTGCTTCATAGTGCGTTGCTTACCTCACTGCACCACCAGGGATACCTGGTAATATCTCTTTTGCTGTACAGAAGCTCTTTAATTTGATGTAGTCCCAGCTGTATTCTCTTTCACTTTCTTTGCTTTAGGTTATGTGTCTTTAAGGATGTTACAGATAGCTATCTTTTGTACATGTTTTTTGTTCTGTTTTCTAAAAGTAGGGGCAGGAATCAATGAAAAGGGGCTGGATCCTGACCTCTGGGTCACTGCAAAAGAAGAGCAAAGGGTGTTGCCCCAGAACCTGTTTGCAAGTGAGAACCTCGTGTGGGCAGATTCAGACACTCATTCAGTAGGGATGGAATGTTCAGGAACCTTGACCAGAGCACTGGACTTCCCCCGGAGGGTGGGAGAAGCTTAGTCAATTTTGAATACACTGAGTCCTTACATCACTGACAACTGGTTCTTGGAAACTTTGGTTGCAAGTAACATGATGTATAACAAAACCAATTTTACCACAGCCTAATTAATATAAATAAAAATTAAGTTCATATAGCTTATTTCTAGTAACAGAAACATCACCAAACTTCTAAAGACCCCAAACATTTCTAATATTAAACAGTAATTTGTGTTTATTCATTGATTTTCCAAACTGCCAATCCATTCAGGGTGATGGGTGACCAAAGCCAGCTCAGGGTGCTAAGTGGGCACCAACCTGGAAAGGTCACCTGCCATCAGATGACAGGGAAACTTCACCCCCCACCCCCGCACTTCCCCTCAGCCTGGGACAATCTAGACAACCCAAACACACACATCTTTGGGATGGGGAAGGAAACCTGAGTACAAAACCCACACAGATGTGGAGAAAACACAGACTCTCTGCAGGCAGTGGCCCTGGCCAAGAATTAATTACTCTTTCTGCCTTTTCTTTTTCTCGTCATGCTTGTAACAAAACAACTTTCAAAGGACATTATCAAGGATGTGCCCTAAATTTCAAAAGCTGGGGTGACCTCCATCAACATCTGAGTTACAAACTGGGTATGGTTGACATTTTACGAGAGAAGATACAAAGAACTTGTGGCCCACGTGTTCATCCTTGTTGGCTGGTCATCCCCGTGTTAACTGCATGAGTCAGATTGTGAGGCTGAATCAAACCCAGCACGCTAAGTCTGAGAGATAGCAGAAGGCACAATCTTTAGATCTTTAAAGCAAAAGCCCCTGCAAGTAAAGAGGTGGCACTCAGTCGCCTACATGGAGTGAGTGCTGTGAGCTGCAGACCTGCTGCAGGGATGTGGGAGGGTTTCCTGGACTGGTCTGATTCAGGGAACAAACCAAATCCTAAAGGAAAGGTGAAGAGTGAAACCTCTTTGCTGATAAATACCAGGAAGAGTTGAACCGGGAAGAGCTACCAGCTGAGCCTCCCCCAGGGATAGGGAGTCAACTCCAGAGACCAGTCAGGCCCTTCCCTTCCCACAGTAACCCTTGGGAGCAGGCGACTCCCCGCATGACTGAGAATTACAATCATCAGGGGAGACTGTATTTTATATATGGTGGTAAAATATGCACAACATTTACCTATTGGCAGCATTTACCATAACATTGTAGCTATTTTTTAAAAGACTTATTTATGCATACAAGAGCTGGGGTACAGGCCAGAGTCCAGGGTGGTGAGAGGATTCACCAGAGACAGAGTAGGGAGCAGAACAGGCAGATGGATGGAAACACACTGCTGAGGGGAGCAGCCAGTGAGGCAGGAGAGGTCTGCTGCGCCATGTGGGTCCCCTCCCTGACCAGGGATCGAACTCACTGCTGTGCTGGGTAAGCTGCACCACCAGGGAGGGCCTTTTTAAACTATTTTTAGACATGGTTCAGTGGCACTAAGTACTTTCATACTGTTGTATAATCATCACCACGATCTCTCTCCAGAACTCTTCCCAAATGGAGACTCTGTACTCTATCACTAACTCCTCTCCCCACTCCACCCCTCAGCTCAGACAACTACCATTCTGTTTTATGTCTCTATGAATTTTTAAATTTATTTATGCATACAAGAGCTGGGGTACAGGCCAGATGTACTGGGGGATGGGGGGACCAGAGAATTCACCAGAGACAGAGTGGGGAGCAGAACAGGCAGATCCACGGAAAAAATCAGGAGAGGTCTGCTGCACCATGTGGGTCAGCTCCCTGGCCAAGAGTTCAAACTTATGCTGCGGTGACTGTGGACAGCTGTGACTTAACCCCTTGCACCGCCAGCAAGGCCCTGTCTCTACGAATTTAACTCTGTAGATGCCTCATATAAGTGGGACGAAACAATATTTGTCCTCTGTGTCTTCAGGAGTTTTTTTCCCTCAGCCTCTCTTTTTAAAAAATTTTTTAGTGAAGTAACATTGGTTTATAACATTCTGTAAGTTTTAGATGTACAGCATTAGATCAACATCTGTATATGTCACATTATGGTCCCCACCAAAAATCTAGTTTCTATCCCTCACCACCGAATTGACCCTTTTACCCAACTTACATATCTCCCTGGCCCCTTCCCTTCTGGTAATCACTATTGTGTTCTTATAATTTAAGAATTTGTTTCTTAGTTTAGCTCACTTTGCAGGGGAGATCTTAAAAGCATGAACACTCAGGTCCAACCCCTGACCGTTTAAATCTGAAAATCAGAATTTCCAGAGGCAAATGAGAGCTGGGGGTGGGGTGGGGGCAAACACTGAAAAAACTCCCCAGCGATTCTAAAGGGCAGCTCTGAAAACACTGGGTTCAAATCAGATTGGCATTCAGGACACCCCTCCTCCTCCTTCCCCCGCCCCCCCAGCTCAGTGCCCGCTGGCTAGTACCTAGCATTCCTTTCCCGTGGGCAAAGCTTGGGACTTTCCTTCTTCACCTGGAGATGAGGGGTTTGAAATGACTGAGATATTGCAGTGACTGAAACTCACCTGCTAAACATTACTCTATCCACAAATGTAAGTGATTATTATCACACTGTCTCTTTTTGAAAGCCAGATGACTCAGAGTAGCAGATGATGAGTAGCTGCAGGCTTAGGGATGAGGAAAGAGGCACATGGGGCGGGGCTCAGGTCACTAGGGGGGGTGATAAAGGGTACCTGGCTCTCCTAGTTACCCTGTGAACAAAATAGGAGTTGGGGCAGAAGATTTTAGGACCAAAACATCTGTGCACTCACCCAGTTTATGGGAATGTGGCTGCTCTGACATATGGTTCTCATCAACCTTATTTTTGCACGATTTTGAATCCCCTCTCCCCTTTTATTCAACTGCACTGACTTCATTACAAAGGAACTTCACTTACATGGGTTGTAATTGAGGCATGACTAGTGCCTTGTTCAAGGAATGCTCCTTGTTTCTGAAGAACTGAAAATATCTATGACAGAGAAACAGAGACAGAGACAGAGGAAAGATCCACACCAAACTCATGATACTGGCTCTTACTATGGAGGGAGGGAGGTATGGGATAGGGATTGGAAGGATTTGAACATTTACTTAAACTCTGGAAGCAAGCATGACAAAATGTTAACACTTGTTCATTCTCTGTTGGCATTTGTTTTGCTATATTACTCTTTTTACTTAGTTTTGTACTTTTCAGTATTTTTAATAGTTGTCAATATTACCTTCACATCTTTATAAATAATTATATGCCTAAATATACATGTATTAAGTATTTTGATAACTGAGAGCCCTTATAGCTTTTTGTATTAATAATTTTAGAAAAAATTAAAGCCCCACAGAACATTTGAAAAATATAGAGATGCAAATTAACACTTCCTGGAATACTACCATTCAAATATTGCCACATTTTGATTTGTCTCCAAGCTTTTATCCACGCATTCACAAACTGCATCGATTTCAAGTTTTTAGATAGCTTCTGATTACAAAAATAATAGTTGCTCATTGTAAAATGCACAAAAAGGAAAGACAAATTCCTCATGGCCTTATGTAGTGCAGGCAAGCAGCAGGGCTGGCAGGGACGGGGGGGTGGGATCTTTACCTTCTCTGGACTCTCTCTGGCGTTCTCTTGTGTCTCTTCCTCTCTGCAACATTCTCTGCCATTCTCCAACATACTCCTCAGCAGGGTTCTCTGTGATGCCATACCTTATATGCTCAGCCTCTCAGCTCAGGTGTGCCCGTTTATGCATGCCCACATTATTCTCCAGGTGCCCACCACCAGGCTTATGTACCCCAAGCCCATGCTCCCAAAAGCCTCTCCTGCATTCATGGCCGCTGGTTAATAGTCACAGAAGCCACTGACGCAAAAGTCTGAGCAAAATTCCCTCATCATGGTTTTTGATGGCCGAAACCAAAATCTGACTTTGGTTAGGAAGAGAAGGACGTTACTAGAAAGACTGGAAGGGCATGCTTCATCAATGGGAAGCTAAAATCACCAGGGTCTTTGCTTTTATTCATCTCCTCCTCTGGTCTTTATGTCATCGAGTGACCCAAATATTCAGTCAGATAGTAAACGACAGGACACTCATATCAAGTTGATCTTGGTTTAAATGTCACCTCCTTAGAAATCTTTATTCATGGCTGTAGGGTAAAGGTTGTTCAGGTATTTCCACCCTCCCACCACTGATGGACACCTGTGGTGCTGCGAGCATTCCAGGGTGGGCATGCACAAGTGGGCGCACCTGTGTTGGACACGGGCATAAATGGGCGGCGTCATGAGGACGCCAAAACTGTGAGAACCAACCGACAGTACTGACGAGCAGCAGCAGTGGCAGAGAGAAGAAGCAGCGGAGAGGGTGAGATGCGCTGGGGGCTGGGAGGGCTGCCAGCCTCCCGCCCCCCCTCCCCCGCCCCCACCCAGCACTCCTGCCTGCCATGTACCTGGCCACCTCTACTAAATAAAGCATAAAAGCCACCGAGGGCTCCAAGACTGTCCTTCCTTGACCCGTCTGCCCAGAACCATCCCGAACCCTGCCTCCAGTGCCACCCCCATCCTGCCGCTACAATGGCTCAGTCCTAAAGAATCACTCTATATTGCAATAGCCGTAATTTGGGAGAGTGGGAGCTTATCAGGTATGATTCCCTATAATTATTCCTGTTTAATCATCTGTTTGTCTCTTATCTCTTGTCTTTATTGTTGTGGCTCCAAAATCTAGAGACTAGTGTCTGGCATTAGATTTGTTGTTGAATAAATGAAAGAATGGAAGAGCCTGCCTTTGGTGCTCCTGCCTACATAGGACTGTGGACACATCTTCCTTTACCACTGGACACACCTAAGAAAGGCACAGGTTCCACCTTTACTCCCTCCTCCCCACCTCCTTGCCTGGCAATTCCATCTCCATGTGTTCGTGAGAACCATTTACCACAACCAACACCGTATTGCTTTTTTTTTTCCTTTTCACCTGTTTGCCTCATACTGGGAGGAGCCTGAAGTATCCACGTAACTGCCTCTGCTTGCAGTTCAATGAAATCACCAAAGGGTCCCTTTGTGGGTGTATTCTTCCCTTTGGTGTGAAACGTCAAACCCACAGGATACAGCTTGTTAATGTGAGGGGAGGGGGGAATTTTATACAGCTGTTCACTATTGTAGTCTCAAGCTTTTTTAGTTGTTGTTTTGCCTTATTTATCACCCCACACCATTTTTCAAGCTTGACATGAGGAGTAGGGGAACATTTGGGAACTTAAGACTACAGCAATCCTGGCCTCACGCTTCTTGAACCGAGTGAGCATGCTCGGAGTGGAGGGCCCGGTGCAGGATGATGAAAACAGAAATAATTCAACTGGGGAAAGCATGTTTTGGAATCACCCAGTAAAATAACTCAATCACTTTCTTGATGAGCAAATTGGAGGACTGCAGGAATGAGGGAAGAAGCCACTAAGCTAAGTAAGCAATTTAGTACTGAGTTTATGAAACCAAGTTCAGAACCCCTTATTATAATTATTCTTGGTTTTTAAATTTTATTTCTTTAGCTTTTAGACTTTGAGAATGTTTGGTGTCAATGAAATATTATTTGGTGGGTGGGGGGGAATGTCTCTGCAGTACATGTGTCAGAATCACTTGTGGACAAAAATTTACACTATTGAATAATAAATAGTACTTGCTGCTTGAGTTTTGGGATTAAACAAAAAGAATAACTTCTGGAATTTTGCTGCAATTTTTTGGTGTACTTTTGGTTTTATTTTTCATTTTCTTTTTTTCATTTATTTGTTTATATTTGTTACATCATCCTTCATATTTGTGCAATGTATGATTTTCCAAGAAATTCCCCACCACCAATTCATCCATGCACCGCCACCATAATTCCTTGTGCTATTTTGTTTATTTTAAGTTGCATTATTTTTCACTGTGGTATTGCTGAATTACAACACTGTATATAATTTAGGAATACAAGCTTAGCTCTTCTTCAGATATATGTTTTTAATGCTATTTTTTTAAAAAGATTTATTTATTTATGCATACAAGCACTGGGGAACAGGCCAGAGGTGTGGGGGGGTGAGAGGATTCACCACAGAGAGTGGGGAGCAGATCAACCGAAGTACACTGCTGAGGGGAGCAGCAGGCACACCAGGAGAGGTCTGCTGCACCATGTGGGTCCCCTCCCTGGCCAGCAGCAGGGATTGAACTCATGCTGCAGTGGCTGCGGTTTGCTTCATAGTGCGTTGCTTAACCCATTGTGCCACCAGGAAGGCCCTTTAATGCTATTCTTGTTCAGGCATTAGCCACATGGCTTTAGCTTCATCAGATAAGTATATTATGATATTGACAATGTGGAATTTCAACGAGGTTATTATTTAAATTCATTGTTATCTTGAAAGTTTCATTATTCTTTTGAATATCCCTTCTCCATGAGTTATTATTTACAATGAAAGCTTAAAGAGAAGTTTTAAGATTCAGTATTATGCTATCATTTTTATAATAGATTATACAATGTATAATGTAAATCTACAGTGTTTACTAGTACAAATTGACCCTTTAAATTAAATAAGCTGTAGTTACCCTAAAAAAATAGAGAAACTTGCTGTGAGAAAGACAAGATAGTGCACTTATTTCAAAGGTCTTAAAACAACTGTTTTAAAAACACTTAAAAGAACGAAAGGAAGATATAATAAAGTCAAGAAAAAATACACATGAACAAAAAGGAAATATCAGTTAACAGAAAAAGTAAAGGGGAGCCAGAGGGGATCTAGGAAGATGATAGAGGAGGAAGCACCAGGAATCTGTTGAGACTATTGTTTTGGCAGATTTTGTATGATAGAACGATTTTGGAACTATGAATCCAGTACAGGATTGAGCTTCCAGAGAAAGACATGGATGGTAGATTATTAATTTCAGTCAACTAAAGCTCTTAGCTCAGCAGTGACTGCCAACCCATCCCACCTTCCAACCCATGGCAGGCAGCCGTTCGCACATTCCAGGGTCGCCTTGTACACAGACGGCAGAAACAGTAAGTACCCTGTTTTCTAGGTATTAGAGATCTGGTCTCTGATCTTTGATTATTACTTCTGCTTGAAGAGGTAGAGACATAAGTGTGGGCAGTCACTGTACCTCCGTTGTTGCAAGCCCCTCCCTTCTATTCTAGTTCAAGCAAATTCCAGGTGATTTTGAAGGCCTGAATCTACGCCCTTCAGTTTTTCTCATCATCTTTAAAGAGCCAGACATTTAAGAACTCAAGAGCAGGGTCCTCCCTGGTGGCGCAATAGGTTAAGCAACGCACTATGAAGCGAACTGCAGCCACTCCAAGATGAGTCACTCACTCTAAGATGAGTTCGATCCCTGTCCTTGGCCCGGAAGGTGACCCGCATAGCATAGCAGACCTCTCCTGCCACACTCACTGCTGCCCTCAGCAGTGTTTTTCAGTCAGTCTGCCTGTTCTGTTCCCCACTCTGTCTGTGGTGGGACCTCTCGCCCCCCCACCCACCTCTGGCCTGTACCCCAGTTCTTGTATGCATAAATAAATCTTTTTTAAGAACTCAAGAGCAACTGCCTATACAGGAAACTTAGAAAGTCACAGTACATGCCTATGGCTATGGAAAAGAGAGCTCCAACAAGATCAACTTCAGTGGGATCTCCAGCACAGAAATCACCTACAACAAACAGAGTATTTTTTTAATTTTAACTTTTTTTAAAGATTTATTAATGCATACAAGAGCTGGGGCACAGGTCCGAGTTGCGGAAGGTGAGAGGTAGAGTAGGGAGCAGAACAGGCAGATTGACTGAAATACAGTGCTGAGGTGAGCAGCAGGCAAGGCAGGAGAGATCCGCTGCGCCATGTGGATCCCCTCCCTGGAGGGGGATTGAACTCACGCTGCTGTGCCGCTAATGCTCCACAGTGCGGCCCTCAACTCACTGCGCCACCAGGGAGACCCAAAACAGAATTTTTTAAAAACAGAATACTTTGAAGAAGAGGGAATCTTATTTCCAGAGTTACTACATTATTAGATTCAAATATCTACGTTTTGACAACAAACAAATCACAAAACATACAAAGAAATTGGAAAGAATGACTCATTCACAGAAAAAGACAAATCAACAAAAACTGTCCCTAAGACTAGATGGTAGATCTACCAGAAAAGGATTTTTAAATAACTGTCCTAATAGTGTCCAAAGAATTAAAGGAAAACAGAAAATGATCTATAAACAAAATGAAAATATCAATTAAGAGATTAAAAGAAAAAAGAAATTCTGGAACTGAAAAGTACAATTGAAAAAAAATTACTAGAGGGATTACAACACAGATAACCAAAAGAATCAGTGAATTTGAAGATAGGACAAAGTTTTGTCTTAGACTTAAAGTGAGCAGAGCCTAGTGGATATATGGGAACTATCAAGCAGACCAACATATATATTGTGAGAGTCCCAGAAGAAGGGAGAGATTAAGGGGCAGAGGGAATAGTTAAAGAAATAATATCTGAAAACCTCCCAAATTTGGTAAAAGACATGAAAATTAATATCAAAGACGATCCACGAATGCTAAGTTGAACTCAGAGACCTACATCAAGACACATTATAATCAACCTGATGAAAACTAAAAACAGAGACTCTTGAAAGCAAGAGAGAAAGAAGTTTTCATGCACCAGGATCTTCAACAAGGTTATCAGCAGGTTTCTCATAAGAAATTTTGAAGATCAGAAGAAAATGGGCTGATAAAATCTAAGTGCTGAAAGAAAAAAGAACTATCAACCAAGAATCCAGTATCTGGCAAAACTGTCCTTCAAAAGTAAGAGAAGGGCCTCCCTGATGGTGCAGGGGTTAAAAGTCTCAGTGCTATCAATCTATCACTAGCCACTGTGGCATGAGTTTGATCCCCAGGAAGGGAGCTAACCCAATGGTGCAACAGACCTCTTCTGTCTTGCCCGCTGCTGCCCTCAGCAGTGTATATCAGTAGATCTGCCTGTTCTGTCTCAGATGAATCTTCTCACCACCACCCCCCACCCATACGCCTCTGGCTTATACACCAGATCTTGTATACATAGATAAAAATAAATCTTTTTTTAAAAAAAAGTAAGAGAAAATTGAAGACATTCCCAGATAAATAATAACTGAGGGAGTACATTACCATTAGACCTGCCTTGCAAGATAATGCTTAAGGGATTCACAGGTCAGGATGAAAGGATACTGACAGTAACTTGAAGTCATATTAAAAAATGGGAAATTACAAAAACTAGTATTATTGTAACTTTGATTTGTTACTCCACTTTCAGTTTTCGACATGATTTAAGAGACTAATACATTTAAAAAGACAACTATTAGTCTAAAAGCTAGTGTTGTTATAACTTTGGTTCATAACTGTGTTTTCTACACATTTTAAGAGACTAATGCATTAAAAATAATTAGTGATCTATGGTTATAATTTAGACACACAATACATAAAGATGTGATTTGTGACATCAGTCATTCAAGGGGATGGGGACAGAATTGTATAGGAGCAAGTCTTTGTATGTTATTGAAGTTAAATTGGTATAAATTAAAATTAGATTGTTGTAACTTTAGGATGCTAAATGAATTCCCATAGTAACCACAAAGAAAATAGCTATAAAATACATGCAAAAGGAAATGAGAAGAGAACTAAGACATTTCACTCCAATAACTCAACTATATACAAAATAAGACAGTGGTGCTAGGACTAGGAGACAAAAAACAACTATAAGGCATATAGCAAATAGCAAAATGACAGTTCCTTCTTATTAGTAATTACTTTAAATAAGTTACTGGATTAAAATTATCCAATCACAAAACAGAGATTGGCAGAAAGGATATAAGTGATCCAACTATATGATATCTATAAAGAGATTCACTTTAGAGCCAAATACACAAATAGATTAAAAAGATGAAAAAGATATCCCACACAAATACTGAAAGAGCAGCAGTGGGATATTACTAAAGGCCAAACAAAATAGACTTTATCAAAAAAAGTTTACAAATACAAAGAATATTATATTTTAATAAATGGTTCAATACAGCAAGAAGATACAGCAATAATAAACACCTACCTAGTAACAAACCTTCAAAATATATAATGTAAAGTATGATATAGATGAAGGGGAAAATAGTTCCATAATAATAGTTGAAATTGTCACTATCCCTCTTAGTGTTGACTTAAAGATGACCAAACAAAAGATAAGTAAAGAAAAACAAAAGAGGGCCTCCCTGGTGGTGCAGTGGGTTAAGCAACACTCTATGAGGCAAACTGCAGCCACCGCAGCACAAGTTCAGTCCCTGCCCTAGCCAGGGAGGGGACCCACATGGCGCAGCAGACCTCTCCTGGTGTGCCTACTGCTCCCCTCAGCAGTGTGTTTCAGTCATTCTGCCTGTTCTGCTCCCTACTCTGTCTCTGGAGAAACCTCTCACCTCCTGCGCCTCTAGCCTATACCCCAGCTCTTGTATACCTAAATAAATAAATCTTTAAAAAAAACAACAACAAACAAAAGACTTGAACAAATAAATCAACTGATTTAACAAACCTACATGGACATTCTACTCAACAACAGAATGCACATTCCTCTCAAGTGACCATGGGACATTCTCCAAAAGAGACCACATGTTAGACTACAAGTCAAATATCAATACATTTTTAAAATACATATCACACAATGGATCTTCTCCAAATACAATGGGATGAAGTCAGAAATCAATAACAGAAGGAAATATGGCAAGTTCATAAATTTGTGGCAATTAAGCAACACACTTAAACAATCCATGAGTCAATGTACTGTATTAATCAACTTGGACGGCTGTATCAAAATACATAGACTGAGTCGCATAAACAGCAGATATTTACTTCTCCAGTTCTGGAGGCTGGGAAGGCCCAAATCAAGGTTCCCGTTGATTCCATTCCTGGTGAAGATCCACTTCCAGACTTGCAGATGACTCCTTTCATCGTGTCCACACAGCAGAGAGAGAGAGAGAGAGTGTGTACAGGTCTCTCTTCATCATCTTATAAGGATTTTAATCCTGGGAGCCCCACCCTCATGACCTCATCTAAATCTAATTGCCGCCAAAGGCCGCCTCCAATTACCTTCGCATTGTGGGTTAGGGCTTCACCATTTGAATTCAAAGAGATGCCCACATTCAGTTCATAACATTCTGCTGACAGTTCTCCCAGATTTATGAATTTATACAAAGTGTATTTGTTTCATCCCAGCAACCCCAAACCGTCTCCACTCACCCTCGCATCAGCTCTACAATCTGACATCTAGTCTCGTCTGAATAGTATTCTAAATTAGGTATGGGTGAGATGAGGTTTGATTCATCCTGAGGCAAAACTCCTCTCCAGCTCTGAACTTGTGAAACCAGATAAATATGTGCTTCAAAATACAGCCATGGGAAAGGGATGGGAGAAACAGTCCCCTTCCACAAGGGAGAAAGTGAAAGAAAGGGCTGATGGTCCCCAAGCAAAGCGAAAACCTGGCAAAGCCATTATCCTCAGATCTAAGGAAGGAAGAGACAGAGGTGAAGCGCCACATCTTTGAAAGAGCTCCAGCCCAGGGAGTGGTTCAGATGTTTCCAGCAGCAAGGTACGCCTTTCTGGGCGTGGGAGGCAGAGGTGGGGCTGAATCAGGATCTCTCCACACCTCAAAAGCATCTTGCTTGCGAGGAGAACCCCGAGAGGTGCTGCTCGTCAGTCAGTTGTCACCCAGTTGGCCCTGACAGACATCCTGAGACCATGGGCACCTTCGAGGGACATGTACTTCCAGGGGTATTCTTCCTCCTCTTCTCACTCTACTACTCAGTGCTCACGTCCCTGGCCCTGCTACGGGGACAGAGTTTCCTCAAGCCTCCTCTGTCCCCAAGAGAGAAGCGAAGACACAGTTGGTGGCAGCTACTATCTGTGGAAGGAGTGGTAAAGGTGACCATCACCATGCTTGGCATCCTCCTCGAGTTCTTCTACCCCCCAGGAACAAATCGGTTGATGATAGTAGACTGGGAGGACCCAAGGCTGCCTTTCGTATTCAAGGACAACTGGCAGCACATCACCATGTACCTGTTCTTCCTGGTCAGTGGCGTGGTGGACATTGTGAGCCAGACCTTACAGGCACGGCAGAATATAAAGCTGGAGCGAGCAGCTGAGGCCCTGGCCTTCTGGGTGCTGGCACTGATGATGATGAGCCACATTGAGAACAAGAACCTCATGGAGATTCGTGTGCACACCTTCTTCATTGTGCCCACCGTCCTGCTTAGTCTGGTGCTAACCATTGAGGTCTGGGTGCCTGACCAGCCCCCACTCTGGGTGCTGAAATGCTGGATGGGGCTGGTGCTTAGCAACTGGTTATTGCAGCTCAGCGTGTTCATGTACGTTCCTCCCTCTGGGCAGCCCTGGCGATCGGAAAACCCCATCGACATGGCCTTCCTCTCCATCTTCTTCTGTTGGCATCTGGGCTTGGGGGCTGCTGTGCTGGCTGCAGTCTATGGTCTCTGCAGCCTCTGGCACCATCGCTGCTCTTCCTGGACACAGGCCCTGGAGGCCAAGTACCAGCCGTGCCCTACAGGCTACAGGGACGAGGTGCTTGAGATACTCAGGGAAGAGACTAAGCTGCAGGATGGGGCCATCTAGGTACAGAATCTGTCTTTGTCCTGTCTCTTTTAATGAGGGTTTGGGGTGTGCACTCCATGTACAGCCTGGGAATGTCCTGGGCCTGCAATGTGGCTTTCCTTTTACATTATTCCTTATTCCTAAATAAACCTTCCACTTCCCCAGATGAGTTCTGCCTCTCTGTTCTCTCCACATCTCTGTCTTTCCTCTCATGACTCAGCATGGCTCCAAGCCATGGGCTTACATAAAGTAAGAGCAAGGAGTAGTGGTTTTCGCTGACAGTTTTGGGCTCCCAGAAGAAATGAAATGAAGAAACAGAGGGAGGTAGAGGGGTGCTGGGGACCCTGGGAGGGTTCTCTCTGTCTGAGGTAGGCTTAGTGTGTGTTTGTGTGTAAATGAGGGAAACCAGAGGACATCCATTTTTGCAGAATGGTAAAGGTTTCTGCTTTCTTCATTTCCCTCTGTTTTGTTTACATATTAAGTGTAGGAGGATGAACTTGTTTTTTTAATCCAAACTAAAGTGAGGCCACTCCTGCCTTCTGAGTGAGCAAGGGATCAGGAAAAGGGGTAGAAATCAATTTAACAGGGGTTCAAGTCTGGAGGGGGAGGTATTTTTAAGTATATTTCAATAGAATCAAAGTATTTCAAAGAATATTTTAAAATAATTTTCAAACAATTTTAGGTCATTTGGGGTTTTTTGTGATATAAAAGAATTTCATTGTTCCAAATCTTTTAGCAAAGTCTGCAGTATGTGTGCGTACGTCCTATGTGAGTGATTCAGAGGTGAGATCAAAGAAGAGGCCCAGATTTCAGTTGGTGGGAGTACGAGAGAAAGAACTATCATGAGATGTGAGGTATAACTTCTCTCAGTAGTTCTGAAGATTCAGGAACTCAGAGCTCTGAGAATGTAAACCCTGGAATTTGCAGCCAGTCACTGAGTTCCCAGAATGGGGAAAGGGGACGCTAGTAAATATATACACTCCATGAACTATAAGGACACAAACTACATAAAAATACTTATTCCTAGGTACAATTAGAAAGCCACTGCTTTGAATAGCATGCACCTGCTTATGTAAGCTGGAGAAGTCCGGCATTTGAAAGTCTGAAGAGGCAGGAAGAAAGGAAGAGATGCTGGCCATCGATGTAGAGAAAGGACCTAGAGAAAAGTGACCACCCGCAGTAAGCAGCTGCACTGTGCGCCCCCACAGCCGTCAGGACGCTGCCCTCAGAGACTGAGAAGCACCAGGAAGCGTAGAGGTGTCTGCTCTTACAGGATGGATGACAAGGCAGACTGCACAGTTACTTCAGAAGCCACGGGGTACTCCCTAAAGAAACAGGGTGCAGAGCCTGGAAGAAACTGAGGGACAAGGGGGAGAGGCAGAGAAGGGGAGCAAGGGAAGGGATGCAAGTAGAGCAGGAGTCTGCAATTCACACGGGGGGACTTGGAGGAGAGGGTACCTCCAGATGGAGAGGAAAAGTAATGTGTCTTCCTCCAGTATTTGGAATTAGACCAGTCCCAACTCTCCTCCCAGTAAAGCAAGAATCAGCCTAAAAAAGGCCTCTTCCTTCTTTCTGTGCCTACCCCAAAGAAAAAGCAGAGACAGATTTACCCTGAAATGAATAAAACTTAAGTTTCAGGGTGATTCACTTTTCATCTCCCCTCCAAGGCCCGGGGAAGGCCCATAGCAAGGTGTTCATAGGATCACCGTTCACTGGAAAATTGCAAAAGTAAGTTATTCTGTATTCTATTTCCTAAAGAGAGAGCTCCAGATTGTATGTGGTTTTTTTAATGTTTGTTTTAGTTTGGCTCTGCTCCCACCTGAAGGTTTAACACAGATTTACTTTCAGGATGCCTCACAGTAAATACAGTTCTCAACCTGTTAGTGAAATATTTTTTATTTAAGGTTAACATTAAGACGCTTCCTTCTTCAACTTGGAAACAAAGCTTAAGATGTCAAGCACATCACCCACTTGTTGGAAATCACCTGTCAAAATACAGTCCCCTAGACAACAAATGTAAATGAGTGTTATCAGATACTGAGCCTGACTTAGCAAGGAGGAATTAGAGGTATAGAAGCTGAGGTAGAATAGGAAGTAATTTACAGGGGTGGATCCCGTTTATCAGTTGTGCTGCAATGGGAAATTTGTGTACCACATATCTGGCCTTTTGTATATCATTCAGGGTTTATCAGAGAAACAGAACCCAATGGGCATGGACCTACATACAGATACATGTAGGTATATATGTATTTATGGATGGGATGATGGAGTTTTTTGTTTTTTGTTTTTTAAAGATTTATTTATTTATGCATACAAGCACTGGGGTACAGGCCAGAGGTGTGGGGGGTGAGAGGATTCACCACAGAGAGCAGGGAG
>JAGFMF010011690.1:5139202-5183019 GCA_019455555.1 Galemys pyrenaicus | reverse complement strand
TCCCCTCCCTGGCCGGCAGCAGGGATGGAACTCGTGCTGCGGTGGCTGCTGTTTGCTTCATAGTGCGTTGCTTAACCCACTGCGCCACCAGGGAGGCCCGGATGATGGAGTTTTTAAGGAATTAGCTCATGAGATTTGAGTGCTGTCAGGTCCAAAATCTGCAGGGCAGTTCATCACGCTGGAGACCCAAAGAGCTGTTACTGTTGCCATCCTAGGTCTGAGGTCAGTCTGAAATTCCTTCTTCCTTGGGGCACCTCAGTCTTTTCTCATAAATTTTACAACTGATAGGAGGTAGCCCACCCATATTATAGTGAGGAATCTGCCTACTTAAAGTCTATTGATTTTAATGTGGTTAATTTAAATATTAATCACATCTTTAAGATAACTTCACAGTCAAATTGAGACTGGTATTTGATCAAACAATTGGGTACTATAATAGCTTGCCAAATTGACTCATAAAATTAGCCATCATGCTCAGCCTATCGGAACATGGCCATTCAAACATGATTCATATCAACTGTGTTTGTCATGACTCCTGGAGATCCTCCAAAATAATAATTGTGACTTCATTTTAAAGACCTTCATCATTATAAGTTCTGATTGTTGTGTGACAATGACATAGAATGTTATATGGACTTCTTCTCTTCCCTGTCCCCTCTAAAAGAGAGAGACAGGGCCTCCCTGGTGGCGAAGCAGGTTGAGCACCACACTGTGAAGCATTTGTAGAACAGCAGCGCAAGTTCAATCCCCAGCCAGGGAGGGGACCCACATGGCGCAGCAGACCTCTCCTGCCTCGCCCGCTGCTCCCCTCAGCAGTGGGTTTCAGTCGATGTGCCTGTTCTGCTCCCCACTCTGTCTCTGGAGAATCCTCTCGCCTACCTCCTGTGACTCTAGCCTGTGCCCCAGCTCTTGCATGAATAAATTAATAAATCTTTAAAAAAAAATAAAAGAAGAGAGACAGTGATAAACATGCAGGTAAGTGACACATTTTTAAGGGCTAGGAAATAATGTTGGTGGGCAATTGCTGATATCCATGTTACATATTTTAGACATCTTAGGGAAAAAAACATTTCAAAGAATTTTTGTAATCTATCATAATTCCCTCTCCCACAATTAATTATTGCCAAGGAGGGCAAAAAGGATAGAATATTATCTTAATCACAGAACGTATGATGAGACTTAAATATCAATGATGAGGCCTCCCCTGGTGATGATCCCGATGGAAAGGTGACCAAGGAGTGGCTTATCAAAGAGGCCTGGAAGTCAAGGTCACTGGCGATTGAAAAGAACCCAGAACCGAGAGTCCAGCATTATGGACAGAACTCACCAAGGGTCATGACATGCTGGGAAGATGGCAACCTCAGGCTGGAGAGAACTCCAGAGTTCCAGTCCTCAGCGATTTGGTGGCATGGGGGGAAAAGGCAGGCGCTAAGACTTCAAGGAGAGTCAGAAGACATGAAAAATGGATTGCATGAGTTTGAAAAAGGAAATGATTAGGGGGTAAACAGAAATAGCAATACCTACTCCACAGAGGTAGATAGTCTGAGAAATAAGTGAGGTATTGCATATACAGCACTCAGTACAGAGTATGGTGTACAGTTGATGCTTAACTGTAATATTAGGCATATATTAATATATATTAACTGTAATATATATTGCATATATAGCACTTAATACAGAGTATGGTGTACAGTTGATGCCTAAACTAAATATTAGAGAGACTAAATAAACAATGAGCAAAGCCAGACCATATATAAAATAAAATTCTGATGCACAATCTGTAGCAATAGTTCAGAAAACCAGCCCATTATCTATGGTAACCAAGCCAGGAAGCCAGCCTGTTCTCTGTAAGTCAGAGTTGTAGGAAGACAGCCAGTCTAGTACTCAGTTCAGGAAGCATACACAGATAATTGACCATATGGACCAAGACTTGAATAATATCTAATAGCTTCCCTATTTGTGTCCTGCTTCCAACTTAGGACCAACCGGAGAAAAACAAATATACATTCCTAACTATCACATGGGTCGCCCCACTTTAGGTTAGTTTACCTGGGCCAACCACCACTACTCAGGTCCTTGATCTGCTTTCCCCCTGCTCTGCCTTTACCAAAAAGGCAAATGATGAGAGTTGATTCCCTAGCTATACTAAGCTTTGAAATCTATATCCTGTATTTGTTTTCTTTGGGTTGGTCTTCATCTATTTCTGTATGTTCAATTCTTTCACTTATTCCAGCAGTTACTCAATAGATATTGAACCTCTACTGTATGCAAAACACTATGCTAGACCTTGTGTCTCTATACTAGGCCCAGAGACCAGGGTCCCTATCTTTGAGCTGACTGTGGTTCAGTGGGAGAAGAAGGGTAAATAAACGGCAAGTTAAATTCAGTCTGTGATGAGGGGCTGTTAAGTCAGACTTGGGGATCAAAGAAAGTTTCCTAGAAAAGTGGTATCACCGCAGGGGCCCAAAGTATGAGTATAGCCAGGGAAAGAGGAGCAGGGAAAATATTCTGGAGGAAGGGAAAAGCCCAAGGGAGAGTCCCCAGGTCAAGCAGAAACACTGAAGGAAGTGAATGAGAGTGGAACGGCTGGACCTTGGTGCTGGAACCTGGAGGGGCATGGAAAGGCAGACCAGGGTCAAATTTCCATTTTAGAAATGTCACTCTGTGTTGATACAGAGTGAGGCCTGGAGGAGGACAAACCTGGAGGCAGGATGATCAGTCAAGAGTTGGGCAGGAAATGGGTCTGGATGAGGAGAAAAGAGCCTGGACTACAGGGCTGCTTTCACGGGCTCCTGGCCAGAGCAGCACGGCAAGAGGGTAAAAGGAAGACGCCAGCACTTGGCCAGCTGAACCAGAGAGTAAATACAATTGATAAGAACTTGAAAGCCAGGCGGCTGGAAGAGAAGAACATAAATTCTGGTTGGAGCGATAGAGAGGGAGGTACTATTCTAAAATGGGTGAAGGTACAAGTCTGCAGCTCAAGGGAACAGAATGGCTAGACAGGGAGATTCGTGAGTCATAATTGGTCATTAAAGCCACTGGGATGGGTGAGATCACCCAGGGAGAGGTTATAAGGAAAAGGGCTGCGAACAGAATTCTGAAGGGCACCCCATCTAACTGGGAAAAGGAAGAAAGGCTCTGGTAGAGCAGACCTAGAAGAGTAGCCACAGAGCCAAGAGTAATAGCCACAGAGGAGGTAGGAGGAGAATTAGGAACTTGCAACACAGAAACCAAATATTGATATTGTTCTAAGAAAGGGAGTAGCCAACAAAGCCTTGTTTCTTCCTCCTGTTCCTCCTTCAGTTCCTTCCCCTCCCAGAGGAGGATGGCCCCCAGGACATTGGGAGGGAACTTTTTCTCCCAAGACTAGTGGAACTGGTCCTGCATTGCCCCAGTGTTGCCCAAGCTGCATCAACAGCAGCTAGTTGACACCTGTCATAAAGTAAAACTGTATGATGAAAGAATAGGAAGAAAAGAACTTGCCTAGAACAAGGACTTCCTCCTAAATCATGCCCAGCCAAGGATTTTACCAGTGTCTTAATAAGATGGGACTGGAAGTAACTTTCAGGACCACACTGAGCCTGTTCTATGATTGTCTGTTATGTAGTTCATTAGTCCTGGTTATCGACTGCCTACCGTACAGCAGGTGGAAACTGAAATCAAATGTCCTCTCTCGGTTTTGCAAATCTATGAGGAGCCTAATCCATGCTCAAGCTGGGGGAACTTCCTTCTCCCTGCACTGTGTACCCATCCTCATCCATCCTCCAAAAAACAGTTCCTTAATGGAAAGTCGTATGGAGGTTCCTCGGTTTACTAGGGATGGAACTACCATATGATCCAGCAATCCCACTCCTAGGGATCTACCCAAAGGGGACAAAAACACTGATCCAAAAGAGTACTTGTACCCCCATGTTTATTGCAGTACTATTTATAATTTGTAAGACCTAGATACAACCCAAATGCCCAAAAGTAGAGGACTAGATCAAGAAGATGTGGCACATATACACAATGGAATACTACACAGCAATTAAAAATGATAAACTAGGGCCATTTATAGAAACATGGGTAGAGCTAGAAGGAATTATACTCAGTGAAACAGTCTGAAGGCAAGAGAAAAATATCAGATAGCTTCACTTTTGGGAGGAATGTGAAAGAGCAACAACTACAACAAAAAATAAAAAAGAAGAAAACAAAAAAAAGAGAAAGCTCAAGGAAATGGGCAATTACAATCAAAAAACAAACAAACTCAAGAAGATCAAAAGGTTAAAGATAGACCAAAGGGAACATGGGGGGTGGGCGGAGGGAGGGCAAAGACGAGGATGAGGGCATAAAGAGCACAAGGGACTGAGGCGATGGTGCACGGGTGAAATGGTGGTGGGAACTCCCTGAGGACTACAAATGTTGTCAAATACAATTAAATAAATCTAATGAGAAAAAAAACAAAAACAGTTCCTTAACTTCCGCCGGCAACCTTTTCTGCAGGGACACAAGAGCCAAGCAGCAATCTCCACGTGAAAGCGTCTTCACCGGCTTACAGATCAAGTCATCCTGGTGTCCGGTGACAGAAACCAGGTGCCTAGATACTGGGAGGCAAGCATGGACGGGGGACGGGTTGACTCACCTGTTTTGTACTTCTAATTGTCTCACCACGCACAAAGAATACATGTAGTACACGGGACTTTTTTTTTTTTTAAGAAACAAACTAAAAAGCTGTTTAAAGGCACAGAACTAGCTGGTAACCTAAGAGGCATGGAAGGAAGCCAGCGCAGTTCTACCAGGCTGTCCCGGCTGTACCTGCTGCATTCGAATGCCACCCTCTTGTTAAAGGGGCTCAGCCAGAGCATGGCCGCGGGGTCACCACACCCCTGCGCTGCTCGCTGGTCCCTCAGCCCCGGAGCCCACCTGGGCCCAGGAACCGACGGCAGGGAGCTCAGCCGCGGGTGTCCTGAGGAGCCCCAGCCCACCGCGCACACCTCCCCCGCAGGACTGACAGCGCAGCTCCAGTTCGCGCCTTGCCCCAGGCCCTGCCCTGCCGTGTGACCTGACAGAGGGCACCAAGCATATGGTGTAACCGCCCATGTGGGTCGCCTCTGTCCTCCACTTTTGGCAAAGCACCAGATTCCTGGAGGCAGAGGCGCACGCGGAAGTGGCCCGTGGGCCTCTGCTGGGTGCCTTGTTCTCCAACACCCGCGAGGGCTCAGGGCCCTCGGAACTCAGAGATTCACACACAGTGAAGAGGGAGATGTGTGAGTCACTAATGGAAGGAACGGCTGATTCATTCAGTCGCTCCTGCAAAAAAGCAGTATTCCTCTAGCTCCTTCTAAGTACTTGGGAGAGATCAGTGAATAAAATGATCTCCCTGGGCCTCCCTGGTGGCGCAGTGGGTTAAGCAATGCACTGTGAAGCAAATCTTAACCACTACAGCACGAGTTTGATCCCTGCTGCCGGCCAGGGAGGGGACCCACATGGCGCGGCAGACCTCTCCTGCTGTGCCCACTGCGCCCCTCAGCAGTGTGCTTCTGTTGATCTGCCTGTTCTGCTCCCTGCTCTCTGTGGTGAATCCTCTCACCCCCCACACCTCTGGCCTGTACCCCAGTGCTTGTATGCATAAATAAATAAATCTTTAAAAAAAAAAAATTATCTCCCTGAGCCCGCAGACCTAGAGTGGAAGGTGGTTGGGTAGAAAATAAATGACCTTATTAAGTGATATGAATGTTTAGCTTTAAGTATCTAACCCAACGCCTCCGACACACTTAAAATTTCTTTGACAAATGCTCTCCAAGGAAACCAGTAAGTGGCAAAGTATGCTGATTAGAAGTCACGGCATGGAGAAGTCTTGGGCATGGAGAGGTCATGGGAAGCAGAGTGCCTACCTAAGCAGCACACTTCTTTCCATTCATAAAACATCATCCATCTTAATCATTGGGGCTATTCAGAATTTCCTAAGTGTCCTTCCCCCTTTTTAGCAGCTAACTGGGGTGGGGAACGAGGAAGGAAAGATGGCCACTTCATTCAGGAGGTCACAAAAACACTTTCTTCCACTGCCTTAGTAATTAATTCCTAGCAAGATAGTTGCAGTGCCAGGTGTAGTGCCCACCAGCTAGAAGAAAAGGGACACATTTGAAAGGCAAGTGATGGGGTACATGAATGCTCTAGATGGTAATAACAAGGTTTAACACCTGGACATTTTTGTTGTGTATGTTCAATCAACAGGAAGCAGCAAACAATGTCAAAAGGGATAAAAACCAGAGTTCTGGAGGACAAGACAGTCTCCAGGCAGATACTTGCTAGTTATTTCTATCCTTTTTTTTTTTCTTTTTTTGGTTCTAATTTTATTTTTTCCCCTTTATTTATATATATTTGACATCAATTGTAATCCCCATGTATTGCCCATCACCATATCACCAGTGCACCATCACCTCAGTCCCCTGTGTTCCCGTCTGCCCTCAACCCTCCCCCTCCCCCTTCCCCACCAAGTGTCCCCAGTTTGTCCTTGTCTTTTCATTTTTGGTTTTTGTTGTGTCTTTATTGTTATTATTGTTGTTCTTCTTCTTATTCCTTTCCTTGATCTTTATTTGGTTCCCTATATTCTATCCTTTTTTTCTCCCCTAGTGATAAAAGTGTCTCAGAACTATTCTTTTAGTAACTTTCAAATATAAGTACCGTATTATTTACCTCTGTACTGTTCATTATACCCCCATGGCTTATTTATTTTATAGTTGAGAATTTGTGCTTCCTAACCCCCTTTCTCCTATTTCATTCCAACACCCTTCTCTTACCATCAATCTGTTATTTATATCCATGAGCTCAGTTTTTTGTGGGTTTTTTTTTTTGTGACTTACATCACTGAGGGCAAAACATATATATCACTTGAAGGCATAATACCCCAAGGTCCATTCACTGGTCATGAATGGCACTATTTCACTCCTTTTTAAGACTGAGTAATATTATGCTGTATGTAGACTCCATATTTTCTGTTTCCACTCCTCTATCAAGGGGCACTTAGGTTGTTTCCATATCTCGGCTATTGAAAATAATGCTGCTATATACTTGGGGGAGAGGCTATGTTTTTGTGTTATTATTGTAATTTCCTCTGGATAAATGTCCAGTATTTAGCCAAGCAGATTGCTGGATCCCATGATAATTTCATTTTCAATTATTATAGAACCTCTACACAGTTTTCCATAGTGTTATTCACAGGTTATTCACCAGGTTATTCACAATGTCACTAACACTAGCTATTCTTAACTTTATGATAATTGCAAATCTAAACGGTGTCAGCTGATATCTCATTGTGGTTTTTGGCTTGCATTTCTTTGATCACTAGTAATACTGAGTGCCTCTTCATGTTGGTCATCTGTATGTCTTCTTTGGAAAAATGTTTTGTTCAGATCTCATGCCTATTTCTTCATCAGATTGTCTTTTTGCTATTGTGTTGCAGGAGTTCTTTAGAAACATTGGGTGTAACAAGTTTGATCCCCAGCCAGGGAGGGGGCCCACAGGCACAGCAGACCTCTCCTACCTGGCCCACTGCTCCCCTCAGCAGAATATTTCAGTAGCTCTGCCTGTTCTGCTCCCCACTCTGTCTCTGGTGAATCCTCTCAACCCCCGCCCCCCCCCCCGCCTCTGGCCTGGATTTCAGCTCTTATATGTATAAATAAATAAAATCTTTATTTTATTTAAAACTCTGGGTATTAACCTTTTATAAGACAAATAATTTGGGGCCTCCCTGGTGGCGCAGCGGATTAAACAATGCACTATGAAGCAAATTGCAACCACTGCAGCACGAGTTCGATCCCTGCCGCTGGCCAGGGAGGCTTAGCAGATCTCTCCTGCCTTGCTTGCTGCTCACCTCAGCAGTGTGTTTCAGTCAGTCTGCCTGTTCTGCTCCCTGCTCTGTTTGGTGAATCCTCTCACCCACCATGACTGTTGCCTGTACCCCAGCTCTTGTATGCATAAATAAATAAATATTTTTTTTAAAAAAGACAAATAATTTGCAAATATTTTTTCCCATTCAGTGAGCTGCCTATAGTTCATTATTTTTATTAAACTGCAAAGCAGAATAGTTTGTTCTATATTTAGTTTGAGGACAATTTTAATTTTGCAATTTGACACTACCTACCCATTTAAGTGGTATCCCCTGCAAGGCTACATTCACACAAAGAATTAATATGCAGCCAAAACAGCACACCGAATCAGTACCATCTTTTTATAACAGATATTTTGTAAAGCCTCTTTGTTATCTTGAAATGAAATTCATATTTCATATAATCTTCATACATACATATTTGCAAAAAGTGATTATTAGATATATAGAGAACACTATAATATCTGTTGATGCCTCCCAGCCAACAATCCTCAAGAAAATGCTTGTAGTTGAACAAATTAAATTTATTGCTCATTTCAAGGAGGAAGAATGTGAACCATAGGAAATGTGGTTGAAAGGACACACAGGATTTAAATTTGTATTCAGTAACTTTCAGGAGGATTCATGGAAGTGGTGTTTTGCCTTGGATTGGATTCTGTCAAAAAGTGGAATAGTTCTACAGTTGGGTATTTTAATAAATGCTATCCAGAAGGAGGGCAGACTAGAGTGAGGTTAAAGCTCTCATTATAAAGGAGTGGCAGTCAATCGTATTAGCCAAGATGCGAAGATGGTTAGTCATTCCTGTGGTTTGGACCATGTTCACATTCTGTCTGTGTTTAGACATGATTATAGAATGCTCTTGTTTTTATCTTACTCCATCAAGGTCACAGAGTGGCCTTGTCTGGCATATTCTGGTATTCTCTGAACTCAAGACCAGCTCCTAGTTATTGTGCACTGCTTTATTTCTCATAGTCTAACTTAAACAAAAAGAAGAGGTAAAATGATCTATTATAAAAGGGTATGTTTCCATATGTAAACGCTCCAGTATAACTTTACCAGGATATGTAACTGAGTCAGATGGTTGCACCTCCTCATATGACTCAGTTTGGGTTTAAATATAAGAATATTGAATATAAACACTAAGGAATGAAAAGGGGAGGTTCTAGTTAACATAACAGGCTTAAGATATACAATAACACTAAATTCATTTGTCTATAAGAGAAAGAAGAAATAAATTTCATGGAGTCAAAAATAACTTGTTTAATAAATGCTATGCTATCAAAGAAGAAACTATGAGGAAGAATATTCTCGTAATAGCACTGACCCTATTTGTAAGAGTAGTGACAAAAGCAAATGTCTTCCACGTGACATGGAACAAGGTAGGCATAGCTCATGTCTCCTGTACCGAAACTACAGCAATTATCCAAGACATGCATTCTAGTGTTCAAAGACCTTAAAGACCATATACAATAAACCCTGAGATAATGCATATTTTAATAAAATGGGATTCTCGCTTGGTCCCTGAGCAGTCCAGAGTCCCAAACCTGAGTCTTTAGACTGAGGCAAACACAGAGGATAACTCTTGCCCTATAGGACAGGTCCTATGATTACAATATAATGTTGGGATGTGCATGGTTCATCACACACACACCCCACTTGGAAAAAAAAAAAAAACCATGAAGAGAAAGGATATCTGCTTGCTTGTATCTCCATGATTATGCTGAATGTGTGTGGTCATGTTTGCAGGAGAATCCCAGGCAAGACTATCACAGGCGTTACTGGTGGGAACAGGGAGGGTGCAGAAGACAGGTTGGAGGTAATGAATTTGGGACTTGCTCAGTTGCTGTATAATTGTGCACAGTGCTGTAGAACATGCTTCAATGCTTTTATTTTTGTGCCCTACTTTTTATAGTATAGACTTCCCTGCAAACAGTTTTGCTTAACAATATCAACGAAAATGTAACCCCTCATTTCACATGATTGAGTTTGCACCCCATTTATTTCATTGTGGCCTGTGGTTATTTTGTTTCATCAGGTGGTGAGGAATAGAGGCTGGGCTGGAAGAAATGGTAAAACAAGAGCATATGAGAGGTCTTAGTGAGGTTAAGCTTCAGCGGTGGACCACTTGGGACTATACTCTAGTAACAGTGAAAATCCTGAAAAACAGCAGGGAATCCAAAATAAATAAAATAATACAGTTTTCACAAAATGTCTTTCTTTGCATTGTGCTAAACATCTGGTGCTAATTTTTTTTAATGGCCTACAAACCTATGTTGCCAAAGAATTATAACTGAGGCTCAATCTGAAGCACAGTCAATGACATTGAAAAAGGGAATTCGTTTTTCTATGAAATCATTTTTAAGGGATTCCAGTACTGTCAATGCCTTTGTCTCCATTGTCAGTAATTTTGAAAATGAATTCTCACTGTGGCTTTTTTCATTCCTTAACCTTATCCATGTGAGCAGAGAGCTTCCATATCCCACAGGGCACTGACATCCTCTAGTAATGAAAATTCGCTTGACTGATCTCATTACACAGAGGCTAGTCAACAGTTCTCACCATCTCATCAATTTTTCTTGGAATAGTATCATCAGAATTCAATGAAATAAAAAAAATCATTTCAGCTGGATTTTTTCCTATCATTATTCTAATAACCTATCATTCACTGTTCTAGTTTTTTCTGTAGTACATTGCTTGCCCTATTTTGCAAGCATTTGTATTATTTCAAAAGAAATAGCAACAATTTTGCCTTCTATACAAAGATTTTCTTAACAATAAGTGAAAATTCTAGTTTTTAAGTTTTTCCCTTAAATCACCACAGTCTGAGAGTTCATAAATGAATTTCTTTGGGAAATCTTCACTTTATCTTGAAGGGGGTCACTATGTATTTAAAAATAGGTTCAAAGTTGGTATGTTGGCAGCTATTTATATGTGGGGAGGTCTAAAACCAAATTTTCAATATTCAACTGAATATTACTGATTCATCCTTTTTCTATTACTTGACATTTTGTCTTACCAGTTAAACCAATATTTCCCTATAGAAATGTGGGGTCACAATGAAGATGACAGCTGAAATGCATGTGGATTTGGTGACAAGCACAGTAAGAGTTCAGTAAGACAAGCACAATTGGCACCAGTGACTTTTCAAGATGGTGAGTGTTAGTAAAGTTTTAAATAGAACAGTACAACCTTTCCTTCATGTACCTGGTTGTTGCTTCCTAAGAAATTTGGTACATGCTAAAATTTGCTACCCAAAACACTTAGTGTTCATTTGTAAAATTGAATTGGTTATGGGCCCAAATAATTATAAGCAGATTTTTTTTATCTGTATACTTCCAGAATCAGATAGATTCTAGAATTTGATCATTATGAACAGATTTTCACTTGCATACAATAGTGCTGATGGACACAGGAAAAATACTTTGTTGTGCCATCCGGTCCCACTAAATATCAGCAGTCACCCCCATTTTAATGACGAGGTAAAAAAATAAATACAAATTTCCCAATACCCCCATGAGGAATATTACTCTGCAGAGTCACTAATTTTTATGAAGATATAATCACACATTCATGGTTTACAATCAGTTATTCCTGATTTGCATCAAAATATAGTCACACAAACATGGTCAGGGCTGTGTTAAGATCTTTATGAGGTTTAAGCTTAGTTTGGAGGCCCTACCTTAATTATATCAAGCACATTAAAATGTACCCTTGTCCCATAATAAATCTACTGCTACCAGACCTGTTATGTGCCAGGTTCCATTCTAAGTACTTTACAACAACCCTCTGAAGTTGACTCTATTACTAGTCCTAATTTACAGGTGAAGAAACAGACACAGAGAGATTTAGCAACTTGCCCCAAATCATACAGCTAGTAAGTGGTGAATCTAAAATACAGAGCTAGGCACCCTGATGCTGACATACTGTAACCTATATCTCTCTTATAAAGAGTCTCTACTGATGAATAATACACCATTTATGAGTGAGTTGGGTTGCAATCACTTAACCTTTGTCAATTTCAGTGGTGGCGTTTTTGTTTTGTATCTTGAGCCTCTCCTTTAATTTGAAGTCTCAAGCTCTATTTTATTTGTCCCCATGATCTGGCAGATTGTAAAGGAAAAACCCAGTTCTCCCCTACTGCTTGTTTGTACCCTGAGTGTGTCTCCTTTACCTTCTCATAAAGTACTTCACTTCTAGTCAATGAGTGTATGGAGGACATTATGCACTGTGCCAAACATTCTCCCACACCATTGAGTGACCACTGATTTAAATCAGTTCTGGTACTGTTCCCCAGAGATAGTATCAAGTCCCACCAGTTAGGGACTTGGTCCCAAAAGACGGCCCCTCTCCCCACATACAGTTCAGACTCCAGGTGCAATGCACCTGTGCTTCTGACCAAGCCATTATAGGAGTTACCTCAGTAGAAATAAATGAAAGATGCTACAGTGCTCTTATTATTTAAGGGTTACAAGCATCTAACAACACTGTGTCAGATCAGGGACAAAGACAAATATTGGAACAAGAGATACCTTTAATGTTCTTATCACTTAGGAATTTATAGAGTTTTAGGAGATCCATGCCAGAAACTAGGGGCAGAGACCAGTATATATTTCTTATTATTTCATACAGTTCCTGGCACTAAAGTGAGTTTTTCAAGGACAAGTCTTGTCTACCTCTGAGTAAAACCACTTGCTCCCAGGGCCTTAGCTGGGATGCTGGACTTTGACTCTTAACTCCCCAACCGAGCCCCAAGTCTAGCCCCACTGCAGACCTGGCCCACTTCGCTCTAGCTAGGTTCTGGATCTGCTCCCTTTGCCACTTTGCCAACTCCAGACTCTAAGACCAAGCAGTGACACAAATGGCTCAAAGCCTGCCTTGCCATCCCTGCCCCTACCGCTGGGACCACACTGGATGGTCCCTATAAGCTCGAAGGCTTCTCTGTTGCCCTGAGCTTTCTGGGACCTCACAGTGGAGCATCACACAGCTAGTCAAGTGATGATCTGGAACTGCATTCACAAGTCTACATCCTAGACAGTAAGTATGCAGATATGGTTATAACCAGATGTGCCTTTATAGGAAACAGCCTAGTAAGTATAATGGCTGGCTTTTGTTTTGTTTTGCTTAAATGTTGTTCAATTTTTACCTCGCTTTACAATATGGAAGAATCTCCCAGAGATCATGACAAACAAAAGAAACCAAACCCTAAAGTGTAGGTACTTTGTAACTCCACTAATACAAACTCTGATAGTAGGAGTGAGACTGGGTTGTGTTGACTAGGAGAACTCCAGGGTGCTAGGAATGTTCGCTGTAGCTAGACGGGTGGTCACGTGGGTTTACATGATATAAAAGGTACCACATTAAGTATGGTGCACTTTATTGCACATCAGTTATAACCCAATAAAAAAGTAGCAAAAAAAATATATATTATGGGTTCCTCCCTTCCCCCAGGGGACTTCCTGGGTGGGCATACATTTCACCTTGCTGATCTGTCTTCCTGAATTCTCGGGTCCCCTTTCCTCCTTCCTGTGCTTTGAGGTTTTCCTTTCTGAAAAATTGATTAGGAGCTGAGAGCTACCAAATGTTAGTAAAATATCCTCCATTCGGGGATTCCAGGTTCTATGTCCCAATGCCAATTATCAAGTTATTGTCTTTCAGCTCCAAGTGTATTGCTCTGTGATAATGAAGCTGGACCTGAAAATATTTCTCCTTTGTCGACTAGTCAAATGCTAAGCTTTCTCAGTAGAGATGGCACTGGGAGGAGGCTGGAGAAAGGAGGGACAGCCTGCAGGCTCCTGTGTGCTCTTTGAGCAACTTCCTGCAGCATGAGACTTCAGCAGTCAGGGCCAGCGGCATGCACACTCTGGCTAGCACCCAGCACCCAGCAGCACATGACCCTTTCTATAGACAGCACCCCACCCCAGCTCCATCCCCTAGGAACTGGCTCGCACTAGCCCCACTGGCAGTAGCCCTCAGCAGACTCACCATCCAGTGAGCCTGGCTGCACCTTCTTCAGTGAGGCCTGGATCTGGGCTCAGCAGAGGAAGACCCTCTTGCAGATTTATTCCTTCCTTGGGTGTTCTAGCTCAGTATCAGGGGTAATGGCTGCTCTCCAGATCAGCTACTCCAGTATTCATTTGCATTTTCTTTTTTTTTTTTAAAGATTTATTTATTTATGCATTCAAGCACTGGGGTACAGGCCAGAGGTGTAGGGGGGTGAGAGGATTCACCACAGAGAGCAGGGAGCAGAACAGGCAGATCAACAGAGGTACACTGCTGAGGGGAGCAGTGGGCACAACAGGAGAGGTCTGCTGTGCCTCATTTGCATTTTCTCTGCCAATTACTAGTCAACCTTTCTTCATCCCATTTCCCTAGCACAGTTAATGATTCTTTATGTTAAATGTTACCTGCTCAAGTCATCGTGTGGTTTCTACCTCCAGGTTGGACCCTGACTGATACATTCCCCATTTGTGGGATTTGAGGGTGGGGCTTGCAAATAGAAGTATCGATTATCTGAACCGTGATGGGATGAGGTAGATGGTTCTGCTAGCAAACTCTTGTGTGACCCTCCTGGGTGACTTAGTTCATTCAGGCGGCTATCCCAAAATACCGTGGGCTGGGGGGCTTAAATAGCCAACATGTGTTTCTTACATCCTGGAAGCTGGGATTCTGAGATGAGGGCACCAGCACAGTTGGACTTGGTGAGTTTTCTTCCTGGCTTGCAGATTACCTCTTTTCTATTGTACCCTCACATGGCTCAGCTAGAGGCCATTTCTTGAGTCTCTACCTATAAGGGCATTAATCCCATTCATGAGGGCCCCACCCTCATGACTAATCACTTCCCTGTCTTCTGATCCCGTCACTTCGAGGGTTAGGATTTCAACAGACAGATTTGGTGAGGGAGGAGACACAAACATTCAGTTCACAATACTGGGAAAGTCACTTTACTTCTCTGGGCTCAGCTTCTCCAGAAAGTGGGAGGCTTGCACTTATCTTCTCTAACTTCACAGAGATGTTGTAAGAATAAAATAAATAAAATAAGCTCTTCAACAGAAAGATGCTGCTAGAATCCCTGGAGCTATTTGTCGTCATTATAACATAATGACACTTCATCTTACACACCCACACATTTGGTTCCTTCTACTGCCTACTGATGAGCCATGTGAGATGGGCTATACTGCAAACCCAGACCTCTGCACCGACTATCCCCCTTCAGATTCAGGGAGGGAGGAAATGAGTTGAGGAAATAAGTTCTGGAGGCTTTCAGGGTGAGCAGGAGTTGTGGGACCTTTGGGACATTCAAGGCATGGGCAGATTTTAAGATCCACACCCTTTCTCCACCCTCAGATTAAGCTAATAGCTGACACGGGATGCCCTTGTGCAGGATCTCTACTGCACAACCTCAGGTGGCCGTGCATGGCCTAGCTTGGCAGATGGCTCTCCCGGAGCTGAGCAGTATCAGCCTGTGCCACCATACTCACTAGCTCTGTCCAGTTGAGTGAGTCTGACACCCTGATCCCCTGGTCATCTTCTCCAAAGTTCTGAAGGGAAGACCCTTTGAGCAAATTTATGGCACAGAGAACTTGAACTATCACACTGATTTCTACCTGACAGTCCTTTGCCATCCAGAGAGCAGCACACCTTGGTTTCCTGCCTGTCCATAATTCTTCCATCAGTGCCACCATCCTGAAGCTTATCTTCAAGGAAAAATTCCTTAGCTATTAGCATGACATATCACACAGCATAACCTCAGAACAAGGCAAAGGAAGTGTGGAATGGACAAGGGTCACAGGACCTAATGATCTTCTTGTGTTCTTCAGCACCTGGAAACAGCCTAATAGGACTCCTAATGTCTCAATTAAGTACCAGCCTAGGGACATACCAGTGGGATTAGGTGCATCCTCTAAGATGAAGTAGAGGCACTGGGTGATAGAGAGTGCTATTTCCTCACTGGATGGATGAGATGGGTCCAGGAAACAAGAGTATAAGTAGGATGGACTCTTGCCACCATCACTCCCAATGGTCCACTTGCACACTATGTGCTTTCTGCACTCGAGCTTTATGCTTTGTTGTATTAGACCTCGTTCCCATAGCTACACTACCACCTGCGCCCTTGACGATCCTACACCAGTGGACCCATAATCAAAGATTCTAGCGGGAGTGACATTGACTCTAGTTACCATGAAGAGTTAGGGTTGTTAGATGATGGGGAAAAGAGGGTCTGTAGCGGCAACTCAGAGGCGCCATGTCTAATAATGGTGAGTGGGGATTTACAGCAACCACGCACTGCTCAACAAGGGTAAGATAGTTAAGGCTCAGCCCCCTCAGGATAAGAACGAGGTCTTCTCACCAGCAACCTATACAAATGGAAGTGCTGGCTGATGGAGAGGGGACTTTACAGAGGTGAATGGAGAAGAAGATAATGAATACCAATATCAGTTTTGGGACTAGCTGCTGCAGAGGCAGCCATTGCTTGTTCTACTAATACTCCTATGTCACATTCTTGCACAGACTGTCTCTGACCACCTTCTGATGGGGTCTCTGTGGTATGTTAGACTTGAACAAGAACAAATCTGAGTGATACAAGGAGACTTCCTGTGCACCCTCTCGGCCACATCTTTTACTCCAGTCACCACCTTGGCAACTATTTTTGCACAATTTCAACCATATATGTGCCTTTGCAACTTGACAGTGTTTGCCTTAGCCCTGGTGTTCCATAAGTCCATTGCCTTAGTCCTGATGCTGCTGGCACTTATATATGCAACCCAAATTACAGAGGACTTATTTAGGGCTTGTGGGGTTATTCTTAAATGCTAAGACGTACATCAGTGCAGGCTAGAAGCCGGTAGATAAACCCTTCCTCTCTCATCCCCCCAGGCAAACAGCTCTAAGATGCATGATGAGGCTTATCAGAAAGTCCTCTAGGTTGAGCCCAAGTTGAGTCCAAAGCAGTGGTCATCTTACAAACACACCCTCCCTTCCCTAGGACAGCCCCTCATTCTTCACCCTTGTTCCATGAGACCACATTCCCACATAAACTGCCATATAAAGACTGTATCTGTATTTTTTGTTTGGAGGAAACCCAGATAAGATGTCTGGCCACACCTAATAACAGCAAAGGAAGCTGGGAAAACAATGTTCCTGGGCAGCTACATGTCCAGGTTCCATTATCACAAAAGAGGGAGCAGGATTTGTCAGCCAGCTAGCAGCCCTGACCTCAGCAGGAGAGTGTGGAGATATTTGGCCCCATCCAAAGGGGTAAAAATAAGAGTTTTGATGCTTAAGTTGCTCAGTAGTAGTAAATCTGTCCTTGTTCTACGAGAAGACACTTCCTTGGCAGTGACCACTAACACTGTGATGAGAGTGTTACAGGACAACCCTAATATAAAATGCTTCCCTCACTGGGTCCTCACCCACGCGCTCAGAAGACTTTTATAATAAGTCCCAACTTCAGGCACACACGACAAAAGTTATTAAAGGGTTTTATTTTACAAAAGAAGGGGAATAAAGTAGAAATAACACCAAGGGAAGAGAGGGAGGCAAATCCATAAATATCCTGCCAGATCTTCCGAGCTGGAATGTAATGGCGCCTCGAGAGCTGGCTCTGAATCAAGTGCGATGGCTCCAAAGGAAGAGAGAGCCCAAGGCTCACCTGTCTGGTTTTATAGCCAGCCTGGCTGCTTAACTCCACCCTCGGGTCCCAGTGATCCACTCTTCGATAATCACATTATCGGATTTGTGGTTCTGGAACACTGGTGGTCTGGAGTGGGGGCTGGAGTTCACAAGCCCATCTGTGTAATCCATTCAGGACTACCCTTCCCCCTAACAAGAGACAAAAATCATGGACTTGATGCTTTGTAGGGTAAAAGTTGATCAGTTCTTTCCACCCTCCCACCACTGTGATGACGGACACCTGCGGTGCTGCGAGCATTCCAGGGTGGGCATGCGCAGGTGGGCGCACCTGAGTTGGACACGGGCTTAAATGGGCGGTGTCATGAGAACTGTGAGGACCAACAGAGAGAGCTGCGAGGACCAACCGACAGTACTGGGGAGCAGCAGCAGCGGCAGAGAGAAAAGTAGCCGAGAGGGTGAGATGCGCTGGGGGCTGGGAGGGCTGCCAGCCTCCCAGCCCCCCAGCACCCCTGCCTGCCATGTACCTGGCCACCTCTACTAAATAAAGCATGAAAAGCCACCGAGGGCTCCAAGACTCTCCTTCCCTGACCCGTCTGCCCAGAACCATCCCGGACCTGCCTCCTGTGCCGCCTCCATCCTGCCGCTACATGCTTCTTTTTCTTCTACACCCAAATCTAATCTGCTAAAATATGCTGCCCTTGCTCAGAATATATTCAGAATCTCATCACTAACATTAGTACCACCTGACACAGCCGCCATCATTTCTCACCTGGATTATTACAACAACCTCCCAGTTGATCTTTTGCTTTCATCCTTGCCCTTCCCCCATCAGCCAGGCTGAAA
The DNA here is from genome assembly GCA_019455555.1 of Galemys pyrenaicus. Taxonomy (NCBI): domain Eukaryota; kingdom Metazoa; phylum Chordata; class Mammalia; order Eulipotyphla; family Talpidae; genus Galemys; species Galemys pyrenaicus. The sequence continues at coordinate 5,164,679 of JAGFMF010011690.1, read as the reverse complement.
CCTTCAAAGCAAAAACAAAGAAAACTACTCCTCCGCTCAAAATCTTCTAGTGATTCCTTAAAGCACTCAGAGTAAAAACTGAATTTGGGGTGTTGTGGGAGAATAGTAACCATGGCACCCTGTGCTTTGGCAACACCTCAGATGCAGGACCTTCTGGCCAAGTGTCTATGATTTCCTACTTTGAGATATTTGTCATTCTTAAGGATTGCGGCTCTCTCAGTTTGCTGTGGCTGAACCAGAAGAGAAGGTGTGCGCAGATTTCCATAAAAAATGTAGTTCCTTGAAAGACTTTTGAGGAGTGAACAGAACTGATGGCTTTCAGAGTGGGAAGTGATTTGGAACGTAAAGAATTTCTTTGGATGAGTTCTATGAACATTTGTCCCTGACCTATGTTCCTGAACAGTAGCACATGGGTATGTAGGCTAAGGAATAGTTTCTCTTGATAAGTAATTAATTAGCAGCACAATAAAACCCAAGTCATTGCAGTGGCCCGCCCAGCCCTTCATACTCTGCCCTTTCATTGCAACCTCCTTTCTTGCTACTCCCCACCCTTACTCACGTTGTTCTAGCCACTTAGACCTCATCTGTGTCTCAAACACTAGAGACTGAAAGGTTTTGGCATAGTTAGAAAATGGAGAGCCAGGCCAAGTTTCTGACAAGCCGGAACTTTACACACTCCTGGGCAAAGTTCACTGACCCTACAGGATGGAGGTCAGGGAAGTCGTGCCCATTGTGGGAGAGAGACATTTTTTTTAGAGTGGGGAGAGGTTAGGTGGGTCTGCATGGCACAAAAAAGGGGTATACGGAACGAGAGTTGTTTTTCTGTAATCATGGCAGTTGTTTCAGCTCCATGGTATCCTCGGCATTAGCGTCAGGGCCATCTGGCTTTGTTGGGGGGCTGATTTTCTTGTCGGTTCCTTCTTTATCAAGATGGGATATCTGGTCTCTGGTAGGAGGTTAAGCAGGGAAGGTTGTTTTTAATTCCCCGGGGCCCCTAGTGGTTTTTCCTTACTCCTGGATCATCAGCAAGGTCATGATGGCTTCCCTATGGCCAACCCGGACCTAACAGAGACTTTTGCAAAACTTGTGGCCTTTGCACAGAAATGTCTTTTCCCAGGTAACCTCATGGGTCACTACCTCATCTTCAAGTCTTGGCTCTTAATCTTATTTTTTATACCCTATGTTTTATATCTCTCAGCTTCTAACATATTATGTGATTTATGTATGTTTATTGTCTGTCACCTTCTCTGAAATGTAAGGCCCATCAGCATATGGATTTTGTTTTCTTTGTTGATGCATGCTTAGTACTTAGACCCGAGTCTGGAATATTCAGTAAGTATTCATTGCATGAATGAATAAAGAAAATGGGTCTTGCCATTGATCAACCTCAGAATGTTTCAGTCCGAGAAATACTATAAGGGAGCTTGAATTGAAGAATTTTCTAGCAAACAACATCCCTCAAAGCCCACTAGGGAGTATGTATTTATTTATAATAACATTTGCCAATACATCACCACCACAAAATATCAAGTGTATTTATTTATTTGCTTATTTATTTTCAGGATTTGCACTGTGCCCTGTTCCCCTTAGCTTTTCCCCTTCCTGCTCCCTCTTAACCTCAGAGTTCTCAGGGTGTCTGTTGATGTCCACTAGTTTTTGGAGGTACTTTGCTGTATCAAATTCCTGTTATGTGAATGTCTTTTATTTGTCTTTATCATTCTGGGTTTATTTTGCTGGCATAATTCCCTCAAGTTCCATTTTGTTAAAATGATTGCATGTCATCCTTTCTTTTGCCTGTATAATACCCATGATGTTTATATACCACACCTTCTTGATCCATTTGTACATGGAAGGAGATTTATACTGCTCCCATGAATGCTGAATCTTGTCAAATAGTTTCTCTGCATCTACTAGCACTGTTAGGATTTTTATCTTTACTTTAGTTAATATAGTGTATTACATTAATTTATTAATATATACTAAACTGTCTTTGCATCCTAGGATTGTTAGGGAGAAGAGTAATCCTGAATGATCACACAGGAAGGTTTATGGACTCCAACCCCCACTCCAGACCACCAGTGTTCCAGAACCACAAATCCGATAATGTGATTATCGAAGAGTGGATCACTGGGACCTGAGGGTGGAGTTAAGCAGCCAGGCTGGCTATAAAACCAGACAGGTGAGCCTTGGGCTCTCTCTTCCTTTGGAGCCATCGCACTTGATTCAGAGCCAGCTCTCGAGGCGCCATTACATTCCAGCTCGGAAGATCTGGCAGGATATTTATGGATTTGCCTCCCTCTCTTCCCTTGGTGTTATTTCTACTTTATTCCCCTTCTTTTGTAAAATAAAACCCTTTAATAACTTTTGTCGTGTGTGCCTGAATTTGAGGCTTATTTTAAAAGTCTTCTGAAGGCAAAAGAAAAATACCAGAGGGTTCCTCCCTTAGGAAGAATATAAGGGAACCAAATAAGGATCAAGGAAAGGAATATGAACAATAATAATAACAATAACAGCACTAAAGACACAAAAACCAAAAATGAGGAGACAAGGACAGACTGGGGACACTTGGGGGGGGGAGGGGGAGGGTTGAGGGAAGATGGGAGCACAAGAGACTGAGGTGATGGTGCACTGGTGAGATAGTGATGGGGAATACATGGGGATTACAATTGATGGCAAATATATGTAAATTTTAAAAAATTTATATTAATAAAAAAATGACAGATAAAAAATAAATCTACATACTTTAAAAAAATAAAATAAAAGTCTTTGAGTGCGTGGGTGAGGACCCAGTGAGGGAAACCCATTTTATATTAGGGTTGTCCTGTAAAAGGATGAATCCACTTGATCCTGGTGTATAATCTTTGTGTTTCTGATGAGTTCAATCTGCTAGTATTTGGTTGAAATTTTTTGCAATGATGTTTATCAGGAATATTTTTTATAATTTTCTTGTGTTGTATGGCTTTTCATGTGCTTTGTCTGGTTTCAGCATTAATGGAATGTTGGCATCATAAAATTACTAAGGAACATTCCTTCTTGTTCTTTTAAAAATAATTTGAGTGAGGTAGGAATTAACTCTTCTTTGATAGAATTCACTTGTAGAGCCACGTGATCCTGAGATTTTGTTTTTCAGAAAATTTTTTATTACCATTTCAATTTCTGTATTTGTGATCAGTTTGTTCAGTTTATTTTTGTCTTCATGGGTTTGTGATGGTAGACTGTTGATCTAGAAATTTATCCATTTCTTCAATGTTTTTTAATTTATTGGCACATAGTTGTTCTTAGTAGTCCTTCATTATCTTTTGTGTTTCTGTGCTGTCAGTAGTGATTTCTCCTCTTTCATTTGTCACTCTTTTACTAATGTTTTCTCTTCTTTTTTGTGTTTAGCTTAGTTGATCTATTTTGCTTATATTCTCAAATAACTATTAATTGCATTGACCTGTTGTATAATCTTTTTGATCATCTATATCTTATCTTCACATCCTTATGAAGTGTTTTTATTACTATGATATTTTGTAGATGAGGTGTGCAAATGTTAAGTGGCTTCTGAAAGGTAATAAAAGGCAGAACTAGGATTCAAATCCTGGTTATTGAGGTTGCATGCTTTAGACTGGTTTCTTTTTTCACACACTGCTCAAATTTTGGAAATCAGGGAGATAATTTCCAAATCTTTGAGTTGGGGAGCAGGGGAAGCTCAAGTAAACAAAAGTGGAGAAATCCCAGTAATATGATACCTGCCCACCAGCCCACATGGGCACTCAGGAGATTAAACCCTGAGCAAGAAGTAAGCAAGACGGCCTCCCTCTTGGTGCAGTGGGTTAAGCAACGCACTATGAAGCAAACTGCAGCACAAGTTCTATCCCTGCCTCCGGGGAGGGAAGGGATCCACATAGCTCAGGCAGACCTCTCCTGCCTAGCCAGTTGCTGCCCTTGGGGCAGTGTGTTTCAGTCAGTCAGCCTGTTCCGCTCCCCATTCTGTCTGATGAATCCTCTCACCTCCTGCGCCTCTGGCCTGTACCCCAGCTCTTGTGTGCATAAATAAATCTTTAAAAAAAAAAAAAAGAAGAAGAAGAATCCTACTTTCATGTAAAGAAGAGGCATGACCTTGGCATTCAGCTAGAGAACAAGCTTAATCTGTGCTCTAAGAGTCAGACAGAGATAGCTCAGAGGTGGCTAGGTAGGAAAAGGGCCAGGGAAACTACTAGGTCAGTGGGGAAAAGAATGTTTGTCTCTGGCAATACTAATGTGATCATGTTTATCACCACATTTAAGCTAGCAAGACACAAGAAGGGCATTGTTACCCTTATTTAGGTTCAGATAAAGAGATAATGACATGCCCAATGTCATTCAGGTGCTTGCACCACACCATGAAAGCTGGGACTTTCACAGGTAGTCCCAGAAGAAAGAGAAGGAGCTAGAACAACACACACAAAGCAACTAACCATTTCTGAGGGGAGAAAGGGTCCGAGAAGCTCAGGCTTGATTTTATATCAAAGGAAACTCGGTCTGGTGGGTGGATTCAACATATAAGATTAGTTAAATGAGCTATGGTATCTCTCAGGACAGGATGGAAAGCAACCTCAAACACTATGTAGCACAAACATCTAACAACAGAAGATGTTCAACATAACACACAACTACAATTTTGTTAAATAGATTTTTCAACGGTGTGTAGGAGGTAAAATTTCAGACCCAGGGCAGGTATAGGACCTTCAGCCCAGCTACCACATGGGCTCTGCTGTGAACTGTTGGCTGAAACTCTTTTGGTTCTCAGGTGCAAACACCCCAGACCACCACCAGGCCCAGGAGTGATGTGTCAGGGTCACATTCAGCTCCTGGTGAATCTCAAGCCATAGAACCACCATCTTCCTTTCCTCTCTAATGAGACCTATTTTCTTCAAAACACTCAAAGAAAAGGGGTTTCTAACTAAAGATGGCAGATTAAATATCTGTTTATTCCATTTCCTCTCACATCCTCACTAAAACTAAAGTGAAGGATTAAAAACACAAACCTACAATCACAAAAGAATCACCAGTACATGTGATTTTGACAAAATTCTGGAAATCAGGAAGCAAAAGGAAAATTAACAGGAGCAAAGGATGAAGAAAGCTAAGGGTTAGAATACTGGCACAGAAGGAAAATACATAAATGAATTATTTAACGTACAGACTGTCACAGATTCCGTTCTCTGACATTCAGGTACAGCAGTACAATGTAAGTAGTGCAGGATGAGTAATAGGGAGGGTTGAAAGCAAGGTGGCTAATTGAAAGTCTATGAAGCATATAAATACCACCCCCCCCCATTTTCTCTAGGCAAAAATAAACACCCATACTTCAAGGGAGAATCTCCTTTCCTGGAGAAGTGAGTGAGCCCAGAGGAAAGAATTACACATCATAGCATTAGAGAATTCCCCAAGAGAATGAGCAGCTCTTACATAATCACAGTTAAGCAAAGCCTACCCTCTCTGAACATACACACTGGGGTCCTAATAGCCTTTGTGTGCCACTCTCTTAAATATGAGAAGTCAATCAGGCATCAATAGAATTTTGAGGAACACTTCGAAAATTTTAAAAAAGCAAGATTTTTAAAAATAACATTACTAAGTTCCCCTGGAATGACAGTTTCCTACATCCAAATACCTTCATACAACCTCCAACATCCATACAAATTAACAAGGAAAGCAATTCAAATCACATATAAGCAATAGCTACACCATAACTTTAATTTATAAGCAAAGAGTCTATAAATATTAATTCCCATATAAGAGGAAAATTAAATATATGATATCAACAAAGCTGGCTCCAGAGCAGGAAATCATATTAAGATTTAGATGGAAAAGGGAAGCTGGCAGTAGAGTCCAGGAAGGAGAAGAATATGAATAAGTGTCACCCCTTCATTTTGAGTGGAGAAATACTGAGACTAAGTCTGCGACCCAGTAAATCAAAGCAAAGACTACTAAGGACTCAAGGAAGGTTCAAAAGTATACAGACTAGAAATAACAGTATTGAAAAGTTGCACTTATATAGAAAGAAAAGCATTCAAAGGAGGAGGCATTACTTAAAGACTGGAAAGCAAAGAAAAGAAATAAAAATTAAATAACAAGATGCCCAAAGGACAACATAAACAAGTTCAGTTGAAAATATAATAAAGAGGGCCTCCCTGGTGGCGCAGTGGGTTGAGCAACGCACTAGGAAGCAGACCGCAGCCACTGCAGCACGAGTTCGATCCCTGCTGCCGGCCAGGGAGGGGACCCACATGGCGTGGCAGACCTCTCCTGCTGTGCCCGTTGCTCCCCTCAGCAGTGTACTTCCGTTGATCTGCCTGTTCTGCTCCCTGCTCTCTGTGGTGAATCCTCTCACCCCGCCCCCCATACCTCTGGCCTGTACCCCAGCTCTTGTATGCATAAATAAATAAAATCTTTAAAAAAAAAAAGAAAATATAATAAAGAATGTAGCCAAGAGAATAGAAGGAAGAAAAGAGAACAAAATAAACAAAGAGATGTTCTCTCTTTGTTATTTGCCTGCTCTTGCTATAGAGAACAGGCAAAAAGATTCATATACATATAACTGAAGTTGCTTAAAAAATACATAACAAGAATGGAACTAATATTTAAGATTATTGTTCATAGCAATGATTATATAATTGTACATTATTTGTCAAAATTCATCAAATTATAGAATTAAAATTAGTAAATTTTATTCTGTGAAAATAAGACTACCATAAGTTGTTTAAAAAATAGTGTTTGAACCAAAAATTATAATCTCAGAAAATTTTATGAAATAAAAATGACCCAAACTTACATGTTGAATTATACTTATGAACATAGGAAAGTTGACCAGAATGATCTACTATAAAATTATTATAAATGTAAAGAAAAAAATCTCCTAGCAAAATTTCCAAGTGGCACTCAAAGTAAAGAAATAAAGTCACCTCATGAAATAATTTCTCATGGGAAAAAAGTGATAGTGCCAGAAGATACAACTCATAATTTAATAGAAGGAAAAGGGAATTATAGAAAATATTTATTAATCCAGAAGAACCAAGAAAGAGGCCTCCCTGGTTGTACAAGGGGTTAAGTCTCAGCACTATGAGGCTATCAGCAGCCACTGCTGCACAAGTTCGATCCCCGGTCAGGGAGCTAACCCACATGACACAGCAGACTTCTCCTGTCTTATGAACTGCTCCCCTCAGCAGTGTATTTCAGTCACTCCACCTGTTTTGGTCCTCACTCTGTCTCTGGTGAATCCTCTCATTCCCCAGAACTCTGGCTTACACCTCAGATCTTGTATGCATAAATAAATTTTTTGAAAATATTTTTAAAAAAGAAAGGAAATAGATAATATAGGTGGGTCAAATAAAATACACATAGCTAGAAGGTAGTTATAAACCCAACTCTATCTATAATACCACTAAATGTAAATGGTCTAAATATTGCTAGTAAAATACTAAGATTATAAAACTTTATTTTTAAAAACGCTCCTTGTAACAGATACACATTACATATAAGGACAAAGATGGCTAAAAGTAAAAGGATAAAGAGATGCTCTACATAGGGCCCGCCCTGGTGGCGCAGTGGGTTAAGCAACCACTATGAAGCAAACCACAGCCACTGCAGCACAAGTTCGATCCCTGCCTCTGGCCAGGGAGGAGCCCCACATGGCGTAGCAGACCTCTCCTGCCTCGCAGGCTGCTCCTCTCAGCAGTGTGTTTCTGTCAGTCTGCCTGTTCTGCATTCTGCTCTGTCTGGTGGATTCTTTCACCACCCCCACACCTCTGGCCTGTACCCCAGTGCTTGTATGCATAAATAAATAAATCTTTAAAAAAAAATGCTCTACATAAATGTTAACTCAAAGGTAGTTCTGGTATTGTAATAGGATCATCCGGAAAAGGGGGAAGTTCCAAAATCCTGGTTCCGCCCTAAGTGGGTGGAGCGGAGGAGGAAAAGGAAGGGAGGAAGAAGGAAACAGGATGGAGAGCAGCAAAAAAAAAAACTTAAAAAAGCATGTGGAGCAGAGCCACATGTAAAAAAAAATCTACACTTGCTTAGTCTTAGACTAGTTAAAACAGACGTGGGTGAAAAACCTGTGGGGAAGTTAACAATAGCAACTTTCATCTTAATTTTAATTTTACTCTTTTCCTCCCAAATTTGTCTAACTCTTTCTAACCCTTTTCTATAAGTCTCTACTAAAAAGTCCTTTAAACGTGTGGCAAGCTTTTAGGCCTTGCTTTAAGCCAATCCTATTTAGCTAAACTTTACCCTCAAGAAAATGGGTAACTTTAAATACTTAACTTAAACTATGTTCTTTATCCTTTCTGTATTATACCCTAATTATATTAAACTTCCTTTCCATTAAGTCTTATATATTTATCTTAATACAGCAAATAACAAAACCCATTCAAAGAAACAAGTTTAAAAGTTCTAAAGTGCTCCTCTCCCTGCCCTGTAACAGTATAACATTAGACAAAGTAGACATAAGATATGAAAACCTAGTAGAGATAAAGAAGCTTATTTAATAATAATAAAATGACCAATCCAATAGAAAGATACCATTATACTAAGTCTACATATACCCAAAACATAGCTTTTTACATATATAAGAAAACTTGGCAGAATTTAAAGAAAAAGATTAATTCAAATTCATAAAAAAGAAATTCTAATACATCTCCCTAAATGTTTTACCAAGCAAGTGTGTGTTTGTGCATACACACAAATACAAACTAACAAGGATATAGAAATATGCACAGCACAATTTACAGGTTACCTAATTGATGCATACAGAACACTATACTCAACAATGACAGGATATATATTATTTGCAAGTGCACATTTAAAATTTACTAAAATTGACCACACACTAGTCCCTAAAAACAAAGGCTCCAGCAAACTTCAAAGGATTTAAATCATCAGGGTATGTTCTCTAATTATAGTGGAATTTAGCTAAAAGAATAACAAAAAGATATGCTACTTCCAATTGCCTGGATATTAAACAATATACATCAAAATAATCCATGGGTCAAAGAATAACTACATGTGTAATTATAAAGATTTCAAACTGAATGATAATGAAGATATTACATATCAAAACTTGTGTAATACAACTATAACAGTGCTAGAGATAAATGTATAGTCTGGAATGCATATGTTAGGAATGAAGGAAGGCTAAGGACCATTAAGCTAAACTTGCATCTCAAAAACTAGTAAAAGACACAAGGGACTGAGGTGATGGTGCACTGGTGAAATGGTGGTGGGAAATCCATGGGGACAACAATTGATGCCAAATATATATAAAGAAAGGAAAAGAAAAAAAAACTAGTAAAAGAACAGTTAAGTAAGAGAGAAAATAAAAATAAGAACAGAAATTTAAAAAATAGCAAGAGAGAAAGTCAACAAAGTCATGTGTTGATTTAGTGAAAAGATTAGCAAACCCCCAGCCAGACTGGCTGAGAGAAAATGAGGGGAAAAACACATAAAGGCAATAAAGAATAAGAAGAGGGAAATCTTTATATATCATACAAATATTAAAAGACATTAAGAGAACATTCTAAATAACTTTACACCAATAGAGTTTACAATTTGGATAGATTGGACGACTTCCACCCAAAATTGACCAACTTCCTCCGAAAACTGACCAGAGCTAAAAGAAGAAACGACAAGTTCAAAAAGTGTGGTGTCTTTTTAAAAAATTGTAGCTAGCGGGACCTCCCTAGTGGAGCAATGGTTTAAGCCAGGCACTAAGAAGCAAACAGCAGTAACCACAGCACTAGTTGGATCCCTGCCTCCAGCTGGGGAGGGGACCCACATGGCGCAGCAGACCTCTCCTGCCTCACCCGCTGCTCCCCTCAGCAGTGTGTTTCAGTGGATCTGCCTGTTCTGCTCCTCACTCTGTCTCTCGTGGATCCTCTCACCCCCCACACACACCTCTGGCCTGTACCTCAGTGATTGTATACATAAATAAATCTTTTTTAAAAATTGTAGTTAGCATTTAAATTTTTCAAACAATCCTGGCTATGACAGAATAACTAGTACCACAGCCATCCTGTTATCAATATCTGGAATGCATAGATTAGGAATGAAGAAAGGCTAAGGACCATTAATCTAAACTTTCATCTCAAAAACTAGTAAAAGACACAAGGGACTGAGGTGATGGTGCAAAATGTATGAGGAAACTTATTTTAGCCATTAGGACATCGGGTAGAACAGAACTGTGACGCTCCCTAAGAGAACAACTACTCATGTGGGCTCCGTCATGTCTTTCTTCCTAGAAACAACCTCTGGACCACAAAACAGAGGTAGAACCCATGCAGAGAACAGTGGGCGTGCTGAGCTGACAAGGCAGCCGTTAGATTTGAGGACTGCTGAGACTGCTGAGAGTTGTGAAGCAGGGTACTGGAAAGGAGAAGGCAGCACAAAACAGGAGCATCAGAAATCTGCATGGGGTCACCTTATATTTTCCAGTACTTAACTGAGCACAGACAGATGACAGTCTGCAAAGTCTATCAGTCGAATTAGGAGCTGCTCCACAAAGATCCCAGAGTTCTCATAACACAGAAGTTCCAACCAACAAGAGGGGCTGAACAATGTGGAATTTAACTGATGCCCCAGAAAGACCATATCTAAGGAGTAGAATTACTCTAACCCTACACTAAGAAATACTCTAGCCCAGTTCTAACAGTTTTTTTAAAAAAGAAAAAAAATCAAAATAATTCAACAATTAATTGATTTAATTCATTCATTCATTTAGTAGGCACTAAAAGAAACCTCAACAATCTTTAAAGGAAACCACATAACTCCAACAAAGAAGCCTATACAATGTATAGCCTATCTCCAAAAATCACTAGACAATAAATGTGATACAAAATCTGGGAGAAAAGCAGCAGAAATAAACCCAGACAAGACAGAGATGTTGAAATTAACAAACACAAACTTCAAAACATTATAAAAATATTTAGGATTTAAAGGGGGAAATATTTAATATGGAGAGTGAACAGATGGAAAAATTCAGCACATAAATGAGAACTGTTAAAAAGATCAAATGGAAATTCTAGAACTGAAAAATATAATGCCAGAAATTAAAAATTTACTAAATGGGTTTAGGGACACATTAGACACCACGGAAGAAAAGGATCAGTGAACTTGAAGATAAGACACTAGAACTATGCAAAATGAATAACAGAAAAAAGAAAGGTGCCTTAGTGACCTATAGGACAGTATGAAGCAGTCTAACATATGTGTAATTAAGCCCCAGGAGGAGAGGTAAGACACCGTCATAGGAAAAATTACATGTGAAGAAAATAATGACTGAAAGATTTCAACTATTTTAAGATATAATGAAAAAATAGTTCCCGACAGATTCAAGAAGTTCAAATGCTAAAAGCCAAATATTTATATTTTCTAGTATTCAGTCTATATTCAGATATATTTATATTTGGCTTTTAGCATTTCAAAAGTCAAATTAAAACAATGATAAAACACTGACTTCTCATCACAGATAATGCAAACAGAAAAAAATGGAACCACATTTTTAAAACACTAAAGCAGGGACAACTGCTGATCTCTTAATTATAATTCATCCAGTGAAAGTATGCTCCAACAGCAAAGACAACCACTAAAGGGACCAGAGCTCCCTGGAGAAGTAGCCGATCCCAGAACTAGGAAATGAAAAAAGCTGGTACATCTTGCAGAGCCAGAAAGTTCTGCCCTAGTGGCAATAAGTTTGGAAATCACCATTTCACAACTATCATAGCAAACACCCATTCAGGGGAATGGAGGGGAATTTGATAAGGAGCAGGGTATTCACATGGTTTTAAATTTTCCTCCCCAAAGATGGCATGTGAATTGCAAGGGAGAAACCGACTGATAACGTCTACCACACCTGGGTAATCCAACTCAGCATCACCACTGAGAGAGGCGAGTGTTCTGCATCTCCGTGATGCCTGGGACGAGCACAAGGATACTTGTGTAATATTACTGCCCAGGATTCCACAACCTAGTCATGAGGAAATGCCTCCTAATGAAATGCAGTCGTACGTAATTACCTAAGGAGTGTAGTCACAAACAGAAAGTCCTGTTTAATGCCCTCATCAGAGCAATCTAGTCAGAGTGAATAACATTTCCCAAGATGACTAGCCAGCCCCCTGAAAAAGTACCAAAGAAAATGGGTAAGAGGGGATTTTTCTAAGTTAAAAGAAAATGAGGAAACATAATAATTCAGCCATAATATATTACTCTTTGTAGATCCTGGGTTTAAAAAGAATGCTATGAAAGTAAGTTTGGGCACAAATGAGAATTTAAATAGGAACTGAATACTAGAAGATATTATTGAACTAGTGGCAAGTGTTTGGGGTACGGTAATGAGATTATGGCATGCAGGAGAATATCCTTATTCTCAATGGAAATGCGGGCTGAAATACTTAGGAGTAAAATGTCATGATATCTTCAATTACTTTCAAATGATTCAGGAAAAAAAGAGAGAGAGAGAAAGAAGGCAAATGTGGCAAACATATTAATGGTTAGGGAAAGGCTATATAAGCATTCATTGCACTACAGACAGTCTCAAAATGGTCCAACTTAAAAAAAAATTCAACTTTATACTGGAGCAAAAATGAAATGCACTTAGTAGAAAGCATACTTAGAATTGTGAATTTTGATCTTTTCTGGGCCAGGCAGATGCAGAGCAGTACTCTCTCCGGGTGCCGGGCAGCGGGAACATGTCACAACACCTGTGAAGGCAAACCACCGGACCTACAGCGCACACGTTGCCAAGCATTTTTGTTTTTTTATTTATATATGTCTATGTAGCTATAGATATCTTTTACATCATTCTTCATTTTGTACAATGTATGCTTTCTCCTCTTAAATGTAGTCTGTAAAATTCTTACCACCAATTTACCTATTTATGTTTTATTTTTAATACTGTGCTTTGTGTGTTCACATGCCACTTGTCTACAAAATGCCCATGTATGTCTGCTGCTTCTGGTGAGAAAAGGGGGAAGGTAATTACTCCAGATGAAACTCAGATAATTGGCCAACTGTCAGCTGATGTTCTGAGCACATTTAGGGGAGGCTCGCTAAGCTGTGGTGTTTGGGAGGTCAGGTGTATAAGATACATTTCAACTTACAATATTTTCAATTTACAATGGTTTATCCAGGTATAGCTCCATTGTAAGTTAACATTGTAAGGAAGATCTGTATTCCTTCAACATATAAGCAAGTTTGAGCATTTTTTAAATAAAAAGTTCTGAGAAAAATAAAATAGAAAAAAATGACCTTTGAGAAAAGGATACCTCAGGGAACAGGAGAAAACTTAGAAACATAGTATCTTCAGGGAAATCTGAGAAGCTATTACAAACATAAAAAGGAAAATAAAATTCAAGTAAACAGGAGAGCACTCTAAGAAATGTATAATATGGTGGCTCAAAAAAATTCCACAGGAGGATCCGTAAATCAGAAAATAGATTTAAGAGACAACAAAATGGAAACAGAAATGAGAACTCCAGCGCATCGGCCCAGGTTGCCAACATCTGATTAACAGGAGTCCTAGAAAATGGGAGCAGAAATCCACAGGGAGGAAGGAGAGGGTGTTTTCGAAATATCAAGCAAGAAAATGTCTTAGAACTGAAAAACATTTGACTTCCACCCAAGATCCCAGAGGAATGAAGGAAAATAACTCCACAAAGGCGTGCTCACATCATATCATCAAAGTTCAAGGTGCTAGTGACACAGAGATTGTTAAAGATTCCAGATATAAGCAGACACTAGCTCATCACCCACAAAAAAAGCGGGGTTCTGAACAATTTTAGCACACAGCTTGGCACTGGGAGCTGAGGGATCTGGGCAGCTAGAAGCTGGGCCTCCCTGGCAGAAGAGCCCTTAGGTTGTTTTTGTTTTCTTAGACGTTCTTTTTTTTTTTTTTTAAGATTTATTTATTTCTGCATACAAGCACTGGGGTACAGGCCAGAGGTGTGGGGAGGTGAGAGAGTCCACCAGACAGAGCAGGGGGCAGAACAGGCAGATGGACTGAAACATACTGCTGAGGGGAGCAGCGGGCACAGCAGGAGAGGTCTGCTATGCCATGTGGGTCCCCTCCCCAGCCGGCAGCAGGGAGCGAACTCGTGCTGCAGTGGCTGTGGTTTGCTTCATAGTGCGTTGCTTAACCCACTGCGCCGCCACCCGGGACGGCCCTGTTTTCTTAGACGTTCTTTTGGAGCAACTTTAGTCTCTGTCTCTCTCCACTTCACCATTTCCTCAACTCTCATTTCTGTCCCCTCCCTGCTCTGTTCTCTTTTTGACCCCGAAAACACTAGCTGATCCCAAAGACACTAGCTCAGTGTGCTAGGTCAGAGGGTATCAAGTGAACAAAGACTGGTCTCTGTGCAGGAGCTCACAGCTGTGAGGCTACTGCACACCTGGGCAAGGACCTCCCCGTAGCTGGGCAGGCTTCCTCTCCAAATTACAGCGTCCAGATGTGCCTCGTAACAGCTTAATGCTCCCTATTCTTAAACTTGATTTAAAGATAGGTTATATTTTCTATTTTTCTAGTTTAAGTATTTACCTGATCTTAGGGAATTTTCTAAAAGGTTGGTGGCTCCGGAAGGGAGAGAAGTTTCCAACCCTCCCCCTGTGAGTTGTTCCTTAAAAGAGGAGGCCAAAGGATGCAGACCTAAGCAGCAGAATCCGGCCTGCAGATAACAATGTAGAGGGAGCAGCCCAGGACGGGCTTGAGGGACCAGGTGGGTGAGGAGCCTCTACAAACAGTTCCCGGAGGAGCTGCTCCCCCTAGTGGCCATAAGTGAAAACTGCAGTGCTCCTAGCCAAGGAAAATTCAGTAAGGAGCTTAGGGCTTTCCGCACGCACCCTGACTTAGAGCGATCCCTGGCCCCCTTTACAGAGTCTGGTTAGGAAGACAGCACAGGCAACCTGGAGGCTCATTCACACAATCTCCCTGAGTCCTGGGTGGAACTTGCAAGTGTACGGAAATACCGTTCCTTACAAGACCAGCAACTTCCCCACAGCGCCCTCCTTTGCACAAAACCCTCCAAAGTCAGGGGGACGGCCTTAGTAAAATGTTCATATGTGTCCATGCAAAATCTGCAAAAGTAAGGGGCTTTTAATATTCTTCCTGCACAGGGCCTCCCTGGTGGCGCAGTGGGTTAAGCAACACTCTATGAAGCAAACTGCAGCCACAGCAGCATGAGTTTGATCCCTGCCGCCGACTAGGGAGGGGACCCACATGGCACAGCAGACCTCTCCTGCCTGGCCCGCTGCTCCCTTCAGCAGTGTACTTCTGTTGATCTCCTGTTCTGCTCCCTGCTCTCTCTGGTGAATCCTCTCACCCCCCACACCTCTGGCCTGTACCCCAGTGTTTGTATGCATAAATAAATCTTTAAAAAAAAAATATTCTTCCTGCAGAGGGTCCCCAAACTGTATAAGCCTTAGACCACACAGTCTATATCTGAGCCTGCTGGTCACACGGGGGCCGCTGGGTTCGGAGTTATTTTGAACTCAAGTGTCCCGTCCCCAGCTCCACTTCACCCCTGCAGGGAGCATGCCGGAGACTTTGGGAGGGCAGCCTGCCAGGGGCCAAGAACAAGGGTTTGTAGGTCAGACAGATGTAAGTCCACATCGGACCTCTGTCTCTAGGCACGTTTCCTGACTGTCTTCTTCTGAAAGGTAATAATAACAACTGAACATAAATATAAAAGAGCATCAGATAAGCATAGTAACGGTTGTTTGAAGCCCGGCCTGTAGGAGGCGCTCCAGGAATAGTGGCCTTGGAAGGGCCATAGATCCCTAGCCTGCGATTTGATACATGTATATATAATGGTGTGTATATGTATACCCTTAACTTAAATTCAACTGTAGCTATTAAGTGGCACCAAATAAAATTGCCAGCACATCACTGTTTTTGACTACGATGAATGGCTGGGATGTGGGTTCTGGGCAGTGACCCTCAGCCCTTTTCATGTGTGTCTGTGCTTTGCCTGGAGAGGCTGAGGGTGGTAGTCGAGAGTAGATCTTAAAATTTTTCATTGATAAGAAAAAAATTTTTATGGTGACATTGTTAATGAGGTGGATAATGGTAGTCATTTCAGAAAAAAATAAAAATATGAGGGGCCTCACTGGTGGTGCAGAGAGTTGAGTGCACCCGCAGCTACTGCAGGACGAGTTTGATCCCCGGCCAGGGAGGTGACCCACAAGGTGCTGCAGACCTCTCCTGCCTCACCGGCTCCTCGCCTCAGCTGTGTATTTCAGTCAAACTGCCTGTTCTGCTCCCCACTCTGTCTCTTGTGAATCCTCTCACCTGCAACTCTGGCCTGTGCCCCAGCTCTTGTGTGCATAAATAAATAATTTTTTAATGAAATAATTATGTCAAATATCTGAAACTAATACAGTGTCAATTATACCTCAATACCTCAATAAAAAAAAATTTAAGACTTCTAAAAAAATGACCCCTCCTTGTCCCAGTGCTTTTAATCTTAATGACTGAGTACAGCAAGTTTCAGCAACCGCTGCTACCCTGGCTTCTTACTGGCCAGAGCACATGGTTCCCTCTGTAGTCATTCTGACATCCCCTGCAGTTAGTCTCTCCATGTTATCAGCTGCTCTCTGGAGCACAGCTCCTGTTTTGGAGGTGCTTAAACTCTTTTAGCATCTGCCTTGGCACCTAATCCAGAAATCTCTCTCCCTCTGCAGGGAAGCAGGAAAGGCAGGGGTGGGGAGCCAGGCCCGCATGGAGTCCACTGCAGAGAGGCCCCACCTGGTGGCCAAAGTCCTCCAGCCTGACGCTGTCCCCAGGAATCACAAACTCACCAACATACCCTCTGGCTGCTGGTGCAAGGAATGTCTTACTTAACTCTTTTCTACCCAGTGGTCTGAAAGCCACATACGCTCTGAGACTCAGGAATTCGAGAACACCTGGCTGAGGTGAATGCACAGTCCTGAGTGAAGCTGAGCATTGAGCGAGTCAGTCGGTCAGACCACAGTCCTGCATGAAGCTGCTGCTGTGAAGACAGGGGCCCTCCAAGGTCAGAGGGCAGTGCACCCCCCCAGACTGTGCAGGAGGAAAATTCTCTGAGAACATGGAGTCTAAAGAACATGAGGTTCACTGGGGAGTAAGGCCTGTGAAAGAAAAGGGGAGGAGAAAGCATTGGGCAGAGACAACCATCCGGATGCAGATGTGAGAACGTCGCTGCCTGTGGAACCCGCGGGCACCCTGGACAAAGCAGTCCAAGGGTTCCCACTAGAAGAGTCCCTCGCTGGGCAGCGATAGCCTAGTCTTGTAGCATCGGCACATTTCGTCATTGCCTGGGGCCACTTCAAGAAGACAATGACCTCAACTCAAAAACCAAACTGACCTTGGACACGAACCCAGGTGCTGAGGCTGTCAGCTCACTTAGTCCTCCCAGCTGCCCGAAGGAGAAGGGGACAGAGCAGCTCAGGTCTGCCCCAGCGCACATCCACTTCTCCACACGCAAGAGGGGACCGGTCCCCCCCACAGCTCTGAGGACCTCCCTTCCTTCAGGAAAACCTACAAGAGGGAAGTTATGGGGATGACATGCAGACCCCATTCGCTGCATTGTCTCCCTCCTTTATTATTCATTGGCCTCAGCTGCCACCTCTGTTGGTCCTAGTGGGGTCCTGTGGGGTGACCCAAGAGTCTGAGCCACTGGTAATGCAGATGCACCATGCAGAGCCTCCTTCAAGGGAAGATGTGGTAAAAAAAAATAACAAGGACCTGCCAGGTTGTGCAGTGGGTTGAGCGCCGCACTGTGAAGTATCTGCGGCACAGAAGCGTGAGTTCCATCCCTGGCCAGGGAGGGGACCTACACGGCGCAGCAGACCTCTCCTGCCTAGCCCGCTGCTCCCCTCAGCGGTGTATTTCAGTCAATCTGCCTGTTCTGCTGCCCGTTCTGTCTCTGGTGAATACTCTCACCTCCCTGGACTCTGGCCTGTGCCCCATATCTTGTACGCATAAATAAATCTTAAAAAAAAATAAAACAAGTTGTGTTGTACAGCTGCAAAGAGTGTAGTTAGCTGACAGCCTCCAGCTGTTGACTTCATCATGGAGCACCCCTGTATTGTTGGGGTCAACATACACAACCTCACCTTGTGCTAGTCTTTGCTCCGGAGCTGCCCTTTGGGCTGGCATTGCCATCTGATCCCTGTCCCTCTTCAATCCTTCTCTTCCCCCTGTTCCTTGATCCTCTTATAAACTCTCCTCATCGACTGCTACCCAGAGAGCCCATCCTGGGGCACTTGGAACCAGGAGTGGCCCAAGAAAGCATCCGCCACCGAGGAGGCGCAAGCACACAAACAACCCAACGGATGCCGTCAGCGAGGCTGACCACCCCAGTGCCAGCAGGATGCACATGAGCAAAGTGGCGGTGGCAGAGCTGACCAAAGCTATGCGAGGTCTCAGCAGCGCGGATTTACACTCAACAAGGACAGTGTAGCTGCCGCCACCTCTGACGGGCCAGCTCTCCGTGAGCGCCGTGAGCCAAGCCGAGTGTGGCCCCCAGCATGCTTCTCTGAGCGGACAACCAGCCTCAGGGCAGCAAGCTGACTTCCGTGGGTTCCTTCCAGAAGGTCAGCTGTTCAGTTTCACAGGGATAGACAGGTTGTCTGGATATAGCTTGCCTTTCATGCCGTAAAGTGTCAGCCAGCACCACCATCCCTAGGTTATGGGATACCTGATTCACCGGCAGGGAATCCCGCACCACATAGTGCTGCTCGGAAAATGCAGAGGACTCATTTTAATCAGATAAGGTAAGACATGCAGATATGAGGAGGCTTGTCACAAAGGCAGGGTTTATGCTCACAGATCCCTAGAAAGAGGCACGAGCCACACCACGCAGGTCCACGCAGAGCGGGAGCGGTGCTGGTCAGGAGGCAGGAGAGGAGCGGGGCATGGCCGAAGCCGTTACCGGGGTTCTCACTGAAGGAATCCATGCGGCAGGGTAGGTGGACGAATAAGCTCAAGAGTGGGTAGTTTTATCGGGCTTCTGTGATGGTCTTTTAACCGTCTATAAAGGTTCACTTGCTACAGCACCCACACAGGCCACCTGTCAGTCCCGAGCTTTGGGGCTCTTGCTCCTACAGAAATGGTTAGTCTGATGGTTAAGGCCCTCTCCAGACTACCTAGACCAGTCTATCTAGCCTCTCCGTCTGCCCATCCCACACCTTTGCTTCAGCCCCTCTGAGTCCACACGCTCTTGTGATTTCCCATCCCGAGATCCTCCACTTGCAATGTCTAAGTATGAAGGGTCATTTCAAATGCCACCTCTTCCCTGATTTCTCCATCTGACTGTGTCTGTTCCTGACCTTTAGTGGTCTTGCGTGTTCTGCTCCTTCTGTGGCTTTTAAGCACGTGTAGGAGTCCTTTACCACGTGTCAAGACAGTGGCCAGGCAGGCCTTGCTCAGAGTGGGGCGTGTGAGTGTATGGGGAAGGGGCGAGGCAGAGCCAACACCAGGGACTGGGACAGAGGGTCTAGCCTCTCAGGGAAGGAGGAGCCAAGCCCAAACCCCACCCAACCCCACGCCAGCATCAGGCTTCTGAGTACCCACAGGGACAGTGCTCGTCCCTCGTCGTGGTCACTGCAACCGCACGCTAAACACCCACCCTCCCTTCCCGCGCAGGCCTCACACACTCTTCCCAGATGCCTTCTGCAGCCCAGACTATGCCCAGCCTTCGCAAGGGTGTGCCGTGGTGTCACCCCAAGCTGCCCACCAAGGTTTTGTTCCTAACTCTGGGGTCCCTGCCCCAGAAGACACCAGATGACATGGCGTGGCGCAGGGTCACTCTGCAATGGGCTCAGGAATTTCTTCGAAAGAGAGCTTGGCAGAGAACAACAGATTGTGACTGAAGAACAGTCCCTGGTTTATGCACCACACTTGTGACTGTGTTTTTTCTCTTTTCCGTTCTCCTGGCAGACAGGAAAGATGCAGGGAAACACAAATGATACGTATGGGGAGACTTTCCTTAGAATTAGGAGGGAAGAATTCAGGTGAACTCAAGTTTTGTGTTTAGCTCCCTCAGCCCTGAAATGGGTATCAAATGGGTTGTTATGAGGGTCAAACCAGTGGATATGTATGTAAACTACTCAGAACCACGCCAAGTCACACAATAAGTGCTTTTATTATCTGTATTGCTTTCTCTGGGCTGACAATGTTGGCAAGATATGTGTGTGTGTGTTGACAAACCTAATAAAAGACTGAGAAAGCAACTGAGCACTCCTTCAGTGTCAGATGGAAAGGATGATTCACTCCCTCTAGCTTGGTGCAAACCACGAAGAATTAAGCAGTAATTGAGTTTAGTAAGAAAGGTAATTGAGTGCCGGGATGTTTGTGTTCCTTGCAATCTTACGTGTAATAATAGGTTTTCCTATTTAGAGCAGAAAATTATATGCTTTCCATTTTAATGAAAAGTCATTTGTAATTTAAATGAAAATCATATTTGAATAGGTCATGAGTCATGAGCAATCCATGAGTTCAGAAAGAGAAAAGGATGGGGGGAAAAAAATGTGTGGCCTGTATGAACCCAGCTGCATCATGTTAAGGCCCCTATATGTGTATCCGTAAAAGGCTTTCACTGGGCTAGAGCTAAAACTCAGATACATTTTACAGACACTAACATCTCCCCTACAGAAGGATCTATGCATCACGAAAGATAAGGAGACTTGCTCTGGTTAATTTATGTGTCAGCTTGACTGGGCTGTGTGTGCAGAGATATTTGGTTAATACTACACTGTCCATGAGGGTGTCTGTGGGGAGAATTAGCATTTGAGCGTGCAGACTGAGTAAAGCTGGCTGCCCTCCTGCAGGGTAAGTGGAAAAGTTCTCAGGCTTTTCCGCCCTCCCGCCATGGGTGTGATGATGGACACCTGTGGTCCTGCATGCGTGCCTAAGTGGACAGTGCCTCAGTGGGCATGCGCAAGTGCATGCACCTGGGCTGAGACACAGGGCATATAAGGGCAGTGTCATGAGGACGCCAGCAGAAGAAGATAGGCGGAGAAGAGAGAGAAAAGCAGAAGCAGCGGCCCAGAGAGTACAGATGTGCAGGGGAGTAGGAGGACTGCCCACCTCCTGGCACCACCCCCACCCCCACCCCACCCCCCACGCCCCCACCTGCCATGTACCTGGTCACCTCTGATACAATGAAGCAATAAAAGTCTGAAAAAGCCACCGAGGGCTCCAGGACTCCTCCTTGAATCATCGAGAACCTGCCCTGCACCTTGCTGGCACCACACCTCCCCCTGTGGGAGGCCTCACCCAATCCACCAAGCCTGAGTAGGTCAAAAAGAAGAAGGAAACCTTCACTGTCAGCAGGACTGCTGAGCTGAGACCCTGGCCCCCTGGCCTCCTGGCCTCCGACTGGGACTTACACTATGGATGCTCCTGGCTCCTGGGACTTCAAGCTTGAGCTGGAGATCTGCCACCAGCTGTCCTGGGGTCCAGCTTGCACGTGGTGGATCTTGGGGTTCCTCATCTCCATAATCACAAGAGCCAATTCCTCTGAGAACTATCAGGTCTTCCCACCCTCCCGCCACTGGTATAATGATGGACACCCGCGCTGCTGTGCGCATGCCTAGGAGGGCATGAGCAAGTGGGAGCACCTGGGTTTGGACACGGGCATATATGGGCGGCGTCGTGAGGACGCCAGCAGCAGTGAAAGCGAGAGCACCAACCAACACGAGCAGCAAGACCAACGAACGAGCAGTGAGAGCAGCAGCAGCAGTGGGAAGACCAGGACGCCAGCAGCAAAGCAGCTGAGAGGGTGAGGTGCGCTGGAGCTGGGAGGCCTGCCAGCCTCCTGGCCCCCCGGCACCCCTGCCTGCCATGTACCTGGTCGCCTCTGAGAGAATGGTTCCACCTCTGACAATAATAAAAGCGTGAAAGCCACTGAGGGCTCCAAGACTCCTTTCCTTTACACACACACACACACCCCATCTGCTAAGAACCATCCTGAACTTGCCCTGTGCCCCTTTCCTGCCACTACAATGTATGTGTACACGCGCTCACACACACAAGCACACCCATAGCCAGCCCCTGTGTGCTTGCTTTGCCCAGGTCTTGCGGTATCTGTGAGGGAAGGAGTATGGGCTGGGTCTAGACTTTGCGTTCAGCCACACGGTCTGCAATTGTGCAGCTTCTGAGTCCAGATTCTGCAGCTGCAGGCCCTGCAAAAATACATGTGTGTTACATATATGTGTGCATAGAACACATTCTATTACGTTTGTGGATGGAGATGCTCAGGTTCTCCTGCCCTGAGATGACAAGTCCTGACTTTCTTTCTCCTCTGTCCCCCTTGTGTGTGTGTGTGTGTGTGTGTGTAAACCACAGCCTCTGTTCCTGAGAACTCTCACAATATACTTGTGTGTGCACATATTTATATTGTGAGTGTATATTTATATTCATGTATACTCACGTATACTGATGCTGAAAAATAGACATATATGTGCATATATACTATATATATAATAGTTCAGACTACTTTAGACAGCGGATCAGACATCTTAGACATCCAAGAGTAGGCTGGGCAGGGCTGACAAATGCCAAAACATGGAGGAAATAGGCCCCCCAGAGAGAATTTCTATAATATGGAAGAGACTAGTAGAGCAAGTCAGGCCTGATATAAGCTCCAAAGGTGTGAGGTGGCTCTGGTGCATCTGTGGTACCTGACGCTCAAGAACAGCCTACGCGGTCATCCTGGCCCCAGGGGGAAAAGGCTGTGCAGGGGAACGGAAGGCAAGACCTCCACACCTCCCACAACACTTCGGAGCCCAGGGACCCACCCAAATGAACACAGCTGGCCTGGGGCGAGCTCTTCCCGTCCTGTCAGGGTAACGAGCCTCCTTGTGGCTGGGGCCAGTGCCCGGAGGCCACGCAGCGAGCACTGGGGGCACCAGGGGCCAGGGCAGCGCTGGCGGCGACACCTCCCTCAGAGGGCAGGAGCGGTCAGGGCCTGCAGATACAGAGTCCAGGCTCGGAAGCTGCACAGGTGCAGAGCAGGGTGCCGGAAGTGAAGTCCAGGCCCAACCCCCACCCCTGCCCTCCCAGACACAGCCAAGGCCTGGGCAAGGCAAGCACGCAGGGGCTCGATGGCAGTGAAGCTGGCTCGTGCAGTTAGGTCTCTGTGGGGTGAGAAAGGCTGCTCAGAGCTGGAACAGTGAACGAGACAGAGACAGAGAGCGTAACCTTGATTCTTGTCTACATTTTTAAAATTTTTTTACTTTTAAGAGCAGGTTTATTAGGGAAAGGAACAGGAGCGTAAAGGACACTTGCATAGACACAAGCAGGACAGATTTGCTGAGAGAGGCCTAAGTGGTTGCAGGCAGGTGGCCTAAGGAGCGCTGCCTCCACTGAGGGAGGTCAGTGAAGAGAAGCCCCAGCATGGTGCTGGTCATGGGCACCAGGAGGCTGCTGCCCTGCAGAGAGAGCTGGTGGAGAGAAGCACCTGCATGGTCACAGGTGGGCGGAAAGAGGGCTGCCGATTCTTGTCTACATTTGTATAATCGTGAAGACTCCAGATACCTTTATTTTTCTCTGTTGTTTTGTTTTCTGTTCATTGTAGGAGAGTGAAGAACATTTTAAAAATAAACTGACCTTAGAGCCTCCCTGGTGGCTCAAGGGGTTGAGCGCCGCACCATGGGGCTACCACAGCCCCTGCAACGCGAGTTCAATCCCTGACCGGGGAGGGGACCTGCATGGCACCACAGACCTCCCCTGCCTTGCCCACTGCTCCCTTGGCAGCATATTTCCATCGATTTGCCTGTTCTGCTCCCCACTCTGTCTTTAGTGAATCCTCTCACTGTCCCCGCACCTCTGACCTGTACCCCAGTTCTTATATGCATAAATAAATTTTAAGGTTTTTTTGTTTTTGTTTTTGTTTACTTATTTATGCACACAAGAGCTGAGGTACAGGCCAGAGTCCAGGGAGTTCAGAGGATTCACCAGAGACAGAGTGGGGAGCAGAACAGGCAGACTGAAACACACTGCTGAGGGGAGCAGTGGGAGAAGCAGGAGAGGTCTGCTGCGCCATGTGGGTCACCTCCCTGGCCGGTGGCAGGGATCGAACTCGTGCTGCAGTGACTGCAGTTTGCTTCATAGTGCCTTGCTTAATCAGCTGCGCCACCAGAGAGGCCCCAAAAGAGAGAGTTTTAAAAAAATAAAACGGACCTTATTTGCTCTAACCCTAAGAAGAAAGGGAGCAGCTGAAAGCATGGCCTCTAAGTGGCAGCAGACTGGAGAAGGACAGGGAACACGGCATCTGGCAGAGGCTGGAGCCTGGAGAGAGGCGGGTCCAGAGTGGGCAGCTGATACAGATTATGGTTGATACAGAGAGATGCAAGTTACTGGTAATGTTTCATCCTTAAAACCAGTGACAGGCAGGGATATCTAAGAACTCATGCTAACACGCTTCATCTTGCTGTGATGTGAAAACATCCATCCAACCTTTTAAACAAAGTCTGTTCTCCAAAAAACGTTGTGTGTGATTGATGCTAGCGGAAAACAAAGAGTCAGTGTCTGAGTTGGTCAGAGCAGAGGTTGCCTTGACATATAGGGTGTAAATGATCCCAGCAGTTCCGAAGATACAAAACCTGAAAGGGAACCTGACAATGTTAGCTCCTTGGAGTTCACAGGCATTTCCAGAAAGCGTTTGGACTTCTCCCAGAATAAGGCGAGGAGGTGCAAATGAACGCTGATGTCAGCTGACCCGGCATCTAGATGAAATAAAGTACAGCTGAAGCCAGCTCTATAGAAATAAGTCTCCCTGGGTATAATCGGCAATCTGCTGCCTCTCCCGGCATGAACCTGCTTGTCAAGGATAAATAAACACAGTGTCAGGAGTCTGGAGAGGCAGAGGAAAAGGAAGAGATGCTTGTCGTAGATAAGAGACAGACTCCCCAGCTGAAGTCCCCACTAGCGCAGCTGCTGTTCGAAGGATGGTGTGGTCAGAAGCGTAGTTGTCAGAGGCCGAGAGCGTCAAGAAGCACGGACAAGTTTTTCAAGACAGCAGACAAGATGAGCTGGGCTTTGAAGGCATCATTGAATGCACAGAAAACAGGCCCCGGGGAGCTGGCCGAGTGCAAAAGAAGACTCCACAGGCCAAGCAGGAAGGCCTGAGGCTTCCGATGTCAGAGGACAAAAGATGCCTCCTCCCCAGAGGCTTCAGCCGCTGGATCAGCCCCCAGTTCATCTTCCCAGGGGGCAGGGACCCCCCCCAAGAGACCCGGCACCTCTCTTTCTGGCAGCACCAGAGCTCTAATTCAGGCTGATTTTCAGGAACACTGTTAGCAAACTCAACTTTGCACCTACTGTCAAGACCCAAAGGTGGGGGCCTCCCCGGTGGCGCAGTGGGTTAAGCAACACACTATGAAACAAACCGCAGCCACTGCAGCACGAGTTTGATCCCTGCTGCCAGCCAGGGAGGGGACCCACATGGCGCGGCAGACCTCTCCTGCTGTGCCCGCTGCTCCC
>JAGFMF010011690.1:5125516-5139152 GCA_019455555.1 Galemys pyrenaicus | reverse complement strand
GCCTGTTCTGATCCCTGCTCTGTCTGTGGTGAATCCTCTCACCCCCCCACACCTCTGGCCTGTACCCCAGTGCTTGTACGCATAAATAAATAAATCTTTTAAAAAAAAAAAAAAGACCCAAAGGTGAGCAGATGGGGAAAGAGGGCGAGGCACACAGCACAGGCCTCCAGCGGACCTTCTGGGCGGAGAATTTCCACAGGTCGGGCCTTTTATCTTTGCTGGCCACGTGGACAGCAGCTTTCTCACCCATCTTTGCTCTCCCCAGCTCAGCAGGTCATGCAGCCATGACTCACACTGTGGAATTCTCACATATTTTTGAGACTTAACAGAAATGCCAGTTTCATCATCAAGGAACTTCATTTTCAAAGATTACAGTTGAAATAAAAAGATTATAATGGCACTCCATTGTGCCATTTCCATGGAAGAGAAAAATAATATGCAGTCTTTCCTTTTTCTGATCACAAACATAGCACAAGTTCACTGGGAAAATAGCTAGACGCTCAGAAATGAAGAAAACAACTGAAATCACTTGGGAGTGATTAAAACCAGTCACTGGTTTTAAGGTTGAAAACGTCAGTAACTTGCATCCACCTCTGTATTCACCCATAATCTGTATCTGCTGCTCCGCTCTGGAACTGCCCTGTCCAGTGAGCTGGTTATTCATTATTTCCCCAACAAACACACTTGGAGTGCAGGCCTTTTCCCTGACAGGTGCACGCCGGGCTCCAACCGTCATCAGACCTGGCAGGGCCCTCATCCTCATGTTGCTTCCATGCTAATGGGGAGATCAGAGATAAGAGGCAATTCAGCAAGCATAAGTTGGGTCCTAATAAATACTCTGAAGAGGAATAAACAGCGCGGGGCGGGGTGGGATTTCAGATTAGCAGTTACACCGTCAAGGCACATTCTGCCCAGAATGAGTATAGTGAGTTTTTCCCTTCCAATCTTTTAGCCACAGATGAGTGTTGTTATTACCCATTGCCTATTTTTAGATAAAGTTGTTCTTTGTAATGTGGGGGTTTTTCCTTTAAAAAGTAACGTTGTAGAAATCTGGACCATCTAGAAAAGCAGAGAGAAATCAGATGTCCAAGAGCACTGCCCTGGGCTCATCCTCCCAGGTGACTTGATTCAATTCCATCTGCGTCAATTGCTAATCTCAGGTGGCAGTTACACTATTGAATGTTGCTTTTTGTTTCTCTGAATTCTCTATCACAAGCATCTCCCTATGATGGTCTCGGTTTTAGGAGACAAAATTCCAGTGGCCACTATTTCCCTTTCCCATGAGAAACGTTTTTATAGACACCCGGGTCCCTACTCGCCAGCCTGGGCTGCCTGTCGAGATGACCCGGACTCCCCAGCCGGCGTGTTCTTCGGAGCACGTGATCCAAGTAAGAAGCCCCAGAAGCCAAGACTCAGGCAGATGGGTCTCCTGCGTCACACACAACAGGACCTGGAGAGGCCAATAGGGCAGAGGACGGTGGACTGTCTGTCCCGAGCCAGAGTTGACAGCCCCTCTATCCCAGAGATTGGGGCAGCTCCAGACTCCCCCTAAGGTCCTACAAGGGAGGCCCCTTTGCTTCTTTCTGAAGGAACCACCATCTGTCAGTGTAGCGGCAGGAAGGTAGCACAGGAGCAAGGTTCGGGATGGCTCTGGGCAGACGGGTCAGGGAAGAAGAGTCTTGGAGCCCTCGGTGGCTTTTCATGCTTTATTTAGTAGAGGTGGCCAGGTACATGGCAGGCAGGGGTGCCGGGGGGCCGGGAGGCTGGGGGGCCGGGAGGCTGGCAGGCCTCCCAGCCCCGGCGCATCTCACCCTCTCGGCTGCTTCTCTCTCTCTGCTGCTGCTCGTCAGTACCGTCGGTTCTGTTGGTTCTGTCGATCCTCACAGTTCTGGCTGTTGGTTCTCGTAGTTCTGGCGTCCTCATGACGCCGCCCATTTATGCCCGTGTCCAACACAGGTGCGCCCACCTGCGCATGCCCACCCTGGAGTGCTCGCAGCACCGCAGGTGTCCGTCATCAGTGGTGGGAGGGTGGAAATACCTGATCAACCTTCACCCTACAGTCAGGAAGTTGCCAATGACCAACAGAGGAAAGAGGAGAGGTCCCGCTACATGCTCTCTAGGCCTTCAGAACACAGGGAGGTGTTCCTCTGGGCATAGACGTGTGGAGCTACAAGAAAGGTGGTACTGGAGACGTCCAGGCGATGGCGCTGTTCAAGGGTTGCCACCAAACATTACCCTGGCAAAACTGAAAGTCTGTATTTTTTTTAACCTGCATGCAGTTGGCAAGTAAACAGACAAGTAAAGGGCAAGATTCTTGCCAAGAGAATTAATGTTTGCACTGAGCATATTAAACACTCTAAGAACCAAGATTGCTTCCTGAAACGCAAAAGAAAGAAAGGGACTAGGTTCCGGGGAAACCACTAACGATTTGGAGGTCAAGAAATGTCACCCTGAGTTACGTTAGGGAGACGATCATGGGCTAGGAGGCAGCAGAGTAGATGTGCCCGGGATGGGGAAGCATCATTTCCAGAGAGAAGCAGGAGGTGGGAGAGCAGGGGACATCTGCCAGAAGAGTCAGATGACTGTGACAACAGAGCAAGTTTGGTCCTCGCCTCCTCTTCAGCCTCAGATGCTCCGGGTTGGCTCCTGTATTGCAAAAGCAGAGCCACGCCCTGCAGCGTCGTGGTGGCTTAGAGGCAGAGTCATCCTGTCTAACTGGGACGGGAGGAGAAGCTGGAGGATCTGCTGTGTGCTGAGATGTGGCTCCCGGGAGGCCTGGGAGCGGTGTCCAGTGCCTAGGGTGCCCGGAAGCTCCCGTGGCTGCCCTGTTCCCAGTCAGCCGGCATCTCAGGAGAGGGGCATGTGAGATGCAGGGGCTTCACAGATGGGTGTGAGGGTAGGTCGGTGTAGAGTAAATGGAAAAGTTCTCAGGCTTTTCTGCCCTCCCACCATGGGTGTGATGACGGAAACCTGCGGGCCTGCACGCGTGCCTAAGTGGGCATGCGCAAGTGAGTGCACCTGGGCTGAGACACTGGGCCCATAAGAGTGGCGTCACAAGGATGCCAGCAGGAGGAGAAAAAGAGAGAGCCCAGGGAGAGAGATTCGCCAGGGGGTAGGAGGCCTGCCAACCCCGCCTGCCGTGCACCTGGTCACCTCTGATATAATGATGTAATAAAAGCCTGAAAAAACCACCGAGGGCTCCAGGCCTCCTCCTTGACCCGTCTGCACGGAATCATTGAGCTGCTCCGTGCCTTCCTGGCACTACGGCCGGGGAGGGGTACAAACTTGCCTCCTCCTCAGGTCCCCACGTTCAGCACACCCTTCACTCCCAGGACCACTTCCAACTCTCCAGGCCTTTCCCTTCCAGTGCCCACTGGACTATGATGGAGGATACAAGGGCCTCGGTGGTGGGTGTGATGTGGTAACACATGTGAAGGGGTGATATCCTGTACCTCTGAATCATATGCAGAGTCATAAGTCAATATTACCTCAAGCAAATAATTTCACTAATCTCTCCCCTTTCCCTGTCTCTCTCAGAGGGAGAAAATCCTCTCTGCTGACTCACCCTTGGTACCTGTGAGGGTGAGTGTTCAGTTACTGGTCACATATCTCAGCCCCCACTCTCTCAAACAATAGGCAGGCTTTGGTGGCTTAAATAGCCAAAAAGTCTAGGACAGAGAGAACATTGGCAGGACCCTAGTCTATTTTCCAGCATTTCTCTCGAGGACACAAATGCCTCTGCCACTCACATTGTGAATAGAACAACTGAAAGGGGAAAACACTCGCTGTGGTCCAAGATTCCACACATCTGCCCAGCAGTGTTGGCACCCCTGGATCCGTGCACATCTGTGTGTGCTTCTGGCCTCTTTCCACACCCTGAGTCTTATCAAATTCTTACAAGAATCCTTGACCCAAAAGAGATTATAAACCATTGCCTAGCAGAGACGAAATTAGTTCATGATCATTGTCCGGAATTTTAAATGCTGAGCAAATGCTTCAATTCCGTTTGTCATTTTAAGCACCTGGATGTGGCATAAGGTTCAATCTGACTCCACGGAGGCTGGAGGCAAGACAGAAGACACCAGAGCAGGGAAAATCACAAAAGCTAGAACAGAACACCACCACCAGGTAGATCTATTTCTCTTTGGTCTCACCTAGCTACCAATGGGACCAAATGCTTAAAGAGAAATAATTGGAAGTAGATATCAAAGTCCGTTTATTATTTATACTACCCAGGGCACATCCTGTCACCTCTGTAACTTTCAATCTTCCTTTCCCTGCCTTTCTCCAAGTCCCCTGCTATCTGTATGACACTGTAGTGGTCAGGAAGGGCGGCACAGGAGCAAGGAAGGTTCTGGATGGTTCTGGGCAGACGGGTCAAGGAAAGAAGTGTCTTGGTGACCTCGGTGGCTTTTCATGCTTTTATTAGTAGAGGTGGCCAGGTACATGGCAGGCAGGGGTGCTGGGGGGCCGGGAGGCTGGCAGGCCTCCCAGCCCCCAGCGCATCTCACCCTCTCGGCTGCTTTCTACTGCTGCTGCTGCTGTTCACATTGTTCAGTACTGTCGGTTGGTCCTGCTGGTCCTGGCGTCCTCATGACGCCGCCCATTTATGCCTGTGTCCCACACAGGTGCGCCCACTTGCGCATGCCCACCCTGGAATGCTCGCAGCACCACAGGTGTCCATCATCACACCAGTGGTGGGTGAGTGGAAAGACCTGATAGTTCTCTGACCCTACACATTCCTTCCCCTCAGTTCCTCCCTTTACCTCAACCTCCTAAGATAAGTAGCTTCCTGAACCCCATCCTTGACTGGCTTTCCCCTCTCTCTGCATATCTTTTACCCACCCATGCTTCAAGTTTTATTTTATTCAGATGACTCGCCAAGCTATGTGGTTAGCCCTAAGTTCTCTCTTCAGCTTCTGAGCCACAGATGGTAGACTATGAATAAGATGCATTGCTAACAGATAAAAGAATTTTTAAAAATCTGCAACTCAAAATTATGAAGGGATCCCTTGGTGGATCCGAAACTGTGGTGCTTCCTGAAAATGAAATCGTGTTGGAACCGGATTGAGGAAGGAAACCACCCTCCACAATGCGAATGGGAGGGCACTGTTCCCAGAGGAAGGAGGACCTAGGCACCGGACACCCACAGGGAGAAAAGGAAGAGCCATCAAGAACCAAGAGCAGCAGCTTTTGGTCTCTGTAAGCTAATGCTTCCCACATAAACAAACACCCTGCCAGGAAGAGGTGACTGGGGCATCTCCCTGCAGGCCAGGACATGGTTGTGGGCTTGAGTCTGAGACCCACGGCAGGGTCTCAGGGTCTCTGTGTGTGCCCAATAGTGCAGCGTCCGCCCTGCCAGGACCAGCCTCCGCCAGGCCCTATCCCCAGCTCCCTGCCCTCGGCTTAGCCTCTCCCCCCCTAATCCCACTCCTTCCCTCAGCAGTTAACACAGACACTAGAGAGTCCCAGAGCCTCTCAACTACAAGACCGAGCACAATCAACAATCCACAAACACTTGAGTGAGGCCAACACCCTAGAAGTAGAATGGACAATTGAAAAAGATCTTTCAGAGGCGAAGTGTAATCATAATGGGACTTGAATATAATCCACATCCTCGGAGGAATAGGGTCTGGTGTCCAAGAAACGAGAATAGACCGGCTGTGATGAGAAAGGAAAAAAGGCCCAGTGAGAACTCTTGAAAATAAATAAGACAATAATAGAAATTAAAAATTAAGCAGATGAGCTGATTATAGGATAATTACAGTTTATAAGAACTACTGAGCTGGGAAATTGAGCTGAAGGATTCTTCTGGAATGTGCAAGAGAGAAGAAAACTGTGAGTTAAGATATTTAAGAGATTTGGTTAGTGGATTCTGAAGTCCCAATACCCCTCTAACAGGTATTCCAGAAGAAGAAAATAGAAGAAATTTTTAAAGAGATGTCAAAACTCCAAAATAGAACAGATAATATATACTGGGTTCTTATCAATTAGTTCTGACATGTCTTATCAGATGTGCTTCAAATAATTTTTTCAAAGAAATAAAACTAATAATAAAACTGATGGTCTGACTCTAATTCCCCTTCTCCTTTTCCCTGTGGGCAACAATTGCCATCAAACATGTGTGTGTTCCTAGCCTATCATACACATGACATACATGCATGATATAACATGTGATGCTTTTTGCAGGTGACTTTAAATTTTACTCATGTGATAGCACACTGCACATAAGAGTCCACATATCATTATTCTTACTCCATAATATAAGTTTTAGGAGGGGCTCAGCTAATTTTTCTGGACTACTGTAGTTATTTCATGATATTAGTGTCTGTACCACATTTTTATATGGTACTTTATTTATATGTGGACTTCTGCAATAGTTCCAAATTCTTAACACCATTGCAGCAGTACGTGCTATGGATACAAGGTTTTCCCGAGTGTGCTACAGAGGGATAGCTGCAGGATAACAGATCATGTGCACTTCCAGTCTCACTACAATTTGTCAAATTGCTCTTCAGTTTATATTCCAGCAAGCCACAGATGGCTATGCCCATTGTCCCTCAGCCGCTCCAGTACTTCATATTTTCAGACTTTCTAATTGTGCTATCTCATGAGAAATGATTGTAATTTTTATTTGCACGGCCCTGGTGTCTAGTAAATTTGAACACCTGTTCGTTGTCTATTGTCATTTGGGATTCTGTGAATTATCTCTTTTTTAAATCAAATTTTCCTGCCATTCATTCACATAATCATGGCATTTGGGGAGTACAGTTTCACACCTCAATAAGTACACTTGTTTCACTCACCCCCCACCAAATGCCGATGCCAATACACTATCCTATTGCCCTCCCCCACTTCTCCTCCCCTTCTATCCCCATTCTCATAACCATGCTATTTTTAACAAAGATTAAGAGTTATTTTTGTTGTGTCTTGCCAGTTTGTTTTCTTTGATTATTCATTCACAAATGATTAAACCATTCTCACCCTCATCTCTCTTTACTTAGCTCCTCAAGACCATCCATTTTGCCCCAAAAGGCAATCCTGCTGAGTGTACAATCATGTTGAGTGTACAGTCCACAATTTGTCTAGTCACCTGTTCATGGGCATCTAGGTGGATTCCCTGTCTTGGCTGTCATGAATAATGCCTATATGAACATGGGGGTACACGAGTCCTTCCGTATTAGTGTTTTCCGTATTTGGGGAGTAAATTGCAAGGAGGGTGTAGCGGCAGGAAGGGGCGGCACTGGAGGCAAGGTTCAGGATGGTTCTGGGCAGATGGGTCAGGGAAGGAGAGTCTTGGAGCCCTCGGTGGCTTTTCATGCTTTATTTAGTAGAGGTGGCCAGGTACATGGCAGGCAGGGGTGCCGGGGGGCCAGGAGGCTGGCAGCCCTCCCAGCTCCCAGCGCTTCTCACCCTCTCGGTTGCTTCTTCTCTCTCTGCTGCTGCTACTGCTGCTACTCCTGCTGGCTCTCTCAGTTCTGTCGGTGGGTCGGTCCTCGCAATTCTGGCGTCCTCATGACGCCGCCTATTTATGCCTGTGTCCCACACAGGTGCGCCCACTTGCGCATGCCCACCCTGGAATGCTCACAGCACCGCAGGTATCCGTCATCAATGGTGGGAGGGTGGAAAGACCTGATCAACCTTTACCCTACAGAGGGGTATTACTGAATCATGTGGTACTTCCATTAGGCAATATGGCCATCTTAACAGTACCAATGTTACTAAATAGATGTTTCTAATCCAAGAACACAGTATATCTTTCCATTTCCTTGTATCTTTTATTTCTTTTGACTGTATGGATAGTTTTCAGTGTATACAAGCACTTCACCTCCTTTGCAAAGTTTACTCCCAGGTATTTCATCTTTTTTGGTGCAATTGTAAATGAGATTTTTTTTTAATAATTTCTCCTTCCTCTAATTCATTGTTTGCACAGAGAAATACAACAGATTCTTGTGTACTGATATTGTGTCTTACTGTAGGGATTGTCTCTTTGAATCCTTTTCTCGATTGCATTAATAATATTTTCCTTTTCAAACAGAAGTTTTAAATTTTCATATAGTCGAATTGATCTGTGTGATGGGGACACATGTTCTAAAATGATGAATATTTCTCAGATTTCAAAAATGAGAGGATTCACTGAGTTCTAAGCAAGATGGAGCGATCACGTGATCACACAGACACGTTGGAGTGAGACTTCAGAACATGATTGTTGAAAGGTTTTAGAAACTGGAGGCCGGTGGGCAGACATGCTGTTTGTGCTGGGTTTTGCAATGAGACAGGACAGAGAGGGAGAAACCAGCAAAAAACAAAAACACACACTGCAGTCTGGTGGTCTGCTTCACAAATAACCAGGTCCCGTGCGATGTTCCTACAAACAGAATTCTGGAGACTCATTAGAGACCATGGATGGGAGGATTTTGTTGTTAGTGTTTTGTTTAACAGAATAACTAACAATTTAGAGTTCACAAAGCATTGTTTAGTTATTTGGATGAAGCAACTGAAATTTCTCTCTTTGTATATTAAAAACCGATTGTATGTTGACAGTTTGCTAGGATTCATGATTTCATGCTAACTCTGAGATACAGGTTATTAATGGCCACTTTTTTACAGATGTGCAACCAGTGGGCCAACAAGCTCACATCTGCCAGTGTCTCTGCCAACCCCAAAAATTAAATGACAGAGTTTAGTCATCGGGCACCACCTCTGGGCTCTGAGAAGCAGGAAAATACTTCATACTCTTCTCTCCCCCAGGAAGATGGTGCCTGTCATTGTCATCTGTCTTCTAGGGAGATTAGGCTTAAGATTAACCATTGGCAAGAAGTGAGTTTTGCTAAGAGAACTTGGCCTTGACATCCAGACAGAACACGTGCTTCAGGCATAACACATGTGCTGGAGAAAAATTGTATCCCCACAAAAGCTTACTGTGAACCCGAGACAATCAGGTAAGTAGGGGAGAGAGAAACGGTTGTGTGTACCCCAGTGGCAAAACACTGCTCAGGGCCCTAATTAGCTGGTGTGCTCTGTCCTTACACCAACAGTATTAGGGAAGAGCCCTCCCCATCTTGGATAACAACTCTAGCAGGTCCCAGATCTTTCTGTTCATTCTTAAATAGAGTCTGTAGTCACTGTGGGTTGCAAACACAGTGTCAACTCAGAAATTAGAACATTAATGCAAAGTAGTCCTCAAAATCCTAAATGTTCTTCTTCCTTAAATTCTCCGCTCTCCCATCAGCTGAGGTCTGCCCATCTGGAAGTCCACAGTGAGGACAGTGTAGAAGGTCGGTTTCTTCTCTTTTTTTCCCATGGCCATCCCCAGTTACCATGGCTACAACCACTACCGCTCTGTGGGGTGGGAACAGGCAGGGAAGGGATCAGCAATAGCTATTGGGTGACTTCAGACTTTCCTGCCAGAAAGGTGTAAAATTCTGCCTCTTTCTCAAGCAGTGCTTTAATGTCCTCTCCACAGGTTCCCCACTTGGTCTTTTGCCCTGAGGTTCTCTCTGAACTTGGTTGTGTCTCAAGTCCAGTCTCTATTCAAGGGGTCCCCTGAGACCCCTCCCTCAGCCTTGAGGCATTCAGCTCCAGGCTTTTGGAGACCCTTTACACAGAGCTCAAGACATGGAGTCCTGCGAACTCTCTATTGGGAGGTTCGTACCTGTCCTTCAGAAACCTGTATGCTTCCTGTGCCCAGGAAAGAGTCTGGGACTGAAGACTGGTCCAGCCGTGGCGGCGGCAGCCCAGCCAAAGCAGTTCCTGAGACTTCCTCTCACCTTCCAGGTTTCCTGGGTGGGACCAGAGCCCACACCACCCAGGCCTCAGCCCTAGAGTCTCTCATTGGGCCCTTGGAACAACCCACTCACACACAGACACCAAGTTTACAGTAAAGGAGAAGGAACACACCCTGTCCCCAAGATGGGACTCAGCAGCACTGCTTTCGTCAAAGAAATCCTCCTCACAAACTCCTGTTTTCTTTACCTCGAGAGTTCAAAATAGGCCAGGGACGGGGAGGAGGCATAAAGAGCACAAGGGACTGAAGTGATGGTACAAGGGTGAAACGGTGGTGGGAACTCCCTGGGGACTACAAATGATGTCAACTACAATGAAATAAATCAAATAAAAAAATAAAAACAAAATGCGCAAGGGGAGGGGGGGGTTCAACAATTTTGGAACAGACTTTTAACTATTCCACAAGGTGGTGTGTCACTTTGAATATTCATGTCTGATAAACATTGGTACTTGGTGAACAACTTAGCTTTGAGACCCTGTTCTATTTATATACATTGTCCCATGTTCAGAAGTACAAATAACCTTTTCCATGTTGTTTGTTATCATTTTTTAAAATGATTTATTTTTTAAATAAAATTTTTAAATGAATTTTATTTTTAAATAAATAATTATTTATACAACATTTATTTGTTATTTGTGATCATTGCTAAGCATTCAAAGAGATCAGGCCAAAGTCAACCAGTCAGTGATGGAACTGGGGTTCCAACCAGTTGGAACCTAGTGTCATCCGAAGGTGCGTGCGTGCTCAGGGGACAATTTAGAGACCAAAGGCCTTAGCTTAGTTCTCTCACACAGGGCCCAGGCCATCACAACAGGTTCTGGGCTTCTGTGGCGCTAATATAGGTCAGCTCCTGTGATTTGCCCTGCTACGTGCTCCCAGGACACATTCTGGGACCCAGTTTCAGAAAGAAGGTCGGGAGCACTTGGGTTGTGGGAGAGACTGATAATTCTACTGATCTGGCAGCCACCCATCTTGACGTGACTCTCAGGTCGAAGGAGGATGCCAGGAGGGCTGACTCACCTAGTCTAACATCCAAGCCAAACACTGTGAGGAAAGGGCTCGGCCCAGCCAAGACCGTAACTGCAGGCCAGGGAGTCTGTGCTGGGATCCTGGCCATGCCTGGCCTGGTGTTTTCTCAGCGTGGTTGGCCTCCTTTTCTCAACAGTTGGAGCTTGGGAACAAGGCACGCTGGGGCTTCAATGGGTGGTCCAGAGCCACACAGGAAGGTGTTGAGAGGTAAGCGATGGAGGAACTGACTTAACTGGCCTTTATAGAAAAGAGAGGATAAAAATGGCCAGCTCCCAAGATGGGCTGAGGTTGGTCTTCAAGGAGGTCCGAAGTTCTGGGCATTTCCAATACAGGGACTTAGTCAAGCCACATCCATCCACAGTGAAGTGACCATTGAATACTTAATGATACAGAAAAATATTTACAACCTGTTATTAAGTGAAGACTGTGGAGAGCAGGATCCTGTTCTTGATGAAAAGTAGTGTTCTTGGGGCCTCCCTAGTGGCACAGCAGGTTCAGCGACTGTGAAGCATCCACCACACAGGAGCGTGCAAGTTCGATCCCCAGCCAGGGAGGGGACCCACATGGTGCAGCAGACCTCTCCTGCTGTGCCCGCTGCTCCCCTCAGCAGTGTACTTCCGTTGACCTGCCTGTTCTGCTCCCCGCTTTGTCTCTGGTGAATCCTCTCACTTCCCGTGATTATGGCCTGTACCCCAGCTCTGTAGGCATAAATAAACAAATATTTAAAAAATAAGTAGTGTTCTTGCTTGAACAAATGTTCTGGAGAACAGGCTGAAAGCTGGGTGCTCGGCTCCAGGCAGTGCTGTGGGTCCTGGAACCACAGTCGTTGAAAGAATTTCCCTGCTTATCCTCAGTATGATGTAGAGATGTGGGGGTCAGAGCAGCACCCATCCTTTTCATCCTGTTCCGCTTCCCAGGGTCAGAGCCACTTGCCACCATCTCTTCGGGGTCCTCTCACAGGCTTGTTGACTGGTCTTCCACACCTTCCAAGTACAAAGGAAGTCCTCAGAGCCCAAGTGTTTCCCCAGACACCCTGTCACTTACTGTTGAACGCTCCCTTCAGTGATTGCAATAAAGGACCATCCCATCCCACCCCCAATTTCTGATGGGGGTTACATCCCCAAGACCAGAACGTGGTTTCCTGGCACTCTTTCAATGAAGAAGAGAAACACCACATGCTCACACACATATGCACACTCACACAATCTATCTTAAAATACAAACACATACAAATATTGTTTTTGTGGGTTTTTTTTTTAACGTGCAGTGGATTCATAACAGCTAAATTCTGTTGAACTAAATTCATACTTTAGTCTAAAACATTTCTCCAAGGAAACCATCTGCAGGGATGTACCCCGTGGTCCTGCTACAAACTTTCAATAAGCTGTGCAAGGCGCCAGCTTCTTCCAGCCACTGCACCTCAAACCTCCACACTCCATAAGGGGTTTTGCAACACTTGCATTTCTAAATGCATTTCTTCTAAGACCTGTAGGGGGATTTGTCAGGACCAGAGAGAGGTCAGCTATTGCTATACCCTGAGAGCTGTTCTGCAGGCAGCTCCACAATTAGAGGGTTTGCATTCTCTTGGGTTTGTTTATTTTGATTTTTATTCTCCCAGAAGGAAGGAATATCTTCCCCTATTCTGTGTGTTTGCCTGCATGTATATTCTTAGAGAAATTTCTGAAAGGAAGCACAGAAAAACTGAAAAGCAGTATGGCAAGGACTTAGAGTTAAAGTATCCTTATTTTCTATTATTTTTACACATTTTCCACAATAAATGCATTTGTTCTCTACTGGGCAAAACAAATTGAAGCCCTTGGCTCGAACTGCCTCAAAACCCTGTTGCCATCTCTCCACTCCTCCCTTAAATCCACCCATGTCTGTATCCACATCCATCCATTTCTCTTCAAGACCAAGGTAAACTCTTCTATTTTCTTACTGCTTCTCACTGTGTTCTTGCTACTAATTTGAAAAACTGATCTGTTAATCCAGTAGAGGTGCCATCAGCTGCAAAACTCCGGAGCAGTAAAAAGAACTCAATAAACGGTAAGATTAATATTGCTTTTGCTACTCAGTACATCAGTTTCTTCATCTGTAAAATGGAGCAATTATAGTATGGTCATCCCTCAGTATTCATGGGGGTTTGGTTCCAGCACCCTCTTCAGTACAAAAGTTCTCAGTGTGCAAGTTCCTTATATAAAATGGCGTAGTGTTTGCACATAACCTGTATACAGCCACCTGTATGCTTTATTGTTTTTAATATTTATTTATGCATACAAGAACTGGGGTGTAAGCCAGAGATACGGGAGGTGAGAGGAGTCACCGAAGAAAGCGGGGAGCAGAACAGGCAGATCTACTGAAATACACTGCTGAGGGAAGCAGCGGGCAAGGCAAGAAAGGTCTACTGTGCCATCTGGGTCCCCTCCCTGGTCAGGGATCCAGCTCAAGTCTCAGTGGCTGGTGATAAGTTGATAGCACTGTCTTTAACCCCTGCACCACCAGGGAGGCCTTCCACTCGTATACTTTACACCATCTCTAGATTACTTATAGCACCTAATATAATGTAAATGCTGGTGACAACCAGCTTGCTTGGGTGAGTGCACACATAGACAATTGTGGCCTTAGCTTTCCACGCTGCACCTGCTCAAAGTAGATGACATATTTCTTTGTACACCTGGACTCCCTTGCCAATTTGCTGACCTTTGCAGTGTGCTTGAACTACCTGAACTGCAACATGTTTGTAGCTGGGCATTGAGCAGACACAGTATTTCAGCCTCACTCTTTAGAGGCGGGGGGGGGGGGGGGGGGGGGGGGGGGGGG
>JAGFMF010011690.1:5112137-5125475 GCA_019455555.1 Galemys pyrenaicus | reverse complement strand
GGGAATGACAGGATTTTTCTGCACACATGTGAGAGGACATTGAAAAGGCATTTTGCTGCAGGTTGAACTTCATAATGACCATCTCCTGGCAGCTTGCTAGCTCAAGTTCATCTAATTCTCTCCATAGTAGTCTATGTCAGATGCAGGTAGTGAAAGAATTGCCTCAATCTCTCTGTATAGTCTCCTCTTAACCTGCCTCTTTTTGCATCCACGTCTTCTCAATCAGCAAGCACAGGTAGAACTTCTACACTATATTAGGCCTAAGAATATAAGAAGGAAAAGCGACCGTGCCCCAGTGGGAACTCAGGATTTCCTGGGATAGGACAGCAAGAAACCCAGTGTGATGAAATATGCACACACAAGAGCTCTGGAACCATTCCATCTGAACTGACAATTAAGTAGATCTGGATTTGGATTAATATGATTTTTATTATATTTTAAACAAACAAAAAAGTAAAAACACTAACATGTCTTATATCTAAGCACCCAAAACCCAAGTCTATGACATTCTAAATTCTGATACTTTTCTTTCCCCTGTATATAGCCATTACATGTTTTCAAACTTTGTGTAAAATGTGCTGTAGTCTATGTGATTTTACAAAGCGATTTTTTTCTCAACATTATGTTTTTGAGATCTGTCCATGTCTATATAAACTTGCAGCATTTTCATGGCTCTGTAGTATTCTGTTTACTCATTCTCCTCTTGGAGGACATGTAGATGATTTCCAGTTTTTCCCCAATATAAGCAAAGTTGTAATGAATTCTTATACATCTTATAGTGTATCCTTGTGCACATGTGAGGTTTTATCTGGAATTTTAATTGCAGAGTTGAAGGACATGTACGGCTGAAGTTTATTAGATATAGCCACATTGTTTTTCTAAGTGATTAAGCCAATTTTTCCCCCACCAGCAACCCATGAGAGTTTCTATTCATCTACTCTACATCCTTGTAAATAGTTAGAAATACCCCCACTTTAATTGTTACTAATCTGATCAGTGTGAAATTGTATGTCATATTTTTTTTATTTCCTCAATCATCAGTGAGTTGGATTTTGTTATCTCATAATAGTTTTTTCATACTCTGTGCATATTTTCTATTATATTACTTGTCTCTTTCTTATTTTATTTGTAGGAATTCTTTTACAGAAACTATAAATATTAATGCTTTCTCAGTTCTCTGGCTGGTAAATATCTTCCACTAATCTTAATCTTCTCCTCAGGTTTATTGAACAGAAGTTAAGTAAAACAGGTAAAATAGCACTCATTCTTTAATGATTTCTTTTGTCCCATTTAAGAAATTACTGCTGCCTAAAGGTCATAAAGATTTCTCCATATTTTTTCTAAAAGCTTTAAAATCAGCTTTTTAGTTGGTAATGTGGAACTAGGAACCTAATTTGATGCTTTTTCCACATGGATAACAAATTTTCCAAGCATAACTTTTTATTTTTTTTAATTTATATAACTTATTTTTAAAAGTAACTGCTATCCCCCACTGATTTAAAATGCCAGCTCTTGTATATATTTTCCATATGTGCGTGGGTCTCTTCCTGGGCTCTCTGTTCTTTATCACCACCCCACTCTCTAATTACAATTCCTTTATAATACCACTAAGTCTTGTTATCTCGTAAGTTAAGTCTTCCTTCAATCCCACCTCCTCGTGTTCTTTTCCAAAATTATCTAATCTTGTTCTCCCATATGAATTTTAAGATCACTTTGTCAAGATCTATTAAAAAAAACTTCATTGGGTTTTGATTAAAATTTAATTGAATTTCTGGATCATTTGGGAGAAATTGGCACACTTAGAATATTGAGTCCTCTGATTTAGGAATGTGTGCCTCTGTTTATTTTCAGGTCTTCTTTTGTATTTTTCCCTCAGCGTTTGTCATTTTTCTTCCAGAAAAATTCTATCTTCTGTTAGAATAGTCTCTGGATACCTCATCCTTTATCTTGCCAGTATGAGTGAGATGTTTGCTTTTCTTGTTATGTTTCCTTACTGGTGATGATTGATGAATAGCAAGACTGGTAACATGTCTATGTTGACATGTCCAGAAATATTACTGAAATCATTTAATCCTTCTAACAGGATCTGTAGATTCTTTTGAATTATCTCTATAAAAATTGTAGTCTATAAAAGAGAAGACTTAAAGTTCTTCATTCCAATTCTTATACCTTTATTTTTTTCTTGTGTTGTTACATAGGCTTGGTTTTCCAGGATGTAGAAGCAGTGTTGAGAACAGGCATCATTGTCTTACTGTTTGGCTGGTTAGTTTGTTTAGCTGGTAAGTTAGTTTATGATACACTACAGGATTTAGGGGAACAGGTTCACACCTCCTCAGATGCATGTTACCACACAACCCCCACCATCAAGGCAACCATGTTCAGTTTTTTTTAACGCTTCTGCAATTGTGCCATGTGAGTGTGTTTACTATTGGTTATTGGTGGATAACTTTCATCATTCTTAAAAAGTTTCCATTTAATCCCAACTTGGTAAATTTTATCATAAATGGATATAAAGTTATATCAAATATTTCCTCTGCCTCTATTGAACAGATCACATAAATATTACTTTCTTATGTTAAACATTCTTATAGTCTCATTAATACAAAACTTAATTCATTTTACAGTAGTTTATTGATTTATTTTTAAACTACAACTAGGTTAAGGGAGTATGTCAGTTCTATTGCTAATAACAAGTATCCCAAGGTAACAAATTAAAACTCTATTATCTCTCTCAGGGTCAGAGATATGGGAACAATTTAACTGAATGCTTATGTCTCTCATGGGGTTAAGATGGTGGCCAGAGCTGCAATCATCTAAAGGCTCAGCTATGACTAGAGGGTCCACTTCTCACATGATTCCCTCACATGGCTGGCAAATTGGTACTGGTTATTGTCAAAAAGATTCATTTCCTTGGACCTCCCTGGTGGCATAGCAGTTTGCCGAGGTTCAGCATCTCCCTCAGAAAGGATGCATCTATAAAATGGTGAGGGGCCTCCCTGGTGGTGCAGCTGGTTAAGCAACACACTATGAAGCAAACCGCAGCCACTGCAGCATGAGTTCAATCCCTGCTGCCGGCCAGGAAGGAGACCCACATGGTGCAGTAGACCTCTCCTACCTTGCCCACTGCTCCCCTCAATAATGTGTTTCAGTCAATCTGCCTGTTCTGCTCCCCGCTCTGTCTCTGGTGAATCCTCTCACTGCCCTGGACTCTGGCCTGTATCCCAGCTCTTGTATGTATAAATAAATAAATCTTTAAAAAAATATATTCATTTCCTTACTATGTGAACTTCTCTATGGGGATGCTTAAGTTTGTTCATGACATGGAAGCAGACTTCTTCCAGAGGATACTACCTGAAAGAATAAGGCAGAGAAGCTTCATGCTCTGTTATGAACTAGTCTCCAGAGTAATACATCCTCATTTCTGTCACATCGTACTGGACATAAAGACAACTATGATTCAGTGTGGGAAAGCACACAACATAAGGTGTGAATATAAGGAGATGAGAGTCATTGGGGGACACCTATGGCTGTCAGTGAGACTGTTTTATATATATATATATAAGTATATATATAAGTATATATAAGTGTATATATAAGTGTATATAAGCATATATAATAAGTATATATGTGTATATATATATATATATTTTTTTTTTTTGCTTAAACTGACCTTTTTTGGTTAGTATCAAGAATACACTAGCCTCAAAAGCTAATTTCCCTGATTCAATGCTCAGACACAGTTCCTTAGGCTCGGTAAGAAAAGTCTTTCCTAATAAACTTGTGTCTTTTGATGAACATGTTTGATTATTTATACAATTATTATTGGTTAATCGGAACCAATTTCCTCTTAAGTTTGATTATTCATTATTTTTAAGGAAAATATCCATTTCCTCTGTTTTCAGTTTTGTTGACATGAAGTTGTTCTACCTTTCTCTTATCATTTTTTTTTAATTTTTACTCCATTTCTAATTGTGCATATCTTTTCCATGATGAAGTAGATAAGCAAACTGAGGATTTGTTTTCTTTTTTGATGAACTGCTTTTGGTTTTTCTTTGTTTTCAGCTTCACTAACTTTCATTCTTTTTATTATCCTCCCCCCACTTTCCTTGGATTTACTCTGTTAAACTTTTTTTTAGCTCCTTTAATTGAGAGTTTAATTATTTTTAAACCTCTTGCTTGTAATGAATGTGTTTAAAATTATAATTTTTTTTTGCTGCATCCTACATGTTTTTGCTATCCGTGGGTTCTAAATATTTGGTAATTTCCATGTAATATCATTTCTCATTAATTTAGGAGTGACTTCTAAATCTATGGGAGCTTTTGGTGTTACCTTATTGTTAGTTTCTAACACAATTTGCATGACATTGTCTAACATTCTCTTTCACCTGGTATGCACTTCATGTTCATAATTGTGAAACTTGAAAATATATATATTCTGAATTTGCTGTGCATATAAGACTGAGCTTAATATTTTGTGGTGAAAATCATCAGTAAACTTCTAAATCTTTGCCTCCCAGATTTATCACTGTCTGATGAGATGCTCAAATGGGACTTGCTCAAATTTTTTTGTAATCCTATCAGTTTTGTTGTACTATTAAGACCATAACGTTTCTGTTTGTCATATCTACTTGGTATGTTGTTTCTTTTATCATTATACAATGTCCTTTTACTCCTTCCCGATTAAAACTGCCTTGGTTTTGGTCTGATATTAGCATAGCTATACCAACTTTCTTTTGAATAATATTTACATAGTATATGTTTGTTCATCATATTTATCTTCAACATTTATGTTTGGTTTTATTTTAGATGTGTGTCTTATAAACAGCATATGTTTGGTTTATATGCTTTTATACATTCTGATCATTTCTGCATTTAATTGGCCAACTTAATCTATTTATATGTAGTGGGCATCTAAATATTTTAATTAATGAAGTCATTTTATTTTGCTTCTGTTTACTAACCTTTTCTCTTTGGAAAAAAAATCTGCTGTTTCCTGCATGATTGATAAAGCCTTTAATGTATTACCTTATTTTCCCTCTATTGGCTTGGAAGCTATTATACTTTACTTCTTCAGCTTATGTTTAAATCTTCTATATCTAATCATAATTTATTCTAACAAATCTAAAATTATTCTATTTTCATCTTCCTGTACATCAAGGACGTAATTATTCTTTACCTGTTCATTAAATAAATCCTCAATCTTTTGTCAACCAAAACTATGATGTCCTTACCAAAAAAAAAATGTATTGCACAGTAAGTATATAATAATATTTCATGTTGAACAATTCACATTTCAATTATTCAGTAGCTATAGCTATCAACTTGAACAGTGAAAGTCTATGGTTTTATTTTATTTTTTAAAGTTTTATTTATTTATGCATACAACACCTGGGGTGTAGGTCAGAGGTGTGAGGGATGAGAGGAGTCACCAGAGACAGAGTGGGGAACAGAACAGGTAGATCGACTGAAATACACTGCTGAGGGGAGCAATGGGCGAGGCAAGAGAGGTCTGCTGTGCCATGTGTGTCCCCTCCCTGGCCAGGGATTGAACTCATGCTGCAATGGCTGTGGATGCTTCATAGTGTGGTGCTCAACCCGCTTCGCCACCGGGGAGGCCCAGTATAGGGTTTTAGTTTCACATACTGTTTAGCAAAAAAAAAAAAAAAAAGTTAGATT
Source organism: Galemys pyrenaicus (assembly GCA_019455555.1). Lineage (NCBI taxonomy): Eukaryota > Metazoa > Chordata > Mammalia > Eulipotyphla > Talpidae > Galemys > Galemys pyrenaicus. The sequence goes on along the minus strand of JAGFMF010011690.1, from coordinate 5,119,799 downwards.
TCCAGTTACCCTAACTCCTTCCCAAACCTCTACTTAAGAACTGCCTCTATTTAAGAACTGCCTAAAATGATACTTTAAAGCATATAGTCACAAAATATTAGGCAACAAAAGGATACCAGCAAATTCTAGAAGCTGAAAAGCAGATGGATAAGCAATAACAGACCCAATATACCAGAAAAGGCTAACACCAAGCCAAACACACAGAAAGCGCAGGAGCAAAATGCCACAGTGTAAATAGTCCTGGAAAGTCATAGAAACTAGGAAGACAGGGTACCTCCGAGAGTAGGGATATGGATAGAACAAAAGATGATTGGCTTCAGTCTGTTGAGAAGGACTGTCCCACTGGGCTCCAGAACATGGCAGGCACACTGACAGTCACAGTCAACAGACTAGCAGGTCCCTCTCTGGGAGAGCTAACCCAGACTAGAAAAAAGACTTCCATATATTGACATTTGTGCACCCGTAGAAAAATGCTGAAACAGACAATCCTACAGTGAAATCCACCTAGGACAAACCCCACCAACACACATCGAGCTTCTGGGCAGCTTTTTATTGTTTTACCCTAAATATTAACAAACAAGGACCACTCAAGAGGGGAGTGTCCTATGTGGAAAGACAAAAATTTTAATAAAAAAGAATTTTGAGGGCCTCCCTGGTGGCGCAGTGGGTTAAGCAACGCACTATGAAGCAAAGCGCAGCCACTGCAGCATGAGTTCGATCCCTGCTGCCGGCCAGGGCGGGGACCCACATGGCACAGCAGACCTCTCCTGCTGCGCCCGCTGCTCCCCTTAGCAGTGTACTTCCGTTAATCTACCTGTTCTGCTCCCGCTCTCTGTGGTGAATCCTCTCACCCCCCACACCTCTGGCCTGTACCCCAGTTCTTGTATGCATAAATAAATAAATCTTTAAAAAAAAAAAGAATTTTGAGGAAATAAAGGCAATCAGAAACAGGAAAAGTAATTAAAATCTATACTTAATATTCTAGGAGAGATGAGCAGAGATAATAAAAATATCAGAGAACAAATAAAAGATTTAGAAGGAAGTTTGAAATAAAGTCAAGGAATCTCTGTGAAAGTAAAACAGAGAGAAAGATAAAAGAGAAACAGTAAAATTAAAAATAACCCAGAATGTCCAAATCCAACCAATAATAAATCTGTAAGGAAAAAATATAAAGTATCAACGGAAATAACTCAAGAAAAACTTGTAGAAAGAAGGAATTTAAGTTTCTAGAGTAAGGGCATCTCCACATTCTCAGGACAATTTTTAAAAGACCCCACCAGAGCATAAAATCATTAATTATCAACGGGCAGAAGAACTTAAAAGACGCTTCTCCAAAGAGGAAATGCAAATGACCAACAGACACATGAAAAATGCTCAACATCCCTCATAATGAGGGAAACGCAAATTAAAACCACCATGAGATACCACCTGACACCAATAAGAATGGCACATATGGGCCTCCCTGGTGGCGCAGTGGATTAAGCAACACACTATGAAGCAAACTGCAGCCACAGCAGCATGAGTTCGATCCCTGCCTCTGGCCAGGGAGGGGACACACATGGCACAGTAGACCTCTCCTACCTTGCCCACTGCTCCCTTCAGCAGTGTGTTTCAGTCAGTCTGCCTGTTCTGCTCCCCACTCTGTCTCTGGTGAATCCTCTCACCTCCTGCAACTCTGGCCTGTACCCCAGCTCTTGTATGTATAAATAAATAAATCTTTAAAAAAAAAAAGAATGGCACATATTAAAAAAACTAGCAACAATAAATGTTGACGAAGATGTGGTGAAAAAGGAACCCTCTGCAATGCTGGTAGGAATGCAAACTGGTCCAACCTCTATGAAAAGCTATATGGATTTCCTCAGTCTGCTAAAAATGGAGCTACCATATGACCCAGTAATACCACCCCTAGGGATTTACCCAAAGGACACAAAAACATTAGTTCAAAAGAATATATGCATCCCTATGTTTACTGTAGCATTATTTATAATTGGGAAGATATGCAATCAACCCAAATGCCCAAAAATAGATGACTGTATCAAAAAAAAGTAGTTTACATATACACAATGGAATATTATTCATCAATCAATAAAGATAAACTAGAGCCATTCGCAGAAACATGGATGGAGTTTGAAGTGATTATGCTCAGTGAAATAAGTCAGAAGGAAAAAGAAAAATACCCGATGGTCTCACTTATAGGAAGAATATAGGGGGACCAAGGAAAAAATAAAATAATAACACCAACATCAACAAAAAAAGGACAACAAAACAAAAGTAAACAGACAACTACGAAACTGAGACATTCTTCAGGGAAGAGGGAGGACTTGGGATCAAGGCAGGGATGGGAAGAGCACAAGAGACTATGGTGATGGTGCATGGAGGAATTGGTAGTGGAAATTCTATGGGAACTGCACCCAGAAAAGAAAGCAAACATTGTAAGAAAAAATAAAAATTAGAATATTAAAAAAATAGGAGATATAAAAGAAAGAGCCTAAAATATTTCCAGGAGGAAAAAAGTCTCATATGGAGAATTTGGAATCAAAATAGCAATGAACTTCTAAACATTAACACTAGAAATTAAGAGATAATTGTATTTTGAGAGAAAAATCTATTTCTGACCGGAATTACATGTACAGTCAATCATCACTCAGGTATGATAGTGGAATAGACATTTTCATGATGAAAACTTGTAAAATGTGCCTGGATCTTAGGCACCCTTACTCAGGAAGCCACTGGAACATGTCCTCCACCAAAGTGAGGGAATAAACCAAGAGAGAGGAAGATTCAAGATGCAGGCTAAGATAAAGTGAATTCCTGGAGAGAGAGAGAGAATAGATGTCCCCGAGCCCAGGTACAGCAGGCTAGGCAGGAACAAGAGGACAGAGGACTTTAGAGGAGATGCCCCCCCAAGAAAAAGATGAAATTAACAGATTAGGGGCCTCCCTGGTGGCGCAAAGTGTTCAGGCACAGCACTATTAAGCTATCCGCAGCCATTGCAGCATGGGTTTGATTCCCAGCCAGGGAGGTGACCCACATGGTGGGGCAGACCTCTCCCGTCTCACCCACTGCTCCCCTCAACAGTATATTTCAGTCAATCTGTCTGTTCTGCTCCCCACTCTGTCTCTGGTGACTCCGCTCACTCCCCACACCTCTGGTGTGTACCCCAGTTCTTGTATGCGTAAATAAAATAAATTTTAAAAACAGAATAAATTAACAGATTACCTGACACATTGATATATTGACAAAAGATGAGTCAATCATAGAAACAGAAATCTACATAAACAAAATAGGGAATAGAAAAAGTTAAACAATAAAGGAAATATAATCATATTACAGTACAAAGTTGAGTTATAAACAGTATTGCTGCTATAATACTAGTATGAATAACTAAAAAGTATGATGTACTTACCTTGAAAGGGAAAGGTCATTCTGAGAAAAATATCATCTTCCATAATTAGAAATTAACATAGAATGTCTAAAATAAAAAAATAAGAAAAATATGAACAGGATATATAGAAACTTAGATGCAAATACTAAAATAACAATAAAATACTAGCTAAAGAGAGTTGGAAGTATTTGCCTTTAAAGGTTGGGAACTGGTATGGGGTAAAATGGGAGAGGTGGCTATAATTTTTCATTGTCAGCTATATTATCTATTGTACAACAAGCCATTCAAGGCTAATAGGCTTAAAATACTAAACATTTGTTATCTCACATACTTTTCTATGAATCGAGTTAACTTTAAATTCTATGTGTGTGTGTCTGTGTGTATGTATGTGATATATACGTGTGTGTGTGTATGAAAGATCTTCCTAAACCAGAAACTAGGGAGTGATTTAGCTAGATGGGTGTGGTTCAGAACCTCTTAGGAGATTGTTGTCAAGATTCTTTCCAGTACTGTAATCATCTGAAAGTTTGACTGAGGCTGGAGGACCCACTTCCAAAGTGGCCCACTGACATAAGCGACCATCAGTGTTAGTCTTTAGCAAGAGGACTCAGGTCCTCACCACACAGACCTCTCCTTAGGCCCACATGACCCCATGATAGTTGTCGTCCCCTAGAGTAAGCCTAGAGAAAACCAGGTAGAAGCTGCAATGGCTTTCATCATTTAACTTCAGATGTCACATACCATTTTGTTCTGCAATACCCTATTGGCTACACAGATCTACTCGGCGTGGGAGCACGTAGCCTAAGGGCATCGTGGGGAAGGTGGTTCTTGTCCTGGAGCCTAGCTACTACATAAATCTTATAGAATAAGTTAACTTTAAATTCTATGTGTGTATGTGTGCATATGTATGTGATACATATGTGTGTGTATGTGTATGAAAGATCTTCCTAAACCAGCACTCAGCAAGAAAAATGCCATGTTCAATTCTAGCATGAAGATCCTGAGGCCCAATGGCAAGAAATTAGATGAGTTCAAGTTCAGTTTCTCTCAGGCTCGTCTTAAGCTGGAGATGAACTCAGACCTCAGGATCCAGCAATGGCAAATGAACATCACAGCAAACAAGGAAATTGAAGTTGGTGAAGTTATTATAATATTCATTCCTATACCTCAACTGAAATCTTTCCTGAAAGTCTAAATCTGGCTAATATGGGAACTGGAGAAGTTCAGTGGGAACCATGTGGTCTTCAGTGATGAGTGAATTTTGCCTAAGCCAACTCAAAAAGCTATATTAAATAAAAAGAAAAAGCTTCCCTGACAGCACTGGATGACCCTGTCCTGGAGCACTTGGTCTCCCAAGTGAAACTGCCAGCAAAATAATCCATGTGAAACTAGACAGCAACTGGATCATAAGAGTCTGTTTGGATACAGCACAGCAGAACAATGTGGAACATGAGCTTGAAACCTTTTTTTTTTTTAAGATTTATTTATTTATGCATACAAGCACTGGGGTACAGGCCAGAGGTGGGGGGGGTGAGAGAATCCACCAGATAGACTGAAACACACTGCTAAGTGAAACAGCCAGCGAGTTAGGAGAGGTCTGCTGCACCATGTGGGTCACCTCTGCAGCCGGGGGCAGGGATCGAACTCGTGCTGCAGTGACTATGGTTTGCTTCATAGTGCATTGCTTAACCCACTGCGCCACCAGCGAGGGCCTGAAACCTTTTCTGATGTGACTAGAAGAAGCTGACCAGCAAGGATGTTAACTCTGAATTCCCAGAGTTTCAATTGTAAACAGAAGTGGCTAAAATATCATTCATAATTTTTAAATGTATATATGTATCTTTAAAATGAGAATTTAAAGTTTTCATTTGTCACATTCATTTAGATTTTTATTAGGTTCTGTGCTTAGCATTGTTTCTTGCATCTTTCTCTTTCTGGGTTCATTTTCTTCTTGAAGTATATCCTACAAAAATATTTTTAATGAGGTTCTATACTATGTATATATAAAAATGACCTTTTTGTACTTAATTTTAGCTATAAGTGAGCTGGGTATAAAAGTCCAGTTGATTTTGAAGATACTACTTTATCAACTCTGGCCTCAGTTTTTGCTGAGGCCAGAAATGCCTTTGTAAGTAACCTGCATTTTTCTCTGGTATATTAGAGGATCTTTCTCTCTTTGCCTTAGATGCTCTGCAGTTTTCCCAAAGGAACTACTTCCTCTTAACTTTCTTCATCATTTTTCCATTCATTTTCTTCTTCGGAAACATCTAATGAGGTAGATAGTATTTCATATAAGTAATCCTTCATGTCTCATAACTTTTTTTTAATCATTGTCTCTGTGTACTGTATTAGTGTTCATCCCTAAATTATGTCTTCTAATTCTCTTTGTGTTCTGACTCGTTTATTCCATTGTGTATTTCAATGATCAATGTCTTCATTGCCAAGATTTCTAACAGATTCTTTTTATATCTACTTGTTCTCATTTCATTTCTATCTGCCTGCATTCATTTCCTGTTAATTTCCAATAGGTGTTAAGCCTTCATCTGCATTTTTGAGCATCCTAAACATGACTTTTAATTCTATATATGATTTTCACAGTTAATCTGGAATGATTTCATATTCCAAATGTTAATTCTGTTGACTGTTCTTACCATTAAGTATTTTTCATATACTTTGGTTTACAACCTCATGATGAGTTGGAGGATCTTTCATTTTTATTTTATATCTGTTTTTCATTCTGTCTCTAACTGTCCTGAGTTGGGACTCTGGGCTCAGTTGAGAATCGGGTCTTATGATAGCATTTTAGGGCTCCCACTCTATTGTGGTATGAGAATATCCCAGATCCAGGCATGTAGCCAGAGGGTGCTTGGCTCAGCTCCTAATCTAGAGTCTGTATCATCTTCCCACATCTCAAGCCTTGGGCTATATGTGGACTGCTGGCTGTTTTTCCTTCCTCTTTTCACAAGCAGAGGGAGCCTTACTCCATCCCTGGCTTCAGGGAGACTGGCTGTTGTCCTCAGCCTTGGACGGAGCTATGCCTCTGGTCACTATTGCTGCTTGTAGACCCTGAGACCACCAGGTTCTCGGCTCCACTCACACTTTGCATTTCTGATCCGCTTCTGGTACATAGAAACATGCATCTTGGACATAGGCCCAACTATGTCCTTTTGTTTATCCTTTTTTTTCCAGTTTATTTGTTATTGTTATGTGTTTGGAACAGAGGAAGAAGACCATGGCATGAAATCACTGTACCATACTAGCTGGAAATTGAGTGTTGAATTCTGTAGTTTCCATACCTATAGAGAAATCTGTTTCCTTTTATTAAATGTAAAAGATGTGAGGTCATTTCATAAAAATTCACTAGGCTTTTATACTTGAGTTTTGCTATAAATACTAGCTGAGGGCCAGTGGTTCTGACAGAAGATGTTTCCTCCTCACAATAAAGGAGGTAGACACCATGTGTTCCGAGTCACACACAAATCCGCTCCCCTCCCCATACACATTCTTCCAGTTGTTCTTTGAAAGGGGGGCCACAGGATGCCTAACCAGCATCCATTTCTCTCACCTCAGATTAGAGCTGGGGCTGAGGATCACAGTAGGAAGTGGCCCTGACACTGGCAGCTGCTAAGGTGTGCCTCCCCCTAGTGGTCACAAGCAACGAGGAGCTCCAAGAAAATGCCCACAGCAGTTGAGGTTTTCCATATACAGCTAATTCTGGCATCTCTATGGAGATGGTACCGGCAACCCGAAGATCTCACTTACACAGGCCAGATGGTGGAATTCTCTCTGCTGTCCCCTGAAGTGCCAGAATGTAGCTCATACTATTCATGTCTGTTCTATGAAGGCAGGTCCTTCTGAACATCAGACCATTAACTCTTGGTCCAGAGAGCACTATGAATGGACTCCTTAACCAAATGTCCACACTTATACCTCCTAGCAAGACCGACAAAGGGGAAGGGTACACTCAACATGGGTCCAGAACCTGGGTTTGGGGATTAGATAAACCTAGGTCTGAATCCCACCTCTACCATTCACTAGCTGTGTGTCCCTGGGCAACTTCCTTAACTGTGTCTCTGTTTCTTCATCTATAAAATAAGAATAACATTGTACAAACTTTAATGGGTTGCTTCAAGAACAGAAGCAGAAAATCAGATAATTCCCTGTATCCCCTATTTGAGGTCCCTGTTTTGGAGGTGCGTCAGCTTTTTTGCTTTTTTTTTTTTTTTTAGATTTATTTATTTATGCACACCAGAACTGGGCTATGGGCCAGAGGCGTG
>JAGFMF010011690.1:5089810-5103070 GCA_019455555.1 Galemys pyrenaicus | reverse complement strand
TACCCTCAAGGAGATGGGTAACTTTGGATGCTTAACTTAGTAACTATAGTCTTTGTTCTTTCTTTATTGTACCCTAGTTGTATTAAAGTTCCTTTCCATGAAAGGTTTTGTATGTTTGTCTTAATGCGGTGGATGGCAGAACCCATTTAGAGAGGGCAGGCTTGGGGGTTCTGAGTGCTCCTCTCCCTGCCCTGTAACAATACATCAGCCTCCATCCTCAAACCTTTGGTTACATCTCAGGAATTCTCGAAAGCCAGGAGAGGGTGTCCAGTTGGTTGAGCCCAACTTACCCAGCCACACACAGCTTTCCCAGAGGGAAGAACAAGTGGTCCCTTTGGTTTATACAATGGGCAGGGGGCCTGCTTTTCACCTAGCCCTCACTGAATGAAGTATCCACAGATGGATGATTTAGGGGCTAAAAGGATGCAGCCTCAAAATGAGAAGTGGTAACAGCACTACCATTTCTCCCCCAATCTGCATTAAGGTATAATTTGCATACAATGAGAACTCACCCCTTTTAGTAGTTGGTTCTAAGAGTTCTTGACAAATGCACGGTCATGTAAATTAAACACCCGCCATAATCAAGAATCATTCCACCGCCCCGGAAACCTTCTCAGCTCCTACATAGTCAACTTCTCCCCCAACCTCAGTCTCTCAGAACCACTTGTGCGAATAGTTTTGCCTTTGCTAGAATGTCATCTGAATAGAACATGCAGTATGTAGCCTTTTCAGTCTGGCTTCTGTCACTGAGTATAATGAATGTGAGATTCATTCGCATTGATGCGTTTATTAACAGGCCATTACTCTTACTGCTGAATAGTGTCGTTCCACTGAATAATACAGACCACTGATCGCCGTTGCTTCCCTTGATGAAATCATTTGGGTTGTTCCCAGGTGTTAATAAAGTTTCCGTAAATATCCACATATAGGCTGTAGTGCCAGTAAGGTTCTCTATTGATTTGGGAGACAGGTAAAGAGAGCCCCAGAGCCCTCGGTGGCTTTTTCAGACTTTAATGCTCTTTCTATACCAGTTGTTGTAGGGCAAACCACAAGTTGGCAAGGCAGGGAGGCCGTGGGAGCCAAGAGGCTGCCCCTGGCGAATCTTCACTCTCTCTTTGGGCACTGTCTTGTGTTCTCTTCCTCCAGTGGCTGTTCTCGTGTGATGCCACTCTTACAACGTCCGCCTCCTGGCACAGGTGTGCCCACTTACGCATGCGCACACCATACTCCAGGTGTCCCCCATCAGGCATGGGTCCCTGGATCCACAGTCACTCCCAAGCCGCCTTCTGCATTCAAGGTCGCAGGTGATGGCCACAGAGGCTAGCAGTGTAGCCACCTTCATTTATCCTGTCTAGGGTTTTATGAAAACAATTTTCATTTCATCTCACCAGTGAATAAGTTGGAATGAAACTGCTAGATTGTATGGTATGTTTAACTTTCTAAAAAACTAGCAAACTGGGGCCTGCCTGGTGGTGCAGCGGGTTAAGCAACGCACTATGAAGCAAACTGAAGCCACTGCAGCACGAGTTCGATCCCTGCCTCTGGCCAGGGAGGGGACACACATGGCGTAGCAGACCTCTCCTGCCTCACCCGCTGCTCCCCTCAGCAGTGTGTTTCAGTCAGTCTGCCTGTTCTGCTCCCTGCTCTGTCTCTGGTGAATCCTCTCACCTCCCGCACCTCTGGCCTGTACCCCAGCTCTTATATGCATAAATCAACAAATCTTTTTTAAAAAAAAGCTCAGAACCCTATGTCGAAAGCTTATTTTAAAAAAAAAAAACAACTACCAAACTGTTTTCCTGAAAAACTGTACCACGTTTTCATTCCCATCAGCAATGAAAGTATGAGAGTTCCAGTTGCCCCACATCCACTTCTCTGCACACCTCTCCTAGAGCCTTCATCCCTGCATCCCGCCTCTCTCACCCCTTTGTTAGGTAACTTGGTTTAGCATGCTTCCTCCCGGGGCTGAGAAATAAGAGTGGACGTTAATCTAGCAATGGAGATTTTCTTAGATAGTAGAAAGGCTGTGGTCAAGTCCACAGTAGTAATTTTTGTGCCATCACATAATGAAGGCCTGAGTACGCAGGTCCTCTACCCCAGAATAGCCTTGCCTTCTCATGGGTACACATGGCACGTTATAACTCCCCATCAGACCCAATTACAGTGATGTCACTGAGCACCAACGATACGACAAACACCTTGCGTACCTTTCCTTTGGTGATAATAACCATCCTGCAACCATCCCGGAACCTACCCGGGGTAGGGTCATCATCTGTTCAAGTGGTCTCCTCGTTCTTAGCTGTGCTCATGACGTTCTCTACTGTACTCCACCAATCCCCACCGCACTTCACCGTACTCCACAGCCACACATCTGCTGCTCACGTCCCCGTGACACTAGCCTTCTATACCCAGTCTCTTTGCACAGGTGCATCCACCTACGCATGCCCACACCCTACGTCAGGTGCCGCCATCAGGCATGCGTGCAGGACTGCAGGGGTCTATCATTGACACTAATGGCAGGAAGGCGGAAAAACCTGATACTTGCACTGACCCTACAATAATTAAGAAGATAGCTGCTATTATCCCCGTTTTGTAGGAAACGGAGGCTCAGATAGGTCAAATGACTTGTCCAAGGTCACACAGTCAAAAAAGGATCAGGCCTTCCTTGGCTCCAAACCATTTTATTAAACCACTAGCAGTTCAAGACTCATCCTATTTTAGGAGCATTTTCACAGGTAAGTGAACTGAGCAATGGAGGTCAAGTGATGAAAAGTTCACTAACAAAGCAGGCTCTTCTTACTCCTCAGCCTCTACCCCCCTCCCCAGCTGCCTCCTTTCTCCTCACAAAATGTCATCTGCTGAGCCCAAAAACACTCAGCTGAGTCTTCTTGGCGACCAGAATGACTACACACGTTGCAAACTATTAAGGTAACCACAGCTATGTAGAGAGAGCGAGTCCAGCTTCAGAGCAGTTTTTGACCCATCTCGGAATGCTCCCTCCTCCCCGGCAGTGACTCCCTCTGACTACCACTTTCCAGGGCTCTCCCTGTTTCCACTGTAGGTGTCCTCATTCCCTCCTCACGCCAGGCCAGGCCTGACAAGTTCATCCACCAACATGATGCTCAGGCTGTGGGTTTCAGTTTGGCCTGTGGATCTGGCTTCACCCAAATGTGGAAAAAACACGCACCGTCTCTCTTAAAGCTCTGTCAATCCATGGCAAAGGCTCATGAGAGGTGCTAAAGTAGGATCGAGTGAGGGAAAGGAGGATATAGACCTATAAACACAGGGCAAACTCAACAAAACCTGCCGAAGAAAGAAAACACTTCAGAAACCTATATTCTCTATGAAGGACTTTTTCCTTAATCACATTTTCTACTTCAGGCAGACATTAGTTTTATAATTTAAAAAGATGGTTGGTTAGAAATAAAATCCAAATAAATCATGGTACCTAATGGTCAGAAAAAAGATCAGGGGAAGCAATCTAAAGTAAGCGGATTATTTCTGGGTTGCCATTTTAATTGTATTATGTAATTAACATTAAATTTTCTTCATTTTATACTTTTCTGTTTACCAAGACTTAGCCAATGAAAAAATCATTACATTTATGATCAAAAAAAACCCAAAACATGATTCCCCTTATCCCTGTCAGAAAGTCCCCTCTCTCCGCTATCTCTGGAGGAGGGGGAGGGGAGTTAAAAAGGTATTTCTGAGGCTCTTCCCTGGTGCCCCATCCACTGGTACTTTGTTTGGAACCTAAGTGATACCTCAGTTGGAACCTGAGAGAAAGTTCCTTCATAATGACATCAGCGTTGCTTTAAAAAAAAAAAAAAGAAAGAAAGAAAAGGCTTCTAAAACTCATGAAAAACACAGTTGATGTGAATCATATGTCTGAGTGGCTGAGTTCCCGCTAAGCTGAGGAGCGCACAGATGTGCAGGGCAGGAATTCCTCTTCACACAGCAACTATTCTTCACCAGCTGTCGAAGGGAAAGAGCCCCGCCCTGCAGTGGCCCTGCAAGACTGGCCCTGAGGTCCCCATTCCCTCCCTCCTCACCCTTCAGTCACCCAGCCTCTTCCATTTTTACTAATTTTTCCATTGTCAAAAAAAAAAAAAAGGGAGGATCTGACAATGATCATCTACATTTGTTGAGGTAGATTATGCTTTAGCAGATGACCTAATGTCTTACCCAGTGGTTAGCACTTTAAAACGCCCTTTTCCAAGTTGCGAAAAGACAACTGTCTACTGAAGGAATTTCAGATATCAGCCAGCAGGTGCAGTAATGTTTGTGTCAAGTGGAGAGGGGGATGAGTCCCCAAAGCCAATGTATTTTAGAGCTCCCTGGACCTGGGGTACTGGGGAGAGCTCACCCCAGATGGACTGCCCACTCTCCTGGAAAGACAGACTGGCACTTGTCTGGTTCCAGCTGCGAGAGGTGTGGTGGGGAGGAAAGACAGGGAGGGATGAAGCCCCTTTGTCCCCCGTCCCCCCACCACCACCACACATCTGGAGCCTGCCCTTCCGGGGTGAGTATACCAGGTAGCTCCCCTTACTCGACCACCACTCCTTTGTTTAAAACCCTTCTTTTACATCAGCCCCTTTCCTCAGTCTCCCGAAGTTCATTTGTGTTTTCTGCTGAATTCTTTAGGTGATATGCAATGAAATTTTCAAACTACAGACTGCCTTGTCTGCCAACCTGGAAACTTCTTTATAGTTCATGTAGCATCTTGGCCTCTTAACATTGGCCACCACAAAATATGTGTTTAAATCGCAACCACTTCTTTGGTAGAGATTTTACACTAAGATTCCTTCCCCATCCTGAACAGACCCTCCTCCCTCATTCCTCTTTTTCCAGACTCCCAAATGCCTGGGCGGGTTGTATTTTATAAGCAAACTCACGCAGGCACAAGTGACACATTCATGTGCGCGCCCAATTGTATGGGGTAGCAGGTATTTCCTGAACTCGGACTCCAGTCATATTGCATCTTTATAGAGTCCGTGATTCCAGTGCGCAAACAAAAGATTTAACATAATTAATTGAATCAATACCTCCTGCTCTAAACATTAAAAAAAAAAAAAAAGGCAAAAGAACAAACCAAAACAAATCCTAAAAATCTGACTACAGGATTGTGGCTTCCAGAAGGGGAATGAGGTGAGAGAGTAAAGGGGGAGGGGGCCCCACAGACTATGGTGGAGGATTATTGATGGTGGCTTGGAGCGGTAAGATCCATTAGTAGAAGCACGAACCTATATAACCCTAAGACATATACAGTGCCGTAAATCCACTTACCTAAAAAAAAATAACTAAAAAACAAAACAAAACCTCAACCTCTGTTGGTGTGGTGATCCTGTCCTCTCTCTAATATCCCACAAGACTCTTCTCAGAATCCCCTCTGAGCTCTGGTATCTACTGACAGTTTGATTTTGCAAGTATCTCACAATCACAGCAGGTACCTCTTCTTTTCTCTCCTCTCAAGGAACTTGACCCCATTCATAATTTCTTACAAATCACTACATATGCCCAAAGTTCATTCCCTCCCCTTCTTCATGTTTTTATTCAAATGTCACCTGTCCAGAGCATTCTGTGACCATCTTTATTAAAATTATACCCGGATGCTCTTCCCTGGGGCTCCCAGTTCCCCTTCTCCTGCCCTCAACCTCTGTTGGTGTGGTGATCCTGTTCTCTCTCTAATATCCCACCAGACTCTTCTCAGAAGAGTCTTCTCTACTTCATACTATAGTACCACCTTCTTCTGGCACGCTATATGAAAAGCTTATTTATTGCATTTTTAACTCTCTTCCTCAATAGATTTTAAATTCCACACAGGCAGAGATTTGGGGCAGTGTGATTCACTGTGGAGTCACCAACACCTAGAATAGTGCCTGGCAAAAAAAAAAGATGCTTAGGAAATATTAGTTGAGTGAGTAAACTTACATGGGCATGGGTGGTATGGCAGTCTTGCTGGAAGTGTGGAGTGATGGACCATCTCATCCTCGCTGCTCAGAGAGCCATCAGCAGCGCTTGGGGACTTCTCAGCAATGCAGAATCTCAGGTCTCATCCGACACCTGCTGGATCAGAATCTGCATTTGAACAGCTCTCCCAAGTCAACCATCTGCACATTAAATTTTGAAAACCTGGTCTGTATCACAACAGTGCAAACTTAGCTGTCCCTGTTCTCTGGGGAGCAGACTGGATGCAGGGGACAGGGGTGAGGAAGAAACTATTCCTCAGCAATCGTTTTGTACATTTTGCATGCAATTAGCAGCTTTCTAAAAGTGGTTAAACTGATTACTTGTAAGATAAACAGTACACAGTTAAAGGCTTTTACTCCTCCATGGGACATTTCTCTTTAGCCTCTTTTCTCCATGGCCTCTTGTCTTGCCGCTTACTATACCCCACCCCTCCTTCCAAGTCAGCATAAAGAGAGTCTCTCCCTCTACCCACTTAGAAAGCAGAAAGAACTACAGAGGGTTTGAGTTTTAAAGATCAAGTTCAGGACCTCCCTGGTGGCGCAGTGGGTTAGGCAACGCACTGTGAAGCAAACCGCAGCCACCGCAGCACGAGTTCGATCCCTGCTGCCGGCCAGGGAGGGGACCCACATGGCGCAGCAGACCTTTCCTGCTGTGCCCGCTGCTCCCCTCAGCAGTGTACTTCCGTTGATCTGCCTGTTCTGCTCCCCGCTCTCTGTGGTGAATCCTCTCACCCCCCCACACACACCTCTGGCCTGTACCCCAGTGCTTATATGCATGGATAAATAAATCTTTAAAAAATAATCAAGTTCATTACTGTTTTTAGATTCACATCAGGAAGAATTAAATGGTCATCGTTAAATTGAAAACTCTACTTTCAAACGAGCATGGTTACAAGGACAGTGCAGTGTGGGTAGTCCGCACTCACACATAACATATCTCAGATGTGTGTGCATGTATGCAGACACACACCAGCGCTCCCCAAAAGCAGCTAAAAGGCCACAAGCTTGCACGCCGGTCACCTGCCCTCAGAGCGGGGGCTCCCCTGGGAAGCACCAGGGCTGCCAGTCCGGGCAGCAGCACCAGCGGGCCCTGCAGGAGGCTCTCCTTGCCATGAGTCTAGACAGCGACACCCACGGCCACAGGTCAGCCTTGCGTCCTACTTTGCCAACCACACCAGGCTCATGAGGTCCAGCAGCTTCTGGGCTGGAGTAACCTGTCCCTGGCACAGCTGTCTTCCCGGTGTCCCCAAAGCAGCCTCTCCAGCCCCTGCCTGGAAAGAGAACTTAACAGGGTACTTGTGAGAACACTTCCCCTTCATTGGCTCTGCTACCTCTCCGGGCCCCCGCTTCTCCACTGCACAAATGCAGTAAGAGGTCTGTCTCTGCAACAGGACCAGGGACTCAGGTGACTTCAAAAGAAGAGGAAAAGCCTGGTGTCTCCAAGGGG
The DNA here is from genome assembly GCA_019455555.1 of Galemys pyrenaicus. Classification (NCBI taxonomy): domain Eukaryota; kingdom Metazoa; phylum Chordata; class Mammalia; order Eulipotyphla; family Talpidae; genus Galemys; species Galemys pyrenaicus. Next base: position 5,095,657 of record JAGFMF010011690.1, on the reverse strand, counting down.
ATGGTGGCTCAGCCATGAGCCACCGGTCAAGAGGGGACAAGAAGCAACTGTGAAGTAGTCCTCCAGGGCCAGCAGGCGCTCCAGCCCACAGGGAGACAGCCCCACGGGCCAGCCTCTGCCACCACCTGAGGACAGGATGACCTCCGAGCCATCTAACCCCCGCTCGGTGAGGTGCTGAGACTCCACCGTTGGACTCTAGTCGGCTTGCTGAAAATCAAACCAGTGACGCAATCTGCCAAATTCTTTGAGTTGGCAAGGAGTTTTTAATTGTCTGTTTCTTTGCCTCCCACCACCACCACCACTTTAAAACAAAGGGCCAGGGGCCTCCCTGGTGGCACAGCAGGTTGAGCACCACACTGTGAAGCATCCACAGCCACTGCAGCATGAGTTCGATCCCAGCTGCCGGCCAGGGAGGGGACCCACATGGTGCGGCCAGGGAGGGGACCCACATGGTGCGGCAGACCTTTCCTGCTGTGCCCGCTGCTCCCCTCAGCAGTGAATTTCAGTCAGTCTGCCTGTTCTGCTCCCCACTCTGTCTCTGGTGAATCCTCTCATCGCCCCCTGTTGCCTCTGGCCTGTACCACAGTTCTTGTGTGCATAAATAAATAAATCTTTAAAACAATTAAAAATAAAAACAAAGGGCCAGATTTCCCTTAAATGCACTCTTCTAATTTCCCTATCTATGCAGACTTGCACGTGCTCCAGCTCCAGAGGCTACCATACAAACACCCTCCACGGGGCCGAGGACACCCTCACAGCCACCGCACGTTGGGGAGGGGCACTGCAGGGGAGGCCCAGAGAGCCTTCACCAGCTTGAATTCAGAAACATACTCAGTGATTCTGAATAGTGGTGATCCAGGACTTGGAATTCTTTCTTCCCAACAGGGGATGGTGAGCAAATGTAATTCCGACTGCCCCTTTGTACACAAAAACCGATATCAAGCCACTGTTAGAAGGGTAGCTACCTCCGAGGTGATGGTGCACGGGTGACAGGGTGGTGGGAATTCCCTGGGGACTACAAATGATGTCAAACATAATCAAATAAATCTTTATAAAAAAAGAAAAAATTATTAAAATTGAGCATAAACAATAAATCATGAAGTATGTGTTAAAAAAATAAAATTGGAAAAGATCAAAGACTCTGTAGCTGCTCTGTCTAATAGAAGTCTTTGCGATGATGGAAATATTCTATCTCTGAGCTGCCTAACATGTTGTTAGCCATACTTAACAAATGAACCCTGAAATGTGGCTGGGGGATTGGAATTTAATTATTTATTTTATATTATTTGAATTAATTTCAATGTAATTTTGTATGGCCGCAGCTGGCTCGTGGCTACTATATTGGAAGAGCATTTCTCTTCCAGGGGTATAAAGATAACAGTATAAAGAGCACAAAGGACTATAGTGATGGTTCACAGGTGAATTGGTGGTGGGAATTTTACAGGGAATACACCCGAAAGGAGAAAGCATACATTGTACAAAAATGAACAATGATGTAGGAAATGTAGTGATGTAAAGAAATGTAATGATGTAAATGAACAATGATGCAAATTAAAAAAAAAGAAGGGGCAGCTCCCTGTCAGCACCCCATAATTATTATACAAGCCTCCCAAATTCCCCTTTGGTCACCTTTAGCCAGGTATTTCCTGTATTCCAACCGTGTTTGGTGTCTTCCTTCACACATCCTCTCTGACTACCAAAAATCCAATGAGTTAAAATGTGCCCCTGGCAGCATGGTGAGCGCCTCTTGCCCCAACATCAGGCTCTTAGAAGAAGCCCCCTTTCTGCCACTTTCCTGTGTCCTCCAGCTCCAGGGTCAGAAGTGTCACACCTTTGTTCTCCTGTTTCCCACTCTTGTAACAAAAAACTAAGGTGACATGCAATAAATCAGTTCTTGTGAAACTTTTTTAAAAGACACCAATTCTTCTTCACAAACTTTCCTAGAAGTTGAGCAACTGACCTGGAAGTAGAGCAGGGGCCCTGGACTTCCTGCCCCCTGAAAGTGCCTGAGCCTCTCCACTTGCTCCCGGCCCCTACACCCCTCTACCCAGAAGCACCTCCACTGGCCTAAGGCCAGCATTTGAAAAGCATCCCTCCTAAGTCATCGCCTGGAATTATTCAAATACCTACACAGATGCTCCTCTGATGTCCTGCTCAAGGGGCACTGGGGCTGCTAGCAGCACCACCAAGTGATTCTCCTGTAGCTTCATCCCTGGACACCAAATTCTGCACTTGGCATATAAAAGGCGGGCAAGGGGGGCCATTTCAGAACACAAAAGGGGGTGCACAAGTACAAAGTGTGGAGGACTGTATGTAAAGGAGTCTGCAAAACTGAGCGTTGCAAAAATCCATCTCTTTCTGCCAGAGAAGCTCAGGGGCCCAGGGAAGCCCCTGCAAAGTAGAAAACCTGACTACCACAGGCTCAGAGATGGAATATGAAACCCCACCAGCTACTGTTGTGAGACACTGAAAATACTCTCGGGCTTTGTTGTTGTTGTAGGGGTTTTTTTGGTTTGCTTTTGTTTTTTCAGAAAGGCTTTCTGAGGTTATGCAGCTGTCTAAAGAGGAATGGATGGGGTGCCCTCTTGAGGCGTCCACTGGCCAGGGCTTCCACGCTAACACAGGACGGGACCCCCGGCCGCCACACACCTCCCTGGGGCCCCAGCAGGGCCTGTGGACTGGCCAGCTTTGGTTGGAATTGAGGCTGGGGTGAGAAATATGTTTCAAGGACATTTGTCTCAGGAGACCTGTGCTCTGCCTGCACCCACCAGCTCAGCTGACTGCCAAGGACCCTGCTCTGGAACATGCCTGCAGTAACAGCTCTCAGGCGAGCCTACCTCCTGGAGCCCATCAAGCCACACTGGGCACCGACTGCTGCTACCCTCCCCCAGTCTCATGCACATCATGTTAAATCTAAAGATCAGTTTCCCTTCTCAACCGTTCTTGCCAGCAAACTCCCACCAGGAAGGTCAGTTCTGCTAGTGCCTCCAGCTCTGGGCCAAATCCTCCATGACAGCAAATGTGGAGAGGTGTCCGTGGTTCCCCGCCTGCCCTTTTTCTTATTTGGCCCTCACGATCAACCAGGGCTTTGGATGGAGTTCAACCATCCCATCCTCCTCGCTCCTTTACCCCAAGCCTGGCCTCTCCACAACCCCCCTTGGGCATTCAGAGAATATCACACCCAAGGTTCTTGAAGCCCATTGTCACTCTTCTCTCCAGATTTTTCCTGTCTTCAATTACAAACCAGTTCTAGAAATCCTGCCTCCACTCCAGTCCCTTTCCTACAAGTGAGTGCCAGGCGCTGAGCTGCATGACACACTAGTGCTGATGGAATCTGTGAGAAAGCTATCTGTTTCACAGAGAGGAACCAGAGACACACTGAGGTTGAATAACTCAGCTAGTTAGCAGCAGAACTGCAACTCGATGCTTCTACGGGCTAACAACTTGTTCAGCACACAGGCATGCCTGACCCTAAATAAGACGGTTATGACTGCATCCTACCAGACCTCATTTATCCCACATCACTTATATGAAAGGTAGATCTGCAGATACATCAACTTGAGAGCCCTCTATTTTGAGACTTCTTTCCTCGAGCCTAGGAGGTCTGTAAAAATGCCCAGTTGCTGAAGGCAGTAATGGGAGAAAGGGGTGAAGCATCTTAGCTTATTCTGTATCTCACTAGATCTCAAGAGAAGCTCAGTCAAGAACCAGGCCTGGGCTGATTCCAGTGCACTGTGATCCAGTTTGCCCCAGTTAGCTTCCATGAAAGACAAGTAAGAAGAGAGTGTTGCCTCACTTTAGACAAAGAAGGTAGAGGCTAGTGAGACTTTTGTTTTCTTTTTGGAACTTCAAATATGGGGCCAGCGAAAATGCCAGCCATGGGTGGGCCAGTGGAAACTGAACTTGAGTCAAAATCCCGCTTCAGGCTGCCTGGGCGCTTGCGGCTCTAGTCCATCCCAAAGGCAGTGCCTAATCCCTCTGAGGAATGGAGGCATGCCATTCAAATACTGCTCAGGGGCATCCCTGGTGGCACAAGGGGTTAAGCACCACCCTATGAAGCATCTGCAGCCACTGCGGCACAAGTTCGATCCCCGGCCAGGGAGCTGACCACATGGCACAGCTTCTGCCTTGCCCACTGCTCCCCTCAGCAGTGTATTTCAGTCGGTCTGCCTGTTCTACTCCCCACTCTGTCTCTGGTGAATCCTCTCACCCCCACACCTCTGGCCTGTACCCCAGTTCTTACATGCATAAATAAATCTGTACCCCAAAAAACAAATGCTGCTCAGCCTGGCCCCTCTGAGGTCTCTTCCTTCTCCCAGGGTTCAGACAGTGGCCCTTGGAGCCACAGCACCCCTTTCTCTCTCCTCCTCCTCTCAGACCCACTCAGGCCCCTGGCCACAGAGACAACCTTTAGCCCAAAGACTGAAAAAACTGTTTTAATAAATACAAAAATCTCCAATAATGACTCTGCTCAGCTCAGGGGCAGCAGGAGTGGAGTGGGGAACCCTTGGTGCTGAGTGAAGATAAATTAAAAATCCCAACAAGCCAGTGACATTATGTACAGAAGGGAAGAGGTGGGGCTTCCAAGGCAGAGGCCAGAGGGTGACAGGGCAGGAGCTGGCGTGGACGTGGCCTTGGTCTGCCCTGGCGGCCCCTCCCCGTCGTGGAGTTGTGGTTCCCAGAGGTAGTGGGGGAGAGAGAAGAGGAGCCAAAGGCACCAGATTCCCCACAGGAAAATGCAGGTCCTCAGTGCCATTCCTTCCCCCGACCCAGATCCGATCCTCTTGGTCATGTGGCCTTCAGGCTGCTCCCTAGGAGCCTTCAGCTGCTTTCTCCGGCTCTGGAACTGTCCTGGCCTCTGGGGCTGCTGGAGAGACAAGGGCATGGACTTGGAGAGGAAAAGGGAATGGGGTGGCATTGAGGGTGGGGCAGAACGACTTTCTGGTCCCAGAAAAGTCAGCATTTTCTTAGCAAGTCAGCACACACCAGCTGTGCAACCTCAGTTTAGTTGCCTAATTCTTCTGAGCTTGGAATCCATTTGTAAAGAAAAGATAATCAATATCAAGTGCACCAAGTTGCTATGAGGTCGGAAAGGAGCAGCGATTATGAAGCCGATGACACTGTTCCTGGCACAAGCGGATGCCCCCTTCCCTCCTAGGCTCGCCCCACAGTTCACAGGGGCTGGACCCCCACTTACGCCGCCGGGGTGTACAGTGAGAGCAGCAGCGATTCTCCTTCCCTGGGGCGCAGGACAGAGGCAGAGAACAGTCATCCCGCTCACAGTGGGGCACCCCTGCCTGTGCAAGACAGAGCAGATTCTGAGGACCCCCAGAAGTTCTGGGGTGCAAAGGCCTTCAGCTTCTTCAGGGAGCCTGGCCTCTCTGGGAAGATCTTTCCCCTCCAGAATAAGTCCCTAATGACCACCTCACACAAGCCCCCATTCCCCACTTACCCCACATCTGCAGGTAATACAGCTCATCTCCCCAAAGGGGGGCACCGAGGGGTGCCAGCTCTGGCTCTCTGGGAACCATTGACCCGCAAAACGGCAGCCCCTGGGCCCATCGGCCTGCATGGGATCCCCTAGCTGAGGTCGGACCCCTGACCCCACTGTTGGAAGGGAAAAAAGGAGGGAGGGAAGGAGAACTGGTCAGCAGAAGTGAGCTCTGTGCGAGCCAGCAGCTTTTATTTGCCTTTGACTCTCCAGCACCTAGCAGCTTCTGGCAATTAGTAGGTAATAAGTTTGGATTCGGATGGATGGATGGATGGATGGATGGATGGATGGATGGATGGATGGATGGATGGATGGATGGATGGATGGATGGGTGGATGGGTGGATGGGTGGATGGG
>JAGFMF010011690.1:5076065-5089735 GCA_019455555.1 Galemys pyrenaicus | reverse complement strand
ATGGATGGATGGATGGATGGATGGATGGATGGATGGATGGATGGATGGATGGATGGATGGGTGGGTGGGTGGATGGATGGGTGGGTGGGTGGATGGATGAATGGACGGATGGACAGACGGATGGATGGATAGATGATGGACGGAGGATGGATGGATGGATGGATGGATGGACAGGCGGACAGACGGACAGATGGATGGATGGACGGATGGATGGATGGATGGATGGGGCAGCAACTGGAACCCAACATAGCCCATAATACATGCACAGTCTTTCCATTTAGAGCCCTGGCCCCAGGCTAGGCACAAAGCAGTGCTCAATAAACCTGAGTTATCTGAGAAGTCCCTTCCATCCACCCTCACAACGCACCCCCTCACCCAGGACAGAGCAGTGAAGGGCCTTATCTGCCCCAAGAGGACTCAGTGCCCACCCCCCTCACCTGGACACTGTTTGCAGCAGTCAGTGGGGTTGGCGCGGACAGGCTGGGCACAGGCCAGCCGGGGACACTGTACCTTCTCACAGTGCACCTCTCCCGTGCCCCCCTGTAGGGATCCATTGAGTGAGGGGTGTCAGGAAGGAGGGGAGCACATAAGACTCCTGCTTTCTCCCTCTTCTTCCCCATACCTCAAATGTAACAGATGCATGGCCTCTTGCTCAGAAGCCCTGGGCGGGTGCTTTAGTGACCTGAGCTCAAATCCTCATTGTAACCCTGCAAGGTAGGCGCTATCATAGCTGCTCATCACGGGGGAGTGAGACTCGGGCGGGTACGGAAATTGCCCGAGGTTACGTGGCGTTAGCCAGCTGGCAGGGCCAGAATTCGTGCCCAAGTCAACCCTTGCCCTCTCCTACAGGAAGCCCATTCTCAAAGCCCAAAGGACTTCTCTCAAATTATTTTCACCCTTGAGTTCTCCTCACCCAGGATGGGTTTTCCTCTCCTGGCAGCCCCCTCCCCATCTCTGCAGACCCGGCTGGGTTATGGCACCAGAGAAGATTGGGCAGCCATACCTTGCAGGTGCAGACAGCACACTTAATTAAGCCAAACGGAGGCACGACGGGGTGCCACCGGGTACCCGCTGCCCGCCAGCTCCGGTCACCATCAAAATAGCAGCCTGGTGGGGGACAGTGCCCAGCTGCCATTAGTACTGAACTCAAGAGCTGGGCCCACAACCAAGGCTTGAAAGCTTAAGCCAACCCCACAAGGTCAAACCCCAGGACCCCCTCCTGGGCCAGTAACTCTAGCGAAGCCAGTCAGGTGCCACTTGAAACCTGAGCCCTTCAGCCTCCCCGCGCCCAGATACACTCTCACCTTCCTGTCTCCCTTCCAGTCCCACCCACCAACTCCTCTGCACTCCCAGCCCTGCACACAGCACCCAGCTCACCCTCTCCAGGGTCCCTGCTCCTTGGCAGCCCCGGCAGGTCCCTGGCATCTTGTTTCTCTACAAAGTAAAGGGCAAAGTGAAAGCAAAGGGTCACCCCCCTCCGTCCCTCCCTAGAGCCTCCTCTCCCACCAGCGGACCCTCAGTACCCTGCCCCCCTTTCAAGGCACTCACCTGGGCACACAGGGCAGCACTGGTCCGGAAGCTGCACAGGGCTTGGGCAGCTGGGCGGAGGGCATACCACAGGGTCACAAATCACTGTGCGCCTCTGCAGACAGAGAGAGAGAGAGAGAGAGGTGAGGAGCGGGTGGACTGGAATTCCCAGGCCCTTGGCCCAGACCCTCGGCCCCAGTGCACCCACCCCAGGCCTCCTACCTGGCAGGTGCAGAGGGAGCACAGTGGGTCATAGTTAGGTGCCCAATGAGCCCCATGGGGGCGCTGCTGCCCCTCGAAGAAGCAGGTGTTGGGGTCCCGGGGCCGCCCAGGGCCGCTGGGTTTGGCGAGCGCTGGGCTGTCAGGGCCTAACACAGCAGGCAGTGCGGGCAAGGCGGCTGCCACCGCATCCCGAGCCCCTGGTGCCCCCTCAGCACCCGCCACTGGCAGGCGTAGGCCGCCCGCCTGGCATTGGTTGGCAATGTGCACCTGGGAAGACAGGCAGGTGAGGGAGCATCCGGATCCCTCTTAAGTCTCCATCAGCGACCAGACAACCTGAGACACACACATGGGGCCCCCCGAGCATCCCTGCACCCCAAGAGATGCTACTAGTGACAGCAGTCACCCCACTGCCAGGGACCGAGGCTCAGCTGCCAGCTTGGCTCCTCCATGCTTTGACCACATCCTCCCAGCCAGCCGGGGGTCGGGAGCCACCTCCCCCAGGAATCAGAAAGCAAGTGACCAGAACAAGGGCACACGGCCCCCGCCCCACTCTGAACCGTCCCCATCGGGCCCCCACGACCTGCCTACCTGGCCTCGCAGCTCCCCTTGGGGGCTCCCCTTGGTGGCGATCAGCAGGGAAGCAGTGCCCTGTGCCAGGTGCCGGAGCAGCTCAGGTTCCAGGTCCTTCACCACGCCCTGGGCCTGCGATTAGGTAGGGAACAAGATGGAACAACGCCGCCCAAGACCGAGCTTCACAGAGGGAGAAACTGGGACCCAAGGAAGTTCAATGTCTCCAGGGTCGCAAAGCCATTAGCAATGGTGGTGAGCCAGGAAGCCAGGTCTCTGTGACCCCAAGTCACGGCATCCCTGCTTCCCTCTCCACAGACCCACAGAGCCCTTCATGCCAAAAAGCAAATGTTCCCAAGCTGCACCCACCACCGAGTTCTCACCTCTGAGCCATAGAACCCCTTCAGTAGCCGCCGGGGCCCTGGCAGCCCAGGAGGCCCGAGGAGGTGGGCAGTGACGGTGCCCTGCTCTGAGCCGCCAAGCCCAGCCAGCAGCACTTCATAGTGCAGGTGACAGTGGGCGTCCAAGGAGAGCCAGGCATGGCCTGCTGCCTGACTCTGCACGGGGGGCAACACCAGGGCGCCTGCCAGGGGCACAGGTAGCACTGGGTCCAACAGAGAAGAGGTGACACATGAGACGTGGCCCGGAGCAGCCGCTCAATCCCGAACTCCCCCTCCCCCCCAGCAAGGACTCTCCGAGCTGGTCGACAGTGCCCCAAGGCCTAGGGGCTGCAAGTCTCAGACCCCTGCACTGTGACAGCACGCCCCCTGGCAGGACTACCGGATATGTCCCCAGCGTCTCCAGAGACAACCTGGAGCCCAGGCACAGAGAAAGACACACCAGGCACTGGCTCTCTGGCTCCATCCCTCACAAGCCTCAGTGAGAGTTAGAGGACACAGAAGAGCAGGCACCCCGGGGCACTCACTATCATGGCGGGCGCTGTGCCCGCCGTAGAGCAGGGCAGCCACGTGCCCCCGCAGCTCTCCATCTGGTAAGTCCTTGGTGCCCACGTTGACAAACAGCTCATTCTGCAGCAGCATATGCGCCCCCCGGGCTCCCAGCCCAGGGCAGACACCCACAGCCTGGGGGGCAGAAAGGTAAGCCCTAAATGTACCCCACCACATCCCTGCTGTACCCTCTCCTCAGCTTTCACACAAGCCCGACGCCCTGAAGCCTGTCCACAGCTCACACACCCCCACCCTGCATACACACTTCCACATGCAGGTGACACTGGACAAGAACCTTGCAGGCCTGGGCCTCCCTGGAGGTACAGAGGTTAAAAACACAGTACTACCAAGCGGTCACCAGCCACTGCAGCATGAGTTCGACCTCCAGCTGGCCAGGGAGCTAACCTGTGGCACTGCAGACCTCTCCTAGCTCACCCACTGCTCCCCTCAGCAGTGCATTTCAGTAGACCCATCTGTTCTGCTCCTCATCTGTCTCTGGCGAGTCCTCTCACATCCCCCTGCCCCACACCTTTGGCCTACACCCCAGTTCTTTTTTTTTTAAAAGATTTATTTATTTATGCATACAAGAACTGGGGTACAGGCCAGAGGTGTGGGGGGGGGTGAGAGGATTCACCACAGAGAGCGGGGAGCAGAACAGGCAGATCAACAGAAGTACACTGCTGAGGGGAGCAGCCGGCACAGCAAGAGAGGTCTGCGGCACCATGTGGGTCACACTCCCCCGTTCCCCCCCACTTTGTGCTGCAGTGGCTGCAGTTTGCTTCATAGTGCGTTGCTTAACCCACTGCGCCACCAGGGAGGCCTATACACCCCAGTTCTTATATGCATAAATAAATAAATCTTTTTCAAAAAAGAACCTGGCGGGTCCACATTCAAGTCCCTCCCCTTTCACTGCCTACCTGTGTAAAAGCCTAGAAGAGCTACTATGATCCTTCACTTCCTCATCTATAAAATGGGTACTGTGAGAGCAAGAACTATATAAGTAAGCAACCAGAGAAGGCATAATGAGTAGCTCAGTGCTGTCACATGCTGTCACCTGTAACATGGTCTGATTACATGATGCGCCATGCTGGTGTCTGACTCCTGCCATCCGACACGCACTTACCCAGGACAGGACTCATAGCTGATTTTCTTTGTACTCCAAACCCTAGTCTAAAGCTCACCAAAAATGTGTCCAGTGAATCAATACATCAGTAAGAATGCCCCTGTGCAAGTGCCTGATCACCATTCAGCCCACCTGGCCCCCCACAGCCCCCACCTTGCAGCTCTGGGGCCCTGGGGCTCACGTCTACCTGAAGCACTCACCATCCGTCCTCCAGGCTGGAGCCCAGCCATGTGGCACAGGACAGAACGCTGGTTCCTTCTCTGAGGCTTCGTCTCCAGCGTTATGGCCACCACCTCACTGCCCGTACCTACCACTTGCACCTAGTGGGCAGGGTTGGAGGACAACTTGGAATGGCAGAGATGGCCTGGAGCCTGAACCACTGAAGGTGACTCCCAGGCCAACTCCCACCCTGTGCAGCCACCCTGCTGCACTCCCAGCTCCTGCAGCCCCGACTCTTACCTGGTAGATCAGGGAGCCGTTTCCTAGCAGCATAAGGCTGGCTGAGCCGGCTGCACCCGTCTGAACTGGGTTCAGGGCCTCAGCCCCACAAAGGACACTTTGCAGGACTGTAGAGGGGCAAGACAGAGAGCGGCTTAGCCTTGCTCATCTCCCCCAGTCCCAGGATCCCTCCCATTGAGAGCCCAGCCCCTCCCTGCCCTGGTCTGGCCTCTCAGTTGTGTGCCCAGGGTGCCAGGCCCCACCCAGACTCACCATCGCAGCTCTGCCTGGCAGCAATGTGTCCACTGATGCGTGGCCCTGGCCCACCTGCCCTCTGCAGGGCCATCTGCAGCTCCCCCAGCACCAGCCAGTCCATCTCCTGGGCTGTCAGATTGGGCAGCACCTCAGCAAAGCCCTGCTCCTGGGGACAGAGCAGGGTACGGTGGGCAGCAGCGAGAGACTAGAGATGGTTACAGCAAGAGCCAGATCCTCACTCACCTGAGCTGAGGCATTGGCCTGGAGCTCTCGCAACAGCTGCCCGTCATGCAGAAGCTGGAGCCGCAAGGGAACCTGGGCTGGCCCTGCAATGGTGACACATATGGACACCTCTGAGAGCCAGATGCTCTCCCAACCCTCTCATGGGCTCTTGCCCCATCCACTTACCCCCACTCCTAGACTCCAGCAGCCCACGGAAGAGTAGCAAAAAATGCAAGGAGTCCTCCGTGTCACTGAGCGTGAGAAGGGTGATGCCACCAATGCCCTGCTGGGGGGGGCCCTCTAGGGTCAGGATGGCACTGAAGGTCTCTGGGGGAGGGGAGAGCAAAAGACATCATCAGAGAGTCTTCAGCCCACTCTTTTCCTCGGGATAAAAAACTCAGAATTGTACATCCAGGGGCCCTTTGCCCCCTCACCTGCAGCCAGGGCCCGGTGCCGGATGAGAGGCCCCCAGACCTCCCCCGAAGGGTGAGAGGGTGTCACCAGTGCCACATACAGCTGTTCTGCCCTGAGGAGCCGCAGAGACAACCGAGGCACTGCCCGCCACACCCCACAGACCTGGAGCAGAGAGACAAGAAGGCCCTACTCAGACAGTAAGCAGGACAGGCCCTGAGCACCCAGCTCTGGTGTGGAAGGAATGCGGGAAGGAGACCCCAGGCCCTCCTAGGAAGCTGGAGAAGGGGCCCTGGAGCCAGATGCTTGGGTCCAAATCCTGGCTCCACCACTTACTAGCTGTGTGACCTTGGGCAAATCCCATGCTGCTACTGAGCCTCAGTCCCCTCATCTGTAAAATGGCCATCATAATGTCAGTGCCTTCCTGCCACTGGACTGCTGTGAGGGCCGGAGGCAACACAGCGCTGCCGGCACTGTGCCCACACGGGTAAGCACTCATAAATGGCGTCATCTCACCAGGCCATCTTGGCTGGGGGCAGCAGGGTGTTCAAACAGGATGCTGCCGCCGGAGTCTGAGAAGCGGATCCGAGTGGGCCGGTCCAGCCTGGGAATAAGAGGTCCAGTGAAGCCCAAGTCTGAGCCTGGGACATAGCAGCTCCTCCAGCCTCTCCCAACTCTCCCTCCCGCCCCCATCTGACCCCTGGTTTCTCCTTCCCCCTTCTCACTGCCGGTAGGAGATGGAGAAACGGAGGCTGGAGCGCAGTAGCGACACTCTGGCCCGCGCCACGGCCAGCGACCTCGGCCCAGTCAGCAGCGCCACGAAGTCTGCGAGGGGGGAAGAGGTCCCGAGTAGCACCGCGTGCAGTGCGCCCAGCCCCAACTACAATCCAACCCTTCCTTCCTCAGCCCACCCCCGCCCCCAGCCTACCGGTATGACCCTCTCCACGAATGCGATCCTCAGCTCCTGGCTCCCCGCGGTCGCTGTAGCTGCGGTGCTCTGGGTCCCGGGGATACTCGAAGGCCAGGCCCGTGGGCTGCCTCTCTGAACTGCTGCGCTCTGCGCCAGGGTGGGGACACGGGCTTCAGTCCGGCACTGGGAAGACCAGTCGGTGCTGCATCTGCCCCGCCAGCAGGCTCGGGACAAGGAGCGAGGAGGAGCCTTACCCTGGGGGCAGGTCTGGCAGCAGTGTCCAGGCAGCTGGCGCGGCTGCCCACAGGTCAGGGTTGGGCACTCGGGTTTGATGTTCTTGCAGCTGACCCTGCCTGGGCCCCTGGCGCGGCGACCCCACTGAGGCTACTCAAGGAGAAGACCAGGAGACGAGTGAGGGCGGGAAGTCAACCCGTGGGACCCAAGGGCATGCACGGGAGGGAGAATCACCAGCCCACGCCAGGGTCAGGCAGTCTGCTACTTACAAGCTGCATGACCCCAGACAAGGCATTTAGCCTCTCTGGGCTTTAGGGTCCCCATCTGGAAAATGGGGATAATCTAGCAGGGTTCTATTAGGAGTTACGTGAGCGACAGAAGAAATGGCATCGGCACAGGGCGTGACACACAGTGGCGATCAGTTATCGTCAACACCTGAGACTTGAAGGGGGCGCCAGGAAAAGACTCCAAGGATCCAGGGCGCTCAGCCCGCGAGGGTCCGGGCCGAGGCGGCGGGGTCCACTCACCGCCTCGCAAGAGCACAGCACGCAGCGCATCACCCCGAAGGGCTCCCCCAGGTCCGGGTGCCACGTCTCGTCTAAGGCATAGACCTTCCCGCCGAAGGAGCAGCCTGCGGGGACGGGCTTGGCTGACGGCCGCTGTCCTGCTCCTGCCGTGTGCCCGCCCAGGGCGCTGTCGGCCGGGCCTGGGGTTCCCGGGCACCACGCGCCTCGCGGCCCCCGCCCACCCCCCGGGCAGCCCGCCGAGCCGAGCCACCTGCGCCCGGCGCCCCCTCCGGCCGGCGCGGACTTAACCCCGAGGCGGACTCCCCGCCGGCGCCTACCCCGAGAGCCCACCTACCTGCCGCTCCCCGAATGGGCAGCGGCTCCTTCTCGGGCCGGATGGGCAGCGCGGGGGGCTCGGGGCCGGCGCCGCGGGCCGGCCGGGAGCCGAGCAGCAGCAGCCCAAAGAGCAGCAGCGGGGCCGGCGGGGCCGGGAGGCTCGGCATGACGCGAACCGGACAGCTGGGGAGGCGGGAGGGAGGAGGGAGCGGGCGAGGGAGGAGGGCGGTGGAGGAGGGCCGGTCCGGGGGCGGTGCGGCGGGAGGGGGCCGGGGCCAGGGCCGGGGCACTGCGGCGAGGGGCTCGTCGGGCGGCCGCGGAGTCGGCGCCGGGCCGGGCCGGGCGGGGCGGGAGGAGCCGCCGGGAGGGGTGCGAGCGGGCGGGCGCGGACCCGGGCCGTACGCGGCTCTACTGCCCCGGGCGCCGACTCCGGCCCGTTTTATGCCCTGCGCCCGGCGCCCCGGCCGGGGGCCTCCTCCTCAGCAAACGGGGCGGCGGCGGCGACTCGGCTAGGGGCCGGGCTGAGCCCGGGGGGTCCGGCCCTGCAGCCGCGGCCCGGATCGCTAGTGGGGGAGGGGAGGGAGGGGCAGGGGAGAAGGGAGGGGCCGGAGGGGAAGGGGGAGTCTGGGGGGAGGGGAGGGACCAGGGGGCGCGAAGAAGGGAGGAGAGGCTGGTCTGGAGCCCCCCGCTGCTGGCCGCCACTGGGCGGCTGGACCAGGAGATGCGTAGACGCCCCAGGACTGGAGCCCCGAGCCAGGGAGGGGCAGAGGCTGGGCCTTCCTGCCGGAAGGGTGAAGACTTGTCTTTAACGATGACAAAGTGCTGGGAGGGCCTGTCAACCTATCTCCCCCGACTCTGGGCCCACAGCACCTCTCAAACCCCGCACCCCCCACTCTCACTGCCCAGCAGTCTCCGCACCTCTGCTTGAAATGCCGGGCCTCAGTCTCCTGTTCCCCCAGGGACAGAGACTTAGCCAGAAGCAGATGGTATCCCCTGCTTGGTGACATGTTTCCCTCCCTACTGTTACCTGTCTTCAGGCCCATCCAAGCATCATTGTGTCCAGTCCGACATGCTTTCTTATCCTCTTCTCCACCCAGGGGACCCTCAGCCTCTGCACCCCACCCCACCCCCAACCTCCTTTGTCTCAGTTTCCTGGTCATGACTGCCTCCCTGTCCCCTCCCACCCCCACAGGCCACCATCCTCCCAAACACCCAGCACCCTCCTTCCTAATCTTGGGAGGCATCTCTTCTGGCTGAACTGGAGAATTCCGGGATCTAGGCCATACTCCTAAGCAGACAGCCCCATCCTTGGGAGGAGGAGCAGGAGAGAGCCTGAGGAAGAACTGGGGGAGGAGGGGTTTGATGGGAGCAAGGTCAGGCCAGGAGGCCCCTGAGGACAGAGACTGTGGGGAGACTGGGGTTGAGGGGAAAGCAAAAGAACTAGAGCCAAGGAGGGCCAAAGGAAGAGGGGGCTGGGGAGGTATTTGCGGGGGAGGTTCAGCAGCTGTCTTTCCTAAGACAGGGACACATGGGCCTGTTATTCCTCTTGTCACATGTGATGGTAGGACACAGAAGAAGGAGAAAGAATGGACAAGCAAAGGAGGGCACAGGCACAGAGATAAGTGGGCTTAGCTGTCTGAGCCAGTGGACCCCAGCAGAGGAACACCTGAGCTCAGCACACACACCCTTCACCTCATAGTTCTCTTAAACTCTCCTAACCCTTTCCCCGAAACACTGATCCCTGACAGTGTCATTCTTTAATATAGGTAGTGCCCACTTGGAAAGGGGAATAAGACAGGACCCCTTAGGGAACTATAGGCAAGAAAAGCAGGAAAGCACAAGTCCTACTGAATTTCAGCAGCAGGTGTGGTATCTAGGGAAAAGAAATTTGGACAGTCAGGAACTGAAAAACCTACCAATTCTAAAACTAGACCTCTGTGCCTCTTCTCCCGGGACAAAAATGTCCTGCCAGATTCCTCCTGAAAAAAAAAAAACCCTCAGTTCCCCTCCCATCTCCTACCCCCAACCAAGTCCCAAGCTTGCCATCTCCCAGGAAAAGATGGATCCTTCTATCCAGACCTTCCCTGTGGTGTGTGGGGGTGGTGGAGCTGGGCTTTGCTAGTGGACCAGGGTCCAGACAGGGGCTCTAGGTCCAACGAGGGTGGGAGGAGAAGGCGTCACTTCCGGGGGCCCTAGCCAGTGTCTGGTGGCTCCCTGCTCTCTGATTGGGC
Organism: Galemys pyrenaicus; assembly: GCA_019455555.1. Lineage (NCBI taxonomy): Eukaryota > Metazoa > Chordata > Mammalia > Eulipotyphla > Talpidae > Galemys > Galemys pyrenaicus. The sequence goes on along the minus strand of JAGFMF010011690.1, from coordinate 5,079,806 downwards.
AGAAGTGGCCTGGGCAGGCTTGTGACCCCACTGCCGTGGAGGGGCTATGCCCCAACGCCACATGTCTTCCTACCAATCTGCTCCCCAGAGTGCTGCCTGCTCTGCACCTAGGTCCTGGAACCCTTCTCTGCCTGGTGAGTGGCCAGCAGGCTTTGGAGTTAAGCGAGGGTAGGAAGGACAGGAAAGAGGAATTGGGCTCTCAGCTGGGGGAGGGGCAGCAAACTGGAACCTACAGGCACTGACCTTTGTCGAGAAGAGAGTAGCCTTCCCAGAATGGGAGGAGCAGGACAGAGCAGGGGTAGGGGGTGGGGTGCCGGGTTCTGTGGGACTGATCAGATTTGGTGGAATACAGCACAGTCCAGGCTGACCCTAGAGAAAAGGCCCATCAACCCAGGGAGAGAATAAGGAAAGAGGGGCATGTAGGGCTTAGGGAACTCAGCACCAAGATGGATACAGCCCCAGTCCCCATTTTACCCAGTCATTCTTAGTGAGCTTAAAGTTCTGAATGCTGGGGCGGCGGGAAGAAGCTGGGTCAGACAAGCCAGAGCCCAAGGAGAGGGTAATGGGAGGAGGGCCCATGCATGTTGACAGACCTACAGGAAATCCCAATATTGAATCAGGTGCAGGCCTCTTTGCACAACTTGTGAAAGAAGGAGGAAACCATGTGGGGGGCCCTGTGAAGGAACCGGAAGGGGCTGCAGTGGGGGCAGGGAAAAGGTGTGGGCTATGAGATAGACACGGTGGGTGTCTAAGGTGAGCTTAGCCACTTAAAATGATCATCACCCGACTCAGCAGGTGCTTATCCTGGCCAGCTTGCCTCAGGAAGGAAGTGCTAGTACTGTTAGCCCATCTCTCTGCTTTGGATCATCAGGTATTTCAGAACTTGGAATGCAAAGGAGAACTCCAAGAGGCTTTATTGGGGGGTGTGGGGTATAAAAAAGGAATGGAAGGTTAACTTCTCTGACACCACCTTCTCTTAACCTTTTAATCATCGACCTCTTAGTAGTCCAGTTTCATTTTTGTCCAAATCCCTACCTCAACCCCATTCCCTAGGCCACCCCTTATACATTATGCATGTTTGCTCATCCTGGTCCTATATCCTGTTTTCTGCTCTCTTCCCTGGGCTTGTGTCATAATACTTCCATTCTTTGTTCCCATCCCAAATGTTCTCCAGCCACATAACCGAGGTTGCTCAGAATCTGCGCTCAATCAAGATGTGTGTGCACATATCCTGTCCTGCTCTGAGCAGAGGGCAGGGCAGACCCCGTCAGTTTCAAGGAGGAGCCCTGATAAAGCGAGGCCGACAGTCAGAGCTTAGTAGTTGTAGACTGGTCAGCATCTGAAGCCCTCCCAGCTTCTTTTCCCCCAGGAGAATCTTTTTCTTAAAACTTTATTAAACGGGGCCTCCCTGGTGGCGCAGTGGGTTAAGCAACTCACTATGAGACAAACTGCAGACACTGCAGCACCAGTTCGATCCCGGTTCGATCCCGGTTCGATCCCGGCTCGATCCCAGCTCGATTCCGAGTTCGATCCCTGCGGCCAGCCAGGGAGGGGACCCACATGGCGCAGCAGACCTCTCCTGCCTCGCCCTGCTGCTCCCCTCAGCAGTGTGTTTCAGTCAGTCTGCCTATTCTGTTCCTGGCTGTCTCTGGTGAATCCTCTCACCTCCCTGGACTCCGGCCTATGCCCCAGTTCTTGTATGCATAAATAAAAAAAAATCTTAAACAAAAAAACTTGACTAAATATTCCTTATTCTTGTCATTTTCAGGATAGATTCCAGACCCTGTGGCCCACCTGTCCCCACCCTACTCTGCCCAGAGGTACAAGAGCCCAAGCCGCCTCCATGGCCCCAGGAAGGGTTCAGGGGAGAGGCCCCATTCAGGGAGCCACTCCAAACAGACAACTGGGCCAGAATGGAGCTGACTGGTAAGACACATGAGGGACCAGGGACAAATCATAACTGGTAATGGGGGAAAGAAAGGAGATATGCTTCCGGGGAGGGCTGGGAAAACCCAATCTCCCGGGAACAAGGTATCTGAGGGAAGATTCATGGATTTCAGGTCTGGGTTCAAATAGGGTTTCCTGGACCCCTACCCAACAATGATTTCTTCCTTATCCACCCCTTTCGACCGCCCCTCTCCTCATCTAAGAATTGCTCCTCGTGGTTATGCTTCTCCTAACTGCAAGACTAACTCTGTCCAGCCCGGCTCCTCCGGCCTGCGATCCCCGACTCCTAAATAAAATGCTTCGTGACTCCCATGCTCTTCATGGCAGACTGGTGAGAATCCCCAAGCACTCTCCCCTCTCTCCAGTTAACTGGTAAGAAACCCTCATCCCATTACGTCCTCACTCACTGATGCGATCACTATTCTTCCAAAAGATAGTGACTTTGACGACCACTACTTCTCGATTACCCCTCCTTGACAAAGATGATGATTTGCAGTCAAGTCCTTCTAAAACTCTAGTCTGAACATACTACATATGGAATCTATTCTGGCCATTGTGCTACCATACATCTCTATTTTAGCTCCTCCCACCCCCCAATCTTTTCAACAGAGCCAGTGCCCTGATGTTAACCCCTTGTCTACACCTGTCCTGCTGCCTGCTGTGGACTTTAGCCTGGGAGAATGGAAAACCCAGACGGTAAGAACGCCATCACTTCCCTGGATTCTCCTAATCCTGTCTTCTTCTGTATCCTAATGTTTCTCATAGATTCTTCAAATTTCTGAGTTCCCTAAAAATCATCACACCTTCAACTAGGCCACCCTAACACAATCTGTATTCTACCATGCTGATTCATCCTCTGGATAAGATGGTGGTTTGCCATGCCAGTATGTCAAAGAGCTGCATACCATGAAAGGCTGAATAAAAGTCTCTTGTAGCCATGCCTTTGACCTATGTCCATTTAGCCATCTCAGATTAGCATGAAGAAGTAACACTGTTCTGTTATCCACAGATGACACAAAGCTGAGAAGCAAAGCTAAAATAACAAAAGACAGATTGATTCAAATTGCCAAAAGACTAGACCAAAAGCAGGGCCTCCCTAGTGGCACAGGGGTTAAGTCTCAGTGCTATCAAGCTATCACGAGCCACTGCAGCACGAGTTCAAACTGTAGCACAAGCTGGAGTTCTAGATAGTTCCCCAGCCAGGGAGCTAACCCACATGGCCCAGCAGACCTCTCCTGTCTTGCCCGCTGCTCCCCTCAGCAGTGTATTTTAGTAGATCTGCCTGTTCTGCTCCCCACTCTGTCTCTGGTGAGTCCTCTCCCTCCCTGTACCTCTGGCTACACCCCAGCTCTTTTGTGCATGAATAAAAACAAATATATGTATTTTTAAAGACGATGAAATTTAACATATCAAATTCTACATGTGTAAAGTGACTGAGTAAGTCCTATTCTAGCTTCAGGTCATGAGGCCCCTGCTTCCCTCAAACTTCTAGCCCTAAATGTTACTTTGAAGAAGACCTAAAAGGGTTAGGTTGACAGCAGCCTTACCATGTAACATCATTGATAGAGGATGGTGGAGAAAGGGTCATGATTGTTTTGTATTGTTGTTTGAAAAAGGATAATTGATTGTTTTGTTTTGATTGACATCAGCACAATGTTTTGTTTTGGAGCAGTGATTTTAAAAACTAGTGATTCAGGGGCCTCCCTGGTGGCGCAGTGGGTTAAGCAACGCATTATGAAGCAAACCGCAACCACTGCAGCACAAGTTCGATCCCTGCTGCCGGCCAGGGAGGGG
>JAGFMF010011690.1:5046523-5075883 GCA_019455555.1 Galemys pyrenaicus | reverse complement strand
TCTGCTCCCCGCTCTGTCTGTGGTGACTCCTCTCACCCCCCACACCTCTGGCCTGTACCCCAGTGCTTGTATGCATAAATAAATAAATCTTTAAAAAAAAAAAAAAACTAGTGATTCAGTGATTTTAGGTGACTTCAGATGTTTAGGATCCACATTGTGGAAAATTCCTATAAAACTTGATTCTGAATGGACTGCACTTAAAAGTAGGGGGCTGAGTACTAGACATCCTCCTCTAAACTTGGTAAGTTATTAAGCAGGACCATGTTTAAGATATATTTATGCATACATGAACTGGGGTACAGGCCAGAGATGTGGGGGTGAGAGGACCCACCAGAGACAGAGTGGGGAACAGAACAGGCAGATCCACTGAAATACACTGCTGAGGGGAGCAGTGGGCGAGGCAGGAGAGGTCTGCTGTGCCAAGTGGGCCACCTCCCTGGCTGAGGATTGGACTTGTGCTGTAGTTACTGCAGATGCTTCATGGTGCAGTGCTTAACCCCTTGTGCCACCAGGGAGGCCCCAACGGACCATGTGAAATTAGCATATGGAGGAGGCAGCCCAAACAGTGAGAGGTTAGAAAACATGTTACTTGAGGAATAGTTAAAAAGAAGTGCTTGTCCGACTAGCTGGCAGAGAAATGGTAGGCTCGTGCTTAGCAAGTGCTTTCATCTGTGACTCAGAAACTCTGCTGGAAGAGAGCATGCATGCCTTGGAAGGTTAAGTATTCTATCCTCAAGATCCCTGTGATCCCCTTTCTTCTCTCAGCTCTTCCAGGGGACAGGACTAAGAAGGGCAGTTCCTGGGCACCCCTTGTTGATCCAGCTGTCATTTATCAGAAGACCTTTCCCTTTGTCTTTATCTTTATAATGCTCTCACTTCTATATTGTTTTTAAAAATCAATGATCCTAGGGTTATGTAGCAGGACGAGATTTACAGCACAAGAACCAAGAGGTAAAGCTGTAATACAGCAGATATCAGCATAATGTAAGAAAAGAAGAAATGTTCTGACTGAAATTAAGTGTAAGACCAGTCTGGGTTACTGGACACTAGGGTTGTTCAAGCAGAGGCTGATGACCAATTGTCAGGAGACTGTTAGGGAATTCCTATGCAGGGTGGGACCTTGGTCCTGTCCAATTCCCAGCTCCTATGATTCATTGTGCTGGCTCCTCCTAGAGACTCCCCACCCGCTCTGAGCATGCCCTTTGAAGCAGTCCACTTCTTTCTTCCATTTCTTTCCCAGGAGCAGACCAAGGCACAGGATGTCCTAGGAGCAGCAGCCCTTCTGCTAGAGGGGGTGATAGCAGCACGGGGACAACTGAGGCCCACTTGCCTCTCATCCCTCCTTGGACAGCTTTCTGGACAAGTCCGCCTCCTCCTTGGTGCCCTGCAGGGCCTCATTGGAACCCAGGTAAATCCCCAGTGAACGCAACTATAGAAATTGTCCTTTTCTGGCTCAGTCCCCTAGAAAACCAGAGGGAAGAAAGGGAAATTCTAGGGATCTTGAAGATCTGACTTACCAAGAAGTACTGCCTCTCAGCCATAAAACCTGGGTCCCGGTGCCCTTTCTTTCCCATGTAACCAAGGGAGGCCTATACGAACCATGTCTCTGGCCTCAGGCCGATCCTCTGCCCTTAGCTTCCTCCACAGGGCAGGACCACAGCTCACAAGGATCCCAGAGCTCTCTTCCTGAGCTTCCAACAGCTGCTCCGAGGAAAAGTGCGTTTCCTGCTGCTTGTAGTAGGACCCACTCTCTGTGCCAAGAGGACCCTACCCACCACAGCTGTCCCGAGCAGTACCTCGCCATTCCTCACGTTGAACAACAGGACTTCTGGATTGCTGGAGACAAACTCCAATGTCTCAGCCAGAACTACTGGCTCTGGGCTTCTGAAGAGGCTGCAGGGATTCAGAGCCAGGATTCCTGGTCTGCTGAACCAAACCTTCAGGTCTCCAGACCAAATCCCTGGACACCTGAACAGGACACACAGACCCTTGAATGGAACTCACGGACTCTTTCCTGGATCATCTCCCAGGGCCCTAGGATTCATGGACATTCCTCAAGGAACTCTGGACACAGGCTCCCCAATAGCTAACTTCCAGCCTGGATATTATTCTTCTCCAACCCATCCTCCTACCGGACTATATACACTTTCCTCTCCTTCACCCACCTTGCCCACCCCCATGGTCGAGCTCCAACCCCCACTTCATGACCCTTCTGCTGTCGTGCCCAGCACTACGAGTCCTCTTCTAACTATAGCCCACCCTCACTTCCAGAACCTGTCTCAGGAAGAGTAAGGTATTTGGGTACTGCCAATATCCACATTGTCTCCCATGTAGAATTCCCTTCTGTGGAGAAGCAACTGCAGCTATACCAGATTCCCTGCTTTCACCTGAAACCCAAGTCCTGGTAAGGAGGGATACACAGGACAGAAAAAGGGATAATTTTTCACTATATTATAAAACTTCAGAAGCTATTTTTTTAAACTATCAATAATATTCACCAGAGCAGCTAGTTATCGTTGGTCTATTTCCTGCATAAATTTATAACTTACTAACTTTCTACATGCTCTTTGTCATAAGATAACCCTGCAGAGGCCTGCACTGGCCTCGTCTCTAACCTTGCATCAGAGAGAAGGGTTTGGTTTTCTGCTCAGAAGTTAAGGTTAAGTCTTTTTTACTATCATTCTCAATGGGGCTCTGATCTCCTTTTTTTAGGTGCGCCTTACTCTTGAGAAATTAATGACAAGTTGTCTCTCAGACAACTGTGTGTCCCTACACAGTAGTGAAACCTGAACTTAGGCAAATAATGAGAACCCAAAAGATAACCCAAAAGCAAGGGGAAAGTTTTCTTCTAGGGGGTGATAAGTTCCACCTACACACACCCTCCACACCCTCCACCCCCACCACCCCTTAAAAAAAAAAAAAAGAAAGAAAGCTCACAGGAAGCCTTAGAGAGCCTCACACCCCAGGTAAAGCTGTGCAGACAGTTCAGTCAAGACAAGTCTTGGATGTGACAGCTGAGCAAATAGCTGGGGCTTTGGCAGCTCAGCAGGAAGCTTCACCAGGCATGGGTTCCTGCCTCCCCCCTGTGGAGGTCAGGGGGAAGTGCAGGAAGTGGAAAGAGTCGGTCTCCTAGGGCTCACACAGCAGGAGAGACAAGAAAAAGTCAAGTACTAGGTGGAAGGCTCATTTCCCAGTTCCCAGGAGTATATATATTCAATAGTATCCAAAAAGTGACCCCACATGACCACTGTGAACTCTGCTGGAGGACCCCCAGAAAAGAAGCCAGGCTTCTGGAGCTTTGCAAGTAAATAATGCCTTGGTGCTTAAAAAGATGGTTTTATTGCCCAAAGCAAAAATTCCCTTGCAAGAGTCAGTACTATCTCTGAAGGCTCCAGTAGGAAAACTAAGTTAGCTTATTTTTCTCCATCCCCCACCCCACAAAGGAGAGAAAAGGCCACCAGGTAGACAAAGACACCAGGAGTTCCCAACGGTTTCACAGCCTGTTAGCAGGAAAGCAAGTCTAGGTTGACATTAGTCTGTCTGGAGCCTATGTTCTCCCCAGTGGGGTGTCATGTCCAATCTAACATTCAGGGATTCTATTTCTCAGGGAGAAGTTCCAAGTCCCTAGGAAGTAAAGACACCAACAGTAAAAGTTTTAAGTAGAAAATCAAAGCTCCTGGTGGGGGTACCCAATTCAGAGATCTCCAGGTGTCCCTCTCCCATCGTGAACAGAACAGTTGCCATGGAGAAGGAACCAACAAGTGCACAATGCTCAAAAGGGTTACTCAAATCTTGGATGGTGTCAGTTTCTGCCAGGGAGAAAACCTTCACCCACACTACAAATTCCAGCATGCAGTCAAGGGAATGGTCAGTGGAAATTACTAAAACACTGAAGGTTAAATCTAATGAGCAAATGAAACTTTATGGTATACAAGAGCCAGCACTCATAACAAGATATGCCAAAGGGACCAGTTTTCAGCACAAATGAAAGACAAGGATAACAAAACTTTAAGATACAGCCAGAAATTTCCAGACAGCCACTATTGGCATTTGACTTTCTCCAAGGAAAATGTAAATAATTCCTGAGTTTCTTCAGTGTGCACTGATCTGCAACTGTTGAGGAACTAACCCATTCCCAGATCATTCTGATTCTACTTCTTCCCTGTATACTAAAAACACTGTTCAAACCAGAACGTTATCTTCAATCAACTATGTACTGGTTCTCTTTCTTCTGCCACTCCAGAGAAGCTAGGCCAGTCTAAAGGCCATGCCACAAACTATTGCTGGTAGTTAATATAACCTAAATACATCTTTCTCCAACCCTCACCTGTCTTCTGCCCCACCCTCCAAACCTGACTCATGAAAGGCTCTAAATTCTGTAAAATTTCATCTCAACCCCCCACTGTACCTCCTATTTGCCTTTCCCTTCCCCCTACTCCACAGTGAGGCAAAAGAGACACCTTTTCCTCCCCCTGCAGAGGCTATCCATTTTCAACCCATTTCCCTAAATACTATTTCTAACACCTCCCATAAAGACCTGAAAATGATGGGGAAGGAGACACCCCAGGCATCCCAGCAGGAGGCCCAACCGCCTTGGCAAAACCAGATCTGAGAGATAACTGCTTAATACACAAGTCACAATCTTTCTGGATCATTACCTTGAATTTACCAGGGGAAACTAAAGTCCCATGAAATTCCTCAGAGACCTCGAAGTTCAAGGCTAAACAGCCAGCTCCTATGCCTTAGCTCTTGTAAGCACTACCATTCCTCAACTTTGTTCTTCCTCCATTTTTAAGTTAGTGATTGCAGTCAGGCTGCTGTATTGTCCTGGGCACTGCCATTGGACTGCCAAACTCATTGATATTGCTGCCCTGTCCACTTCACTGGTCTCTGCAGCAGCTCCCTGTTCAGTGTCACTGGTAATAACCACCACTTACCCTCCCCTCCAGGTCACCACTAGAATGTAGAACAGAGAGCTAGCTCCCCCACCTGCTCCCATAATCACCCACACTCTTCCTATTCTCCTCATAGTCACATCTCATTCCTGTGTCTAAAAGCCTCCACCCCAAAACTTCCATAAAATTGATGAACATTTTCAGGCTATGCAAGTGACTCATTCAATTCAGCATGATCTGACTTCCTAAGAGAATGAAAGTATTGGAAGGACATGAGCAGGGCTCCTTGCCAATTCAAAATTCTATGCCAGATGGGTGGTATCTTCCGGGCCTAGGGTGCCCTCAGGAGCCAAAAGTGCAACATTTTCTCTCCCAGACAGAAAATCACATTGGAGGATAAGTGTTGGGAAGAGTCAACCAGGAGAATTAGATAATACCGAACTCAGATACCAAAAGGCTAATTAATATATGGCCTACACTGACATGTCATCACCTAGCTGTCTCAGTCAGAAACAGAATACACCATAGGTGAGTTGGAAAAAAATAACTATATTAAAAAAAAAAAATTAAAGGGGAAGAGTCTGAAAAAGTAGAGTTTAATTTAAAAAAATCATATACACAAAACAACTCTGATTCCTTTGAAGCCCTCCACAGGTGTGTTAAGTTTCCCACTGAGGCAGGCCACCTCAAGATGCACCTACAGTGACCAGAGAGATAGGCCCTCCTCAACAGATGAACAACAGCAACGACTGCTCAGGCCTGAGTAACTGTCCAAGGCCTGAGAGACTAAGTGGCAAGGTTGGCTTCCTGGGCGGTTCAGAAGGCCAGTTTCTTCATCAGCAGATAAACTCTGGAATCTACTTCAAATCCATGCAGGTTGTTGGCATCGCCCTGCAGCCTCATGAGCAGGCCCCCATAGGACACGTAGGCAGATCTGAAACAGAAGACCCAATCTCAGAGTCTGAGCTTTGGGGGAGCAGCTGCTACTCAGCAGCTCTCCATCCCGCCGTAATACAGAGGCACTCTCCTGGTATTCCATCATTAGGAACCAAAATTCTGACCAAGACAAATGCGGAGATATGTGCTAGCCAGTGTTCTTTATATTAGCAAAGGTGGAAAATACTACATGCACAGAATAAGGGAAATGGTCAAATGAATGAAGATGCCATTTACTGGAATGTCATGCAGTTATTAACATATTTAAGAAAAGCTTTAAACTGACATGCAGAAACAGGTTTTACGTAACATTAGGCAAACAGAAGAAAACAATAACATGATTTCAGGAAAAAGTACACAAGAAAAAAACCTAGAATATTCAAAAATCTTTATGTAAAAGTTTCCTCTGGATATGAAACTATAGGTGACTTTTTTCCTTCTTCACACCTCTGTTTTTTTCAAATTTCTCACAAAGGGTACATATTGTTTTAATAAGATTTTAAAGAAAAGAAAAAAATAGTTGAGCAGGGAAACCAAAGAACCAGGGATCAGGTTGCAGAGTAGCAAAACATACACACACAAATAAACAAAAACAAAAAGCCTAGCAGTTTAATCACTTAATGCTGCATTTGGTTCCTGGGGAAGCAATCTTCCTTTGCACTTTCCACAGCGAGATTACCAGTTTCTCATTTGGACCACTGGCCTCCAAGATACAAACAAAGGGCAAAGGGAGCAGACTATATTTCAGAATGAAACTATTCCTAGAACAGTTTCTCTCTAGGTTACTCCTAGGTGTGACATGCTTGGGGAGAGGGACTTAACACAGGAAGCATGCGTACAGTTGAAATTTTCAGAGCCTGGCCCAAATTCTCAGAATATGAAGGTAAGAAGGAAAGGAAAAGGTTCTCACAAAACAATGGAACTTACAGACGTGTCGCCGCTTCAGTAGAAGTTTCATCTCCCTCAATCCTGTACACTTTCCCATACATTACATACTCAAACTGATCAGCCCTATGGAACAACAGTGGCAAAGTTCTTCTTAAAAACAGTGAATAATAAAAGGCCCTTTTTTAAAAAATGGTAACTGCTATAACGTTGATAACTATATGCCAGCACATGAACCAACACTTTCCAAACATGGCATCATTTAGTCCTCAGGCAACCCCGAGAACTAGGGCAGATAATCAGCTGTGCTTTATTGGAAAGGCAACTGAGACTAAAAGAAATTAATATTAGTCAACAAATAAGTGGTAGGCCTAAGATTTGAACTCAGTGGGCCCCAAAGCCTTTCCATCACACCAAATTCCCTCTCAAGACATAAGGCTCACACAGCCTAGATCACTCAGTGGTCATTTCCTCAACCATCAAAAAACTGCAGCTCCTAGGCATGCAAGCACTGCACTGGACAAATACATGTTGTCTGAATTCTTAAGTGCAGCGGTTTCCTTAAGGTTACCCAGATTCTGCTGATAGTTCATTTATTCTACGAATTAACTGTCTTTCTATACCACTGATCTACTTAGTCCTCAGATGAATTTCAAGTATCCCTTCTGTGTTCCTTCACCTGGAGGGCCTGTCATCTGTAGGGTTGTATTCACCATCGTCCAGTGTACCATCTTCATACAAGGTACTGGCTATGACCAACCGGAACTTGTCACCTAAAAATAACAGCAAATATCTAAGGGTAAAGAACAAGTGAAATGACAAAAAGTATCCTGCTGTTTCTGTGTTCAATACTTACCCAAATCTACAGGGTATATCTGAATGTTCACATCTAAGATAAGGTCCATCTTGAAAGACTCACTTTCACAATGCAGTCGAGACACTGGAGGGAATCAGAGTGGCAGAAGTGATCACCAGGCCCAGGACAGACCCTACAGACCCTACTTTAGAGGACTATTTGCAACGAAACACAATTTATTTTTTTTTTAAAGATTTATTTATTTATGCATACAAGCACTGGGATACAGGCCAGAGGTGTGGAGGGTGAGAGAATCCACCAGAGACAGAGTGGGGAGCAGAACAGGCAGATCAATGGAAGTACACTGCTGAGGGGAGCAGTGGGCACAGCAGGAGAGGTCTGCTGTGCCATGTGGGTCCCCGCCCTGGCCGGCAGCAGGGATCGAACTCGTGCTGCAGTCTGCTTCATAGTGCATTGCTTAACCCACTGCACCACCAGGGAGGCCCACGAAACACAATTTAACACTGTCTGCATCCACTGGCCTCTCATCTGCTCTCAAATAAGTGCAAGTTCAATCAGAATTAGATATGCAAGAAGGAAAGGGAAGAAAAACTATGGCAAGCAGAAAAAAGTCCCCAGAAAAAAATCAAGTCTCTGGTAACAAGTAATAAAAGGTCCAAGCACTACCTAGGTAATTAAGAAACAACCTAGGGACCTCCCTGGTGACACAGTGGGTTAAGCAACGCACTCTGAAGCAAACCGCAGCCACTGCAGCATGAGTTCGATCCCTTCCGCTGGCCAGGGAGGGGACCCACATGGCATAACAGACCTTCCCTGCCTCGCCCACCGCTCCCCTCGGCAGTGTGTTCCTCGGCAGTATTTTTAGGTCGGTCTGCCTGTTCTGTTCCCCACTCTGTCTGGTGGGTCCTGTCACCTCCCATGACTCTGGCCTATACCCTAGCTCTTGTGCATAAATAAATAAATCTTAAATAAATAAATAAATAAATAAGAAACAACCTAAATAGGGGCCTCCCTGGTGGCTCAGCAGGTTGAGTGTCGCACTGTGAAGCAACCACTGCACAACAGTGTGAGTTCGATCCCCGGCCAAGGAGGGGACCCACATGGCGCAGCAGACTTCTGCTTCTCCCGCTTCTCTCAGCAGTGTGTTTCAGTTGATATGCCTGTTTTGCTCCCCACTCTGTCTCTGGTGACTCCCCACAACTCCGGCCTGTACCCCAGCTCTTGTATGTACAAATAAATAAATCTTTAAAAAAAAAAACTGAATAGATTAAAAAGATGTTCCAATGAATGAGTGAAAATACTTATACACTACATGACCAACAAGTATTTCCTAGCCAAGATATATTTTTTTAAAACTTACACAATTTACCAAAAAAAAAATAAATAAATAAATGGACAGTATATCCAGGAGCCCAACAGACAAATGGAAAAATATCATTACTACTTTTAATAAGAAAAATACACATCAAAATCACAATAAGAATGGCACATATTTAAAATACCCCCAACAAGTGTGGAAGAGAATGCCAAGAGGGACACTGTTACACTGAAGGTAGGATTGTGTACCAGCGCAGCCATTTTGAAAAGCAAAGTGGATTTACCTTTAAAAATAAATAAATAAAATGGAGCGGGGAGGGGCTAAAAATGTAAATCTCATGACCCAGCAATCCCACTGAAAAACATGAACTCAACACAAAAAATTAAGTTCTACAATGCTGATTGCAGCATTATTTGCATACTAGTTAGGACCACATGGAAACAACCTAAGTGCTAACTAATTATGATTTGGTGTATATACTACTCCATCATAAGGGAAGCTAATATACCGACACCTATCACAAAATGTTAGGAGTTGGAGGGGATTTTTGCATAGTAAAACAAGTGAGAACTTATTGGACATTTACATAAGAGACTATTGAACAGAGCAAAATATTTATAAAAGCTAGTAAACACTAATAAAGTGAGATTTCTGAGGTTAAGAGGAAGGAAGTGGGGCAGGAAAAGGGTCAAAGGAATATAAAGGATGGTTGGGAAGAGGAAGAAATATGTGAACTGTTGGAAAACGTTGTTAAAAGTCTGATTTTGGGCAAGTTATTCATTCATCCACAGATTTCATCTTTCTGTACCAGGCACGATGCACAAAGTATTATCGGGACATCTAAGAACTGGTGTTTAACTGGAAGAAACTGAAATCAGCCTCCAGGCAAAGGAGAAACAATTGATCAGAATAAAACGATATACACCAACTAGCTAACTCATAGGACGGGCTTCATAAGAGTCAAAAATTCTGAGGGCAATACAAAAATATAGGCTCTGAAGTTGCATTACTCGCTGTGCAATCTGGGTTAAGTTACCTAACCTCTCGGAGCAAAAGGGGGTAAGACACTACCTACCTCGTGGAGACTCTGGGAGAAATAAACATGTACTATATGAGGTGCCCTGTACAGCGCCTGCACAGAGTGGGTAACGGAAAGATGCCCAGGAGCTTACTAGAACCATGAGAACAGGCCACCCAGACGCCGGGGAACAGCTCCTGTGAAGTCCCCCGCAGCCTCAGTTTTCTTAGCCATAAAATGCCTCCAGAGGGCGGTCCCTACATCCGGACCTGACGGTAGGGGAGGCCACGTGAGTTGGGTGGCCTGGGGGCCCAGGGGCGTGTCCCGAAGGAAAAGGTTGGCCTCGTCCCCCAAACCGCCCCGCCATTCCTTACTTACCTCGGTCAAACTTCTTGCCCTCCGGGTCAATGTCTTTCACATCAAAAATATCCTCAAACAGGATGCCCGCCATGGTGAGCGGGCAAAAGGGTAGCAAAAAGGCCGAGCGCGCTACCACGACTAGGGTACGCGCACCCGCCCGCGTGGAGAAAGGAGACGCGAAAGTTAAAAAGGCAGCGCTTGAAAAGCGGTAGCGAAGGTATAGGACAACGCATGCGCATCCACTGGCAGAACGCCACCATTTCCGCCGCCTAGCTCTCGGGGCTTCTTAACTTCCGCCCCGAAAGACTGCTTCCGTGAAACTTCGGCCTTGGGGGCGGGTCTAGGGGGCAGATAACCCCGCCCCGGGGCGGGGACACACTAGATCCCACCTCCGGCCGAGATGGCGCGGTTTCTCGGTGCCGAGGCTCCACTGCGCCCTCTTCAGAGTCCGGGTCCCCAGGACTGGAATTCAGAGAGTACCCCAGCCAGGGGACCTTGATCCTTGGCCCAGAGAAGCCCGGCCCTAGCCCTACCCAGAAGGTCCGCGTGCCCGCGAGGGCACAGTCCACGCCGAAAGCGGGCGGAGCAGAACCCCGCCCCCAGCGCAGTGGCCCGGCAGGGCGCCGTGCCCAGCCCCTCAGCTGGCACCAAGGTCCCCCAGGCCGGCCCGGGCTGGCTCGGCCCTGCTGGATGACACCTGAGCCAGATCCGTCCAGTCTGGGAATTTGCCATGATGTCACTGTAGGGAAGAGGGAAGCCTGCACTGTCCCTTCCCTGGTACTGCACCCTCTGCTCCTCTGCCCTTTCCCTGAGCCGCTCTCTAACTCCGCAGCACCCTTTCAGTCTGGCCTCAGCCTCATCATACCGCCCGCCTCCTAAGCACTGCCCTTTCCCTTTGTGACAGCCCGCCTCCCTGCCACTGCCATCTTCCTTGGACACTGACCTCCCGTGCGCCCCCTCATGCTCACACTGTCCTCTCCCATGGATACCAGCTCTTGCCTCCATTCCCTGCTCAGGTGCTGCCTATTCTCACGCTGCCCCCCCTCTGGGCACTGCCCCTCTCCGTAAGCACTGCCTCTGCCTCCCACGTGTCCCCTCATCCTGGTGCGCCCTCCACCGCACACAGCCTGTTTTCCCGGGCATTGGCCTCTCCGCAGACACTATCTCTGACATTGCCCATCCACCCAGCGCTCACCCCACCCTCAGCTCTACCCCTCTCAGGACCCTGATAGGGAAGACAGAGCGCCAGCAGGCGGTTCCCCCAACGCAGTGAGACGTCAGCAGCTACTCAGGTTTCTCCTCGGGCCCTGCCAAGGAGAAGCGACCTCTGTCCCCCCACGCCCGCCTCCCAAGAGCGGCCTCCCAGGCACCCAGACCTCCCTTCCCTGGGCCTCACCCCTTCCGTGCCTTCCCCTCCTCCTAGCCCGCACAACCCACAGGTCAGGTCGCTCCGGGAGTCCCGGGGAGGTGGGGGAGGGACAGAGCCGAGGGGAGCCTCCTGGGAAGGAAAGAGATCGGGAGGGGATGGAAGACCCGCGGGCCCTCGTTCCGAGCACCCACCCGCCCCCCATCCTCTGGGCCTAGCGTCCTCTCGACCCCACCAGCTTTGCTTCTCACCCCCGACGGAGCAGGGGGCCCTCGCCAGGCCCCGAGCTGTTCTCTCCCGAGAAGTCGAAGGGCGCCTTTGCTGGGAGATAATGGGCCCGAAGTGTCCGATTTAGAGCGCTCGGCAGCCCCCGGCCCCGGGCCCTAGCGAGCCGCAGCGTCTCCGGCCCCTCCCGCCCCGGCGCCGGGAGCGCAGACCTGGCCCGGCCCCTACACGTGCCAACGGGCCCGCCCCGGCTCTGGCCCCAGGCGCCCTTCTCAGCCCCCCGGCGCCGGAGAGATGGGGAGCGGGCTCGCGCGTTCCCAGCGCCCCCTGCCGCCTCCCCGGAGTCGGGGAGACGATCCCGTCGCGACCCCGGCCGGACTGAGCCGGCCCCCACGGACGGGCCGGCGGGCGGAGCAGCTCTGAGGGCGCCGCCCTCGGCCCGCCCGCCGAGGAGGGGACGCGAGCGGCAGGCTGCGCCAGCGGCTCCCGCCCGGGGCCCGCCGCACTCTGTGCTCGGCCGCCGGGGCTGAGGGGACCGGACGGGTGCGGGCGCGGGCGCTGCCGGCCAGGAGCCGAGTCCGGGCCAGAGCCCCAGCTGCAGCGGGAGGCCGGAGGGCTGCGAGCGGAGATGGCGGCCGCGGCGGCCGCGGCGGCGGAGGAAGGGATGGAGCCGCGGGCACTGCAGTACGAGCAGACCCTGGTAAGTGAGCCGAGCTGCGCCCTGCGGAGAGCGCAGACCGCTGCTGCCGGCTGCCCCTCCGGAGCGGGGGCTAGCCCAATCCTGCCCGGCCCTCTGAGATGGGGCAGCTGACGCTCCAGAGCCTGAGCGCCTGCAGGGCCGGCGGGGGGAAGCTGCACACAGGTTTTGGGCTGAAGCTGGAGGCCTGCAGGGGACAAGGACACCAGGTGCTCGTCCTAGGTGTCCTTCTGTTTAAGCCCACACACACGTTTTCTGTGCTCCTCCCTCTCACCACCTGCACCCGAGTTCCAGTACCCCACTGCCCTCCCCAGCGTGCACACACCCTTGAACTTTTTCTCTGTGCACTATCTCCATCATGTAAGACTTTCCCGTGTCTGCACTACATGCATGCCTCTGTGCCAGGCAGAGAAACTGGAGCTTGTAGAAAGCTGATCAGACCCACACCCAGCCCCAGCGTCTACTCCTGGGGGCTGGCGACCCAACATTGGCAGAAACGGCTCCTGGATTCTCTGGGAGAAAGGTGGCCTGCCACCCTGGGGGAGAGGAGCTTTAGGGATAGGGTCAAGCAGGAATGGGCATTGGAATTGAAGCCTTTGTCCATGATGACTCAGGGTCCCAGGGGTGTCCCTTGACCTCATCAGAAGCAGGCGTCCTGGGGCTCTGAGCCCACTGATGGCCACTACTGTAACTCCATGCTTGAGAAGCTTTTCCCCTTCTTGTGTCATTGGGTTGGAGGACCCAAACTCTAGGGAAAGGAGTGGGCACTGTGACTCCTTTTTACCAGTTTGGACTGGAATTTGCCCAGGAAGGAGGCTGGGAGGAAACCTCTCTAGGAGGGGGCCTGGGCTGTGGCTGTGGCTGGGAGGTGCCCAGTTATAAGCGAGAACTGAATGAAACAGGATGGCAGGGAGAGGTGGCGGGTGAGGGTGGAGCTAGGGTGGAGGAGTAAGCCTTCAAATAGGGTGGGAGGTGTTTGTCAGTCTGCACCAGCTGAGGATGGGGCTTTGGTCAAGGCGGTAGCATTTTGCCTCTAAAATGACATCTATCTGTTGCACCCACCACCTGCTTCTCCATGGCCTTTGGGGGGGGGGGTCTCTCTCTATCTCTGGAATGGGTTCTCAGGGTCAAGCTCTCTCCCCCGCACTCAGTGATCCAGCCTCTCCCCCTTCTCCTTCCCATCCCTTTGTCTTTCTCTCACGCACTCACCTCCCCCTCCTACACTGTGTCAGTCTCTTAATACTCTACTTTCTTTCTCTTTTCCTCCTCTCCTTCCTCCCCTCTCATCTTTTTCTCTTCTCTGCCCCATCCCCTTGCCTGTCTTTCCCCCTTTTCTGTTCCCTCTGGTTCCCTCTCCTCCCTTTCCTCATTCTCTATCATTCTCTCTCTGTCTCTATCTTTCCCTCCCTCTCCCCCCACCACCCCAGTCCCAACAGGAGCCCTTTGTGTCCCGAAGCTCTGCGGGTGGCAGCCGGAATCTACTCCTCCCCACCCCCCAATACACGCCCAGCTTGGCAGGTCTAGCCCTGGCTTGGCGGCGGCTACTCCCCCATCCCATCACCCCAGCGTCCACAGTCACAGTCCAGCCATCAGCTTCTGCTATCCCCCCAACCCACCACTGGACCCAGGGCAGCTCCAGTAGGGCTGAAGCCACCAAGTCCTCTCCACCCACCTAGAAAGACTTTCCACTCCCTGCTGGGCTGGCAGGCTGGTGGGGACTCCGGGTAGAGAACTGGGACAGAGGATTAGGATGGGTGGGAGGGGTGCAGCTAAGTTGGGCACAGGCCAGAGGCCCAGCAGGAACGTGATAAGGATTGGGGCCCGCCTGCTCCTAGGCCCAACTCAGCTGCCCCCAGCTCCATGAGGCCTTCATTGTTACCCATATGCCCTTGACCATCCCTTTTCTCTGACCTTCCCTCCTCCCACTTGCAGACGTGCCTTAGGTTTTCCATCTTTTCTTCTTCTGGGGCCTTCCCTCCCACTCTTCCTCAGTGCCCCCACTCCAGGCCTGTGAGAAGAGGACCGATTATTCTGCCACCCCCAGAGTTGTGTGCCTGTACCTTGGCTGTGCCCGTCGCTCCAGCCAAGACAGCCCCCACAGTCTGCAATGTGCATTGTTCCTGTACCCCAAATCAAGAGGGGGTATATCATGATGGGGCTAGGAGAAGGGTGACTGAGGCATCAGGCGTCCTCCCTGCATCCCCACGTCTGATCATACCCCGTCTTCCCCATTGCTCAGATGTATGGCCGGTACACTCAGGACCTTGGGGCCTTTGCCAAAGAGGAAGCTGCTCGGATCCGCCTGGGAGGGCCTGAGACCTGGAGGGGTCCACCTTCCCCTCGGACACCCCCAGAGCTTCTGGAATATGGACAGAGCCGCTGTGCCCCATGCCGCAGTGAGCCCTGGGTTGGGGCAGGAGATCTGGTTATGCTGTGCTGAGGGGGACAGAGGCCGTTAAGCTGCCTTGGAGGGGGAGGGGAAAGGGTAGAGCACTTTGGTACCAGCCTCCTGGTTCTTCCCTTCCCCGCTCCCAGTCTGTTCCGTGCGCTGCCATAAGTTCCTGGTGTCCAGGGTTGGCGAAGACTGGATCTTCCTGGTCCTGCTGGGGCTCCTCATGGCTCTGGTCAGCTGGGCCATGGACTATGCCATCGCTGCCTGTTTGCAGGGTGAGGACAAGAGCCTGTGGGGGGTGGGCTGCTGGGAAGAACCACCCTGCTTCCACTTGCCCAGGTGTCTTGGCTACTTGGCCACTTCCACTTCCCTGGCTAGCCTGGGCTTGTCCCGTCTTCAGGTGTAATGACTGCCACTTCTCCAGGTCACAACTTCCTGCTTCCCCTCTCCCACTGAACCTCTTACTTACAGTGACCTTTGTCCCAGTGAATGCCCTCTGGGGTCCCCCTCCCTACCCCCTGTGCAATAGACTGTCATATCAATCTGTCCCAGAGGCCGCATAGGGACTGGTGTGCACCTCAGGGGTCAGGCAGCACATGGTCTCCCCACAGCTCAGCAGTGGATGTCCCGGGGCTTGAACACCAGCCTCTTGCTCCAGTACCTGGCTTGGGTCACCTACCCGGTCGTCCTCATCACTTTCTCAGCTGGATTCACACAGATCTTGGCTCCTCAGGCTGTCGGTACTGTAGGAGAGCAGGGGGGAGCAGAGATGGGGCCCCTGAAACTGGCACATCAACTGACTGTCCTGGGGCCACACCCTCCCCAGGGTCTGGCATCCCCGAGATGAAGACCATCTTGCGGGGAGTGGTGCTAAAGGAATACCTCACCCTCAAGACCTTTGTAGCTAAGGTCATCGGACTGACCTGTGCCCTGGGCAGCGGGATGCCCCTTGGAAAAGAGGTAACCACAGGTTGGGAGTGAAGGAACCCCTCCCGGGGAGGGGGGGTCGGGTCAAGGATGCGCCCCTCCCCACTCACCACCTGCCCCTGCCCTGCAGGGCCCTTTCGTGCACATCGCAAGCATGTGTGCCGCCCTGCTCAGCAAGTTCCTCTCTCTCTTTGGGGGCATCTATGAGGTAAGGAGGAACCTGAAGGAAGAGAGTGGTGCGATGGGCTGCTGAGCCGGTGACTGACTCCCCCTTCCTTACCAGAATGAGTCCCGAAACACAGAGATGCTGGCTGCTGCCTGTGCCGTGGGAGTGGGCTGCTGTTTTGCAGCACCTATTGGAGGTGGGTGGTCATCCCCCAGCCCTGCCCCTGGCCTCCCCTGCTGTGCTGCTCTCCTTCGAGTCTGAATCCTCTGCCCAGGCCCAGGCCTCAAGAGGCACCCTCCCTGCCCCCTTGCAGGTGTCCTGTTCAGCATCGAGGTCACCTCTACCTTCTTTGCTGTGCGGAACTACTGGCGGGGCTTCTTTGCTGCCACCTTCAGTGCCTTCATCTTCCGGGTCCTGGCAGTATGGAACCGTGATGAAGGTGAAGGGGCCCTGGGACATAAGGGGAGGCCCCAAGAGGGCTCAGGTGGGGGCCCTTGAGGCTGGATTGCCTCCCTCTGCTCCTCTGCCTTCCCTTCAGAGACCATCACAGCTCTCTTCAAAACTCGGTTCCGGCTTGACTTCCCCTTCGACCTCCAGGAGCTGCCTGCCTTTGCTGTCATTGGGTGAGGAACTGAGGGCGCTGGGTGTGTCCCAGAGCAGGAGGTAAAAGAGGGAAGGTCCCATTTTACCCTGGTGCTTCTTCCCTCCCCAGCATTGCTAGTGGCTTCGGGGGAGCGCTCTTTGTCTACCTAAACCGGAAGATTGTCCAAGTGATGCGCAAACAGAAAACCATCAACCGCTTCCTCATGAAGAAGTGAGTTGGTTCGAGGCTTCTCTTGAGGCAGCATTAGATTCTGTGAGTCACACTGGGGTGAGAGGGGCCACAACAGGTGAGGTGGCCAACAGGGCCCAGTCAGAAATAGGCACTCACTTAGGAAAACCTGTCAATGCTGTTTCCCAGGCCGATTGAACATTTTGGCTTTTAAATGAATAACCTGAAAATTAGCACTTTGAACTTTTAGTCATTGGCAGGGGGCTTCTGAATCAAAGATTAAGGCTTTCTTAGGCCCTCGACCTGGCCCTAATAGTCATGCTCCCCAGAGAGTTGAGCCTGAGTTTATCCCCAGTAAAGCCTGGAGATGGGCAAGAGGTTCGTTGTTTTTTTTAATCTCCAGAGCACAACTCTCTCAGTTGTGACCCTGAGGACTGGGAGTGGGGAGGTCTGAGACGTGACTTCTGTTGGGACTGACGTCCTTCAGGGAAAGAGCAGCCAACTGAACCCGCTCCCTATGGCACCTTCGGTCAACTTCATGAGTGACCCCAGCTTCCCCAACACTGACCTTCACTCTGCGTCACCACAGAGAAACAGACAGAGGCAGAGACTTCACACCCTCACACAATGTGCCCTTCAGCCAGGGCTTCTGAGGGCAGGGGGAGGAGTCAGAGCTCAGAGGTGTCCAAGAGAGGGCTGGGGGATGGACTCTGCTGCTGCTACCCTCTTTGGGAGTCGAGAGCCAATAGAAGGGCATTTGGGCCATAACCCTGGCTGCCATCACCCTCAGGGCCATGGATCGTGCCCCTCTCTCGGAATGTGTGCTTTTACGTAAGAGCCATGGCTCTGCTGTGCCCTGAGCCCTGAGATGTGAGGGCATCCACCGGTCCCCAGTGGGTGCTCCACCCGTGTTTGACGCTGTGACATCTACATCCTCTAGACGCCTGCTCTTCCCGGCTCTGGTGACCCTGCTCATCTCTACTCTGACCTTCCCCCCTGGCTTTGGACAGTTCATGGCTGGACAGGTACCCCATGCAGAACAGGAACGTGAGTGTTCCCTTGGGACGCATCCCTTCCAAAGCCAGAAACCCCAGCCTGACTATGGGATCCCTTCCCCCCCTGCTTCCCTGTGGACCCCTCCCCTTCATCCTGTCTGTTCCCCAGCCTGAGGCACCTTGTTCGTGTATAGCTCTCACAGAAAGAGACGCTGGTCACCCTCTTCGACAACCGGACCTGGGTCCGCCAGGGCCTGGTGGAGGACCTCGAGCCTCCTGGGACCTCACAGGCCTGGACCCCACCACATGCCAATGTCTTCCTCACCCTGGTCATCTTCATTCTCATGAAGGTGGGCTCCTCACACGTGTGCAGTCACTATTGCATAGGGAACAGTGTGCCAGGCACTAGCTGAGCACTTTCTCTACAGAAAGTTCCTTTAAGCCTCACAACAGTGCCATGACAAGGTAGTATTATTTAAATATGGGAAGTCTAGGGCCTCCCTGGTGGCGCAGTGGGTTGAGCAACACACTATGAAGCAAACCGTAGCCACTGCAGCACGAGTTCGATCCCTGCTGCTGGCTGGGGAGGGGACCCACATGACTCAGCAGACCTCTCCTGCCTCGCCCACTGTTCCCCTCAGCAGTGTGTTTCAGTCAGTCTGCCTGTTCTGCTCCCCACTCTGTCTCTGGTGAATCCTCTCACCTCCTGCGCATCTGGCCTGTACCCTAGTTCTTGTATGCATAAATAATCTTTTTTTAAAAAAAATATGGGAAGTCCAGACACCTAGAGACTTAATAACTGGCTCAGAGTCACACAGCTGGATGGCAGAGTGAGGCTCTGAACCCATGTCACCTGGTTCTGGAGTCCTGCCCCTCCACGACCTCTAGGGGATTCTGGAGTAGATGTGAAAGGTGTGCCCCACTAATAAGCAAGATAGGCTGGTAGGGTAGAGCTGGGGGCTGCCTGCGACCAGGTAGTGCCTCTACCTGTCCGAACCACTTGCTACCTGCAGTTCTGGATGTCTGCGTTAGCCACTACCATCCCAGTGCCTTGCGGGGCCTTCATGCCTGTCTTTGTCATTGGTGAGTCCTCCGCCGCCTGTTCTCCGAGCCTGCGTCCCTCCACCCACCGTCCACCCACCGACCATCTCCTCTCTGCCTGGGAAAGGGTTTTGGTCCAGCCCCAGCCCCAACCCCCAGCCCCACAAGACTATCCCCTGTACTTAATGACCCACTGGCCCCTCCCCTACCCTCTGACCCTCTCTCTTCCTAGTGTCCCCGCCCTCCCCCTCCACTACCTGTTTCTCTTCCCGCCCCCCTCCCTGAAGGAGCAGCATTTGGGCGGCTAGTGGGCGAAAGCATGGCCGCCTGGTTCCCAGATGGGATTCACACCGACAGCAGCACCTACCGCATTGTGCCTGGGGGCTACGCAGTGGTAGGTGAGTGCTCCAAGCCCCCTTCTCACTCGGACAACCCCTGGCCAGGGCGCTGGGTTGGAGGCTCTGGTGCCCCCTGCTGGCAGAAACCAGTTCCCTGGGATGCAGAGCCCTGCCTCCATAGCGTGGCTGGCAGTGGGTAGGCAGTCCCCAGGGCCCCTCAGGATCGTCCGCTGGCGGAGAGGGTCTCCGGGACCTGGGCCCCCTAAGGAGACTGAGGATGGCTGTCCCCAGGGGCGGCTGCTCTGGCAGGAGCAGTTACACACACAGTGTCCACCGCTGTGATCGTGTTCGAGCTGACCGGCCAGATTGCCCACATCCTGCCTGTCATGATCGCCGTCATCCTGGCCAACGCTGTTGCCCAAAGCCTGCAGCCCTCACTCTATGACAGCATCATCCGAATCAAGAAGCTGCCCTATCTGCCTGAGCTGGGCTGGGGCCGCCACCAGTAAGGAGGGTCGGGCACCGAGCAGTGCGGGTGAGGGGTGGAAGGCATGCCAGGACCCCCTCACGCCCACTTCTAACAAGGTCCTGAGCCAGTGAGGCTGGGAGACCAGCCACCTTGCTTCCTTCTTGTCCACACCCTGAGGGGCAGAATGAAGGGTGGGGAGTAGCTCTTCACATAGCCTTTATCTCACAGGCTCTGGGGATTTCCTTATGACCCTGGGACAGTGCTGATGTGGGCTACCCTCCCCATGCGGACCGCAGCCAAGTGCCTCTCTCTGCCCCCAGGCAGTACCGGGTGCGAGTGGAAGACATCATGGTGCGGGACGTTCCTCACGTGGCCCTCAGCTGCACCTACCGGGACCTGCGGTTGGCACTGCACAGGACTAAGGGCCGCATGTTGGCCCTAGTAGAGTCCGCTGGTGAGGCCAGGAGGGCGCCTAGGTGCCGGGGGCATCTCCCAGCATCGCTGTTCAGAAACAGGGAGGGGACGAGAGCTCAGGAGCGGTCTCCTAGATTCCAGAGAGTCGCCTATCACTTGCCAGTCAGGGGTTTCCCTCTAGTGTGTTCAAGGCCCGGTTCCCGAGGGGTGAGAGAAGACCTAGGGGTGCGCGGTGAAGGGAGGGCCTCCCTCCAGTTGCTGAGTGCCCCCACCTGCTCTCCAGAGTCCATGATCCTCCTGGGCTCCATCGAGCGCTCACAGGTGGTGGCACTGCTGGCGGCCCAGCTGAGCCTAGCCCGGCGGCGGCAGTACATGCAGGAGCGTCGGGCAGCCCAGACCTCGCCACCTTCTGATCAGGAAAGCCCCCCCAGCCCTGAGACTTCCGTCCGCTTCCAGGTGAGGGAGACAGCCACACGGACTTCCCAAAGGTGGCTGGGTAGACTGATTGAGAGGGTGACATAGATGTGGTCTGCGACCACAGCCTCACTGCAGCCCCTTCTTGACTGAGCAGGTGAACACCGAGGACTCCGTCTTCCCTGCACCCCGTGGGGAGACTCACAAGCCCCTGAAGCCTGCTCTCAAGAGGGCACCGAGCAACGCCCTGAGCCATGGAGAGAGTCCCGCGGGTGAGCCCAGCTCCCCCTAGTATCTCCCCTACATCTCCCCACAGAGCCAGAGCCCAGCTCAAAAGTTCTAGGATCCCTGCCCAAACTTTTCGCTGCAGCACATCCCAGGACATCCTGGGAGCTGCTAGGACACCTCTCCCCGTGCCCTCGTCACCTCCCCGTCCTCTCTTCTAAAGATGACGTTGCCTCTGGGGCTTGTGTTTGGGAACACAGGGAACATGGAGCAGGCAGGCATTGCCCTCAGGAGCCTCTTCTGTGGCAGTCCTCCTCCAGAAGCCTCAGAGGTGAGTGGCCGGAGCCTCTTTCTGGCCTTTCTTTCTAGCTCTCTCTGACATGGTGACCACCTCTCTCCTTGCCCTGCAGTGCCTGCCTCCATCCTCCCTGCCCTCCTAGATATCAGCTCTCTCCATGCGGCACATCTTTCCTCTGGCCTCTGCCGCTTCCCCTCACTCCCCTCCTCCCTATAACGTCCACTCCTCTTCTCTCTGGTTTGGTTCTAACAAAGTTGAAGTCGGAATCATGTGAAAAGCGCAAGCTGAAGCGGGTCCGAATCTCCCTGGCGGTAAGTAGCTCTTTCCTTCCTGCAGTTCAAGAGCCAGCCAGGGAGGGCCAGGGTCTAGGCAGGGCAAACCTCCCCACCGAGCCAAGCCAAGGGGATATGCCCACCCACCCCCAGTCCCTACCTGCCAGTCTCTTCTCCCCTCCTAGGGCGACTCAGACCTGGAAGGCGAGATGACCGCTGAGGAGGTAAGGTGTGACTGGACTCTGAACCCAGTTTCCCTGGGTGTGTTCAGTCATCATCTTGGCAGCTGTCCTCACAGGAGGGATCGTGGAGTAGGAAGAGGGCAGGCCAGTTTTCAGGGAGGTGAGAACACTATCAGCATCTTTCCCCTATGAACCCTTCTACTCGTGTTCTTTCAGATTCTGGAGTGGGAGGAGCAGCAACTAGATGAGCCTGTTAACTTCAGTGACTGCAAAATTGACCCTGCGCCCTTCCAGCTGGTGGAACGGACCTCTTTGCACAAGGTAGGGCCAGTGACCTTGGCTGGCCTCAACGCATGGGAGTACAGGGTGGGGAATCTCAGTCCTCCCACAAGTTTGGACGCAGGCCAGCAAGGAAAAAAGGGACAACAGAGAGTGGGCTCTGTGCTCGATGTTTCTCAGACGCATCAATTCAAGTGGTGGGAGGCTGGGAGCCAGGGCCCCTTCCCCTCTCCCTGCTCTACGGTAGAGCCAGGCATCGTTTTTCCTCTGTTCAGCCTTGCCTCCAGGGAACTCTGGACCTAAGCAGCAACAAAGACAGGGCTCGAACTGGGTGGAAGCCAGCAGGCCCTGCTAGGGTCAGAGCTAGGCGGGAGGCTGCCAGCAACCGACAGGCTGATACACCCACACTGAAAAAACTGGGTGAGAAATAGGAGGATAAGAAAATCTAATAAACAAGCTAGCAAATATTCAAGTAGGGCTAGGACACTGCCAAGGAGAGAGAAACAAAGATGAGAAAATGCCCAGCGGGGAGCTTGGAATGTCAGACCCCAGAAAGTTTGCCTTAATGTAGGCCAAAGGAAAACCAGCACGGACTCAGGGAGATGGCTCAGCAGAAGGACAAACCGGTCTGCAGAAATGAGGAAATTTGAGAGTGCAGACAGGTTGGTAGCGGATGAGGCTGACACCAAAGGAGAGCCAGGGCTCTCGGGAGAACTGCTTGGGAGGCGGGGGCCTCCCCAGAAATGGGCAGCTTGAGCAGCTAGTCTAGACACAAGCTATGCCTAAGAGCTGGGCTCAGCACAACAAGCAGGGGCTGAGACAGGACAAGGGACAAATAAAGGTATTAAAGGAGTCTGTAAGCATTTGGGTAAAGATCTCAGAAAAGCAAGCAGGGAACTGCAGCATAGTTGCAAGGAGAGAGTGTGAAAACAGTACACTGGGCTCTTACTTTACAGCTTTTCTTTGAAGACCTCTCACACTCACCTGTAATGATCATCTCACTTATCCCTCGAACATCCCATCAGGATGCTAATGCTGACTTTTTTTTTTATTGCCACCCATGTGCCAGGCACTGTTCTCATCTCCTCATGTGTTTAATCCTCACAACCACAGTGTAAGATAGATATTGTGATATTCTAGTTTTTAGAGATGAGGACATTGAGATTCAGAGAGGTTAAGCAAGTTGCCCAAGGTCACACAGCTAATAAATACATAGCAGAACCAGGCCTGGAATCCAAAATGGTCTGACCCAATAGCCTTCAGATTTAACCATTTTAATACACAGGAAAACTGAGGCAGTAAGGAGGTCACTTGCCCCAGTCAAAAGTAGCAGTCAGTCCCAGAGCCGTATTTTTTGGCCTTAGTCCTGGTATTCTCTCAGAAGGCCACATCGTCCCTCTCCCTGTCAATTCACTGTTCCCAAGTCCAAGAAGTACAAGTGTTCCAATGGGCTCCCTGGTGTCTAATTAAATTAAAAAGAACAAAGTAAGTGTTTGTTACAAACTTAAAAATCAGAGGAAGAGAAAAAGCCTTTGAAGAACGACTAACAAAAGCACCAAGGACTGGAAGCGATAAGAACATAAAAGATTAGAATGCAAAATATCCTTGCGGGCCTGCAGAATCAGTAAGTTGTTGCCCAATTAAGTAAGACAGAATACATTTCATACTATTTAGGAAGCAACTGGATATCACCATACCAGCTAAGCAGTGTTCATTCAGACCACCTACAGAGAGGCTGTGGGCGGAGGCAGGGAGGCTAGAGTCCCAACATTAGGCCAGACTGGCTGAACCCAAATCCTCACCCTGCTACCAGTTAGCAAGCTGTGTAATCTTGGCAAAGCTCTCTGCTTGACTTTCCTTACCTTTAAGTAGAAATCGTAGTGCCCACGTCATAGGATTTTGAGGATTAAAAGTTGACACATGTATTAGAACAGTGCCTGACACATAGTAAGAATTCAATAGATGTTAGGAATTCCTATTACTGCTACCACTTATACTGAGAGGCGAACAGTATGGTGTAATGAGAGAAGGGCTGAAGGGTAGAAGTGGATGGTTTCAGAAAAGAAAGATGGTTCTATGAGGCTGCAGAATCAGTTGGGCTGCCTGGTGAAATGTAAGGCTGGAAGGACACCTGGGACGGACTTGGGGATTGGCTTATGGGCCATTCTGGGGAGTCTGGACTCTAACTCAAGCTTGAGAAGCTGCAAGGACGGCAGAGCTGGAGGGAAGCAAAACCCAGCAGGATATTGTGCCCCATCCTGATGAAGATGTAAAGAAGTTGGGAGTGTTCGGGAAGTAGATGGTTACAGTTAATGACTCTCAGGGATAAAAGATTTGCAGACTTAAAAGGCAACTACTAGAGATTCAGTCTGATTAGGACTGTGGAGAGAAATAAAATCCTGGGAACTAATAAACAGGATCCTAGGGAGAAGATGAGAGGGATTATTAAACCATTAAGAAAAAGGCTAAGGGATTATTAAAAATCCCAATGAAAGTATGTTCCCTCTGAATCAGATGAGAAATTTAAAGATAACTTGTAGTACATAGGATTCAAGTTAAAGATGAGGAAGAACAACCACATGACAATTGTGATGAAGCTATTGAGGGAGTGCAGTTATAAAAACTTATTCTAAAATTGAACTTCTAGCTCCTTTTACAAGTACTGTCATGCCTTAGAGAAAGTTAGGAAAGTTCTGGAAATCCTCTCCTGAAGAGTTTAGCAATTATGTCATGAAACGTTTAAAGGTATAAAGACAATTAACAAAGAGTTCTGAATATCTGGCACTCAAGAAGCTGGGTTATTAATGCCCATTTTGATTCAAACAATAAGCCAAGAGGCTTACAAGTAAACCCAAAACAGTGCAATAAATGATGGGCCAGAAATTCCATGAACTGCTGAGTCAGTAGCATGTTTTTCAAGACATCTGGCCCAAGAAAATACACTGAGAGCACAAGGGGAACTAGCTGACAATTTCTGAACCCTTCATGATTACATTTGAAAGCTTGGGGAGGACCCAAAGCAAGAAAAACATGGGGTAAAGGGGTGTCTTAGCTCCCTGGACTGCAAGCTGTATCTCAGCAGGACCTGGGATGCTACTTGGGCCCCAGAAAAGACATATCATATGAGAGATGGAGGGGGCTTCAGGCCAAGATTGTGTTGGAGCCAGAATGAAGGCCAGCCAGCTAAGGGCAAATGGGAAGCGTGTGTCAGTCACTAAGATGGGGATGAGAGGCACAGAATTCAGGGTCAGTTCCCCTGTGGGGTTCGGAACCTCCCTCCTGGCTAT
This sequence comes from Galemys pyrenaicus, assembly GCA_019455555.1. Lineage (NCBI taxonomy): Eukaryota > Metazoa > Chordata > Mammalia > Eulipotyphla > Talpidae > Galemys > Galemys pyrenaicus. The sequence goes on along the minus strand of JAGFMF010011690.1, from coordinate 5,050,895 downwards.
CCCCCTGACTAATCTGACATCTGCATAGGGCAAATGGAGCTGTGCTTCCTTCTTCCTTGTCCTCCAGTGAGGTGAAAAGCAAGGCTCAGCTCTGAGCCTCAGGCTGCCTCTCCTGCAGAATGAGTATTAAACCTATTTCTTAGGACAGTACTGAAATTAAATGTTAATGTAAGAAAGGCTTGCCTGATGCTGCAGTTATTCTCTCCCACATCCTCCTTTCTAATGTGGGAAGAATCTTTCCTCTACTCATTTCTCCATGAAAATAAGCAACATAAAGTTCCCCACTAGCAAGTTTCTGAGGCCTGGTGACAGAAACATTCTCATTATTTTTCCCCTCTGGTGGCCCTGTGTCCTTCCCCTGCCATTGTGGCACCCCATCTATACCCCAACCCCACCTCATCACGAGCTGTTGTGACCTGTAATCTAGAGCTACCCCTTCGTGCGTTCAGTCCGTTTTCTCCCCACCCTGCAGACTCACACCATCTTCTCACTGCTGGGAGTGGACCATGCTTACGTCACCAGTATTGGCAGACTCATTGGAATCGTCACCCTAAAGGAGGTGAGATGGTAGGGCCGCTGAGACACTCCCGCTTCCAATAAGGCAGGGAGGCTTATGTCCAGCTCACCTGGGGCAAGTGCTGGGAGGCGTCTAAGCAGGAAGCTCCCCGTCCGCACCTCTGACCCACTCTCCTCCCCAGCTCCGGAAGGCTGTCGAGGGCTCAGTCACAGCACAGGGCGTCAAAGTCCGACCACCTCTTGCCAGCTTCCGAGACAGCGCTACCAGCAGCAGTGACACAGAGACCACCGAGGTGCATGCACTCTGGGGGCCCCGCTCCCGCCATGGCCTCCCTCGGGAGGGCAGCCCTTCTGACAGCGACGACAAGTGCCAGTGAACCCCTCAGTGGGCAGCCTGAGATAGCCGTGACCACGGCTGTTAGCCTAGACCCTGCTGCTCACATCTACCTTCTGTCTTGGGAAAGCAGAAGACAGCTACAGCCGTAGGCTGGCGCCCCAGTCCCTTCCAAACCTGGGGTGCCAGCTTCTCCCAGTTTATCCTACCTGGAACCTGACCCAGAGCCCAGCTGCAGCAAGCATTCCATCCTTGGCAGATCAGCACTGCCTGGCAAGGTGGGGGTGGGGTCTTGACCTCTGCTCCCTCTTTGAAGTGGAAAGGGAGCGAACTAAGATGGGTTTATACTGGAACCTCCAATGACCAGATGTACATAGAGATTTACAAAGATTTTTATATTAATTTAATAAAACAAATTCTTAAATAGAACAAAATAAACACCTAATGAGCCACTTATATATAGAATGTCTGTGCCCATCAGCTCTTGTTCTTACCTTGGGCCCTCTTACCTGTCAAAGCCTACAAGGCTCCAAAATCTGCAGCCGCCCACACCCCCCACGGCCCTAAAAGTCCAGCTGTCTGGGCAATGCCAGATCTGCAGCGGCCTCCACTGCTTGCTTACCAACAACCTGGCTGGGGCAGAGGCCCCCAGTACTGTAGCTCTGGTTTTTCCATTCAGCCAAGAAAGGCACTACCACTCTGCCCCGGGAGAGATACTCCCCACAACTGTCACTGGTTGGCACAGTTCCTGCCCCAGCTCAGGCAGCAAGACAATGCCCATGTGGCCCCCTTGTGGCTCTCTCTGGAACAACATCGAATCACAGCTTTAGCAACCAGTGCCTTCTCTTCTTCCACCTCCGCCACAATGAGAACTCTGGATGAAGGGGCCAGCTAAGCTGGCCATGGGTCTGTGAGCCACCAGGACCCTGCCAGCACCTCCTACAGGGGGCTCACCGCACATTCCGCCAGCGGGGCCAGAAAAAGGGTGGAGGGCACATGCTTTCATCATTCCAATACCTCCCAGAGAAGATCCAATTGAAAGAACAGACCAAAACCCCTTTCTTTAGGAAAAAGAAGAAGATTTAGAGATGATGGAGAGGTGAAGCACAGCACAAGCCCAGCTGGGCAAGGGGCCCTTGCGACGGCCCAATCCGTAGGCTCCAGGAGGGTAAGAGCCACCCCCACTCCAGGGTGGAGGTGATGCTATCAAGCACAGCACATGGACTGGGAGGTGAGGAGAGAAGCCGAGGAGAGAGAGGCATGGGGAGACAGGAGGGGGAGGCTGAGCTCCCTCTCCCTCTGCCCCACACAGCCCAGTCACAGCCACCCCCTTAGGGGCTCACATCATCCGAGGAGGACATGTGTATGCGGTGTTTTTGATTTAAGAACATGAACATCACAGTCTGCCACAGCTGTGGTCATGCCCCAGGGGCCCCGGGCAATCCCCCGGCAAACCCCAGGAGTGGGGGCAGGACATGCGCCCCCAGCCTGGCCCCTGCCTCCTCTCCAAACACTTTCATGCAAAACACAACGGAGGAGTGAGTGCTCCCAGGAGCTGTGAGGCTTTGGAGCTCTGCTGGGAGCCTCCCACCCGCATTTGCCCCCAGCAGCAGCCAGGGGACGCATGCCGCCACCAGGCATGATTTGGGTCACTGTTCCTCCGGCTCTGCCTCATCCTCATCTAAGGACACCACCCCAGAAGAAGCTACGTCAGAGGCTTGCTGCTGCCGTTCCCAGCTGCCCACTGGTGGCAGGCAGAGCGGCTGGCAGTCCTTGCAGGGGGCTGTCTCCTCCTCGGCAGGGGAGAGGCAGGACTCCGTGAGGGGCGAGTTGTAGAGCGAGTCCTGGGTCTCCAGCGGGCCCAGGCTACGGAAGGCACTTTCCCGGCTGGGGGGCATTTTGGCAAGCAGCAACTCTTCGCCCAGCAGCTGGGAGGCCAGCCGGGCCGGGGAGCCCAGCAAACCATCCTCCAGGCTGCACAGACTAGAGCACAGGGTGTCTGGGGACACGGTCTGCGAGCAGTCGCTCTCAGGCTCCACGGAGCCCTGGCGCACAGGCCGGGAGAATCGGTGGCCAGTGAAGAGGTCCTGGAGGTGGGGCCCCAGGGGCAGCTGCGCAGCCAGGTCTGTAGGGAGACAGAAAAGAAGACCATCCTGCTAGCATGTCTCTGTCGGCCAACTTCTCCCTGCTTCACACTCAACACAGCACTGGGGGCGGTGGGTAGGAAGGTAGGTAACTTTGAGCAAGTCACAGCCTCTCAGTGCCTCAGCTGCCTTAATGGTAAACCAGGGATTCTTTTAACTCTTTTTTTCAAAGATTTTATTTATTTTTGTGTAGAAGAAATGGGGTATAGGCCAGAGGTGCGGGGTGAGTGAGAGGATTCACCAGAGACAGAGTGGGCAGCAGATTAGGCAGATTATACTGAGGGGAGCAGCAGGAGGGACTGGAAAGGTCTGCTGCGCCATGTGGGTCAGCTCCCTGGCTAGGGGTCGAACTCAGGCCAAGTAATAGTGTTGATTTAACACCTAGGCCACTAGGGAGGCCCCTAAACCAGGATTTTAATATAACTTATGGGATCGTTGAAAGAAACAGCACTGTGGCACACAGTAGGGAAGCAGTAAATGAAGGGGTACTGCCCATAGTTGCACAGGGCATTCACTGCACAAGGGGAGCCTGTACCAAGGCAGTGAGTGAGGGCTAACCTGGCAGCATGCCCTAGCACAGAACCCAGCCTGCCAGAGAAAGGGGTGGCTTTTCTAATTTGCATAAAGATTCCACATGGGCGAGCAGTGACCTTGGGTAAATGCTAGTTGTTGTCATTGTACTGGGGTCAAAGCAGGCCTGGGACTCAATCAAACAGAACAGCACTTGTGGCTCAGGGCTGTCTTGGCCCCTGGCGTCCAAACCAGTCCCTGCCGGGCCACAGCAGCAGTCTCCAATCTGCCCTAAAGCACTGCCCACCCGGGAGAGCTTGTTGGTTAGCTGGAGGGGTGGGGGCCGCAGAGGCAGTCTTCAAAGGCAAAGATGTAGGGGGTGGCGGCCTGTGAGGCTGGAGCCCAGGAGTTACAGAGAAAGCCACGTGGTGGAGGGAATGGAAGATGAAAGGAAGGCCGTGCACATCTGCAAGCACTGGCCCAGAGAGAGGCCCACCGGCAGGTCTTGGCTGGAATGCAAGGATGCTGAGCCTGAGCCAGCTCAGCCCTGTGGGCGATCCAGGCCCAGCATGCCTTCCTGTCTGTCGGGGCCATAGCCCTGGGAGGTGCTGTGCTGCCGCACTGCGGCTCTGCCCTGCCACAGCCAGCCAGAAGGAGGGACAGGCCTGGGGAGGGACAGGCAGGGCACACAGAGACAGGCTGCAAGACCCAACAGCACAGAGAGACAGGCTCAAGACCCAACAGCACAGAGACAGGCTGCAAGACCCAGCAGCACAGAGAGACAGGCTGCAAGACCCAACAGCACAGAGAGACAGGCTGCAAGACCCAGCAGCACAGAGAGACAGGCTGCAAGACCCAACAGCACAGA